>CP139509.1:369921867-370485207 GCA_021014915.2 Artemisia tridentata subsp. tridentata
GTTCAATTTGAATTTGTATTTGTTGTCATCGTATCGATTTCTTAGATAAGCTTCGATACTTTTGACAATCTCGTCTCCATCCGGACCGGCAAGGTGTTCGCCGAGATCAAAGAAATGCTGCAATAAAATATAATTAAAATAAATATACAAATTTAAATAAACAGAAAAATTTAAATAAATAACACATTTAAAATAAATAAACACAATAATTAAATAAAAAAAAAAAGATGAAAAAAAAAAAAAAAAAAAAAAAAAAAAAGCTTACGTGTAGCTGGTCATTTATGTGGGCCTTGGTGGTCTCGGGAACCTGTCCCCAGGAATAATGCATGGGAATTGATTCTCGTAACAACTCCCCGACCATGTTGGAGAACCACGAAGCGTGAGTGCCCACATGCTCAAACATCCCTTTGGCGTTCTTCCGGAATCTGATCGATACCGGACCACCTTTATCAGACACCGCTTGGCGGAGCTTCGTGTTCTTTGTGGGACCACGCACCACCTTCCCGCCTTTGCCAATTTTGGCATTGGGCTTGGGAGGTTTGGATTTAGAGCCTACAAGTAATCAAATTCAAGTGATGATGACATAAAATAACAAGTTATCAATTTCAAATAATGACCAAGTTTAATTAAAATAATCGAGAAAATCTTACGCTGACAATTAGTGCCTAGCCTCCTCGAGGAACCACGGGGTGGCTCATTGCCTCCATCGCCACCGTGGCTCCTAGCAACAACATCTGCCATCTGTAAACGTACTATATATATATATATATATATATATATATATATATATATATATATATATATATATATATATATATATATATATATATATATATATATATATATATAGTGTAGGGTTATTTTTAGAACCAATAAAATGTCGAGAACTGCGAGAACCGATCTGAGCCATCTATTTTTTCAATCAATGGCTACAAAGAAAGACGGCATAATTGTAATAACATAGAAGATCATGTAAACATTTTGTAAGTGGTAAAAGGGTATTTACGGTATTTTGTTAGTAAGCCTAAAATAACTGTCCCATCATATACGGGATTTACAATTACAATTCAAATATTTTAGATCTCATCATCTTCCTGAGAAAAAACCTAGCCGCTTCTCTATCCTTCTATCATAAACGCATATGCCTGCTATTCACTTTGTAGATTGCATCTCTCTCTCTCTCTCTTTACTTTTTTTTCTCTCTGAAAAAAGTTGGTTAAACCACCGGAGTGACTGACTGAGATACCAAGAATAAGAATATGGCACCGCTGCGGTAGCGATGGAGGTAGACCGACAACAACAACAACAGCCGCAAGGGGTTGGGCAAATGTTCACAGGTATTATAAGAATAGCTGTTTAATGTGTATTTTTTTATATATTGATTTCTTTGGATCACCGTGCACCTTTTTTTATTTGGATCACTTTTTTATTGTATTTTTTTATATATTGATTTCTTTGGATCACTTTTTAATGTGTTTTTTTTATTGTGTCGATCAAACCTGAGGATGTTTATTTGAATATACTTTTAGATTTGTTGAAGACGATGATGAAATTCAAGAGGATAAAAATACATGTACATGGCTCAACACTATGGGTACATGTTGAATAAAGATGATGAAAGTACATGTGCATGGTAGACTACGTGTACCTAGTGAACTAAGACGATGAAAATACATGTGCATGGTTCAAGAATACGCGTACCTAGTGAACAAAGACGATGAAAATACATGTGCATGGTTCAAGATTACGCGTACCTAGTGAACAAAGACGACGCAAATACATGCGCATAACTTAAGTTTGAAGCCAATGTTGCATAAAATGATGGTTGCACATGTATATAATTAGCAATACATAGAGTATTTTCTTTTTTCTGAAGAATATTGTACATTATTTTTTTTTTCTCGTTGCATGCAATATGGAACATTACGTCTTGAATATATAAAGCCTAACACGTGTGCTTACAATACATTATAAGCAATGCACATACGCACACCTAAATTTTGCTTAAAAAAACACATATGCACATAACTTTTTGAAACTATGCTTGCTGGAAAAAATAAATTATTAAAAAAAAATTAAATTCCTAAAATTTAGGAACTAAAAAAACGTTTTTTATTAAAAAAAATAAAAAATAAAAAATATAATTTTACCATTATACCCTTTTGAATTAAATAATAAAAATAGATATCCAAAAAAATCTGATTGGTTGATGCTGGTTCTCGCAGTTCTCGACCTTTTCTTGGTTCTGAAAAGAACCCTTCCCTATATATATATATATATATATATATATATATATATATATATATATATATATATATATATACACACACACACACACACACATTCAAATAAATAACAATATATACAAAAAATAATAATAATAATAAATAATTAAATAAATAAATAAACACATATAAGCCCACAAGTCTCAAAATAAGCCGAAAAATTCAAGCTTATGAAATATAAACCGAAATCAAATCAACTCATAACATGTCCTAGTGATATAAGCTGAAACCAAACACCCTAGTGATATAAGCCAAATTCAAATAAACTCATAATGTGTCCTAGTGATATAAGCCGAAACCAAACACCCTAGTGATAAGCAACTGCCTATCTGATTATTTGTGGGTGCCCACAGTTTCTCCATAGGAAATCGAGGCATGTAGTTTGGTTTAACGCTTAGCGTTCAGCACGTTCAGCCTGGAAAAAGATGCAAGGGACATTTCTGCATAGATGGTATGCCCCTGTCATATCTTATAATCTTATCAGATTTTACAATTTACTTTGAATAGTTTTGTGTAAATTATTTCATTTGGCACAAAAACTAGCAAGTAACAATTATTTATCATTATCTATATAGCTTATATAAGCCTATAACATAGTTGTAAATAAACGAACGCGACCTGTCTTGGTCGTTGTATACACCACAGGTCTTAACAACATAAGCAGAGAAACACAAGACGACGAGTATTCATGTGCTATAACAGCAAAAATTAACAAAAGCCAGCTATTCCATTATAAATGTATATAAAAGGGGTGTTTGGGTTAGCTTATTTTTCTACTTATGAGCTTAATAAGCCCAAATTTTCGGCTTATAATCTTGTCAAGTTGACCCTATGGACATAAAAAGACATAAGCCGGAAAAAAAGAGCATACGAGCTTTTTCCAAATTCAAACAAGTCCATAAAGGGGTGTTTGTTTAAGCCGGCATTAAGTCTTTTTACTGGTACAATCGCATTTACTCATACACCCAATGATCAGACTAGCAGACCTAAACCAATTCATCAGACTAGCAGACACAAACGCAAAAAAAAAAAAAAAAAAAAAAAAAAAAAAAAAAAAAAAAAAAAAAAAAAAAAAAAAAAACCATACTGCAAGGCTGTTGTGGCTGGTCTCAGTTGGTCTACAGAGCAAGCACGTGATCCTAGCGGCCTCTGCAAATAGCAGGTTGGTCTTTTGTGTCCTCACCAAACACATAAACATAAATTAATAACTCAAAACTTTTGACAACGACATGTCTTCGCTAAAGAAATAAATAAAATAAAAAATATATATATACCTTTTGGTCTCGGCTCACGGTTGTGGTCTCGGCTTGGTCTCGGCTTGGTCTTGACAACAACAGTACCAAAAAAAATTAACAAAAAAATTAAAAAAAATAACAAAAAACAGAAAACACATTATCAAAACTTAACAAAAATAACAAAAAATTAATTACCTGGGTTTGTAAACGAGAATCAATAAATTAACAAAAACAATAAATTAATTAACAAATTAAAAAAATAACGAAAATCAATAAATTAATTACCTGGGTTTGTAAACGAGAGGGAGAAAGGAAGAAAGGAGATGAGAAAAAGAAAGAATTAAACGAGGAGAGGGGTGGAGGAAAGAATTAAACTAATGAGAGGGGTTGAGGATATACATCGTGCACAGTGGAGCGAGTGTGGGTGTAGTGGTGGAGATGGTAGTTGCTGTGGTGGAGATGGTGGTGTAGTGGTGGAGATGGTGGTGATTTGGTGGTGTAGATGAGAGGAAGAAGACGAGTGTGGGTGTTGTTGTTGTTGTTTTTTTTTTTTTATTTTTTTTTACTTTTTACTAAGTGTTTTACAGATCTGTTAATAATTGAGGTCTGCTTTTAGCGATACATGTCCCCGCTAAAAGAAATTTTGTCTTTTAGCCGGACTTTTGGCGGGGACATGTCCCAGCTAAAAGTATTTATCAATAGCCAAAAATTTGGCGGGATAAAGTAAATGTGAGGAGGGAAATATAAAAAATTTCATGAAATCTTTTAGCGGGACACATCCCCGCCAAAGGTACTTTAAAAAAACTTTTAAATCATTTTAATTAAGTTAAATCACTTAAAGTTAATTTAAATGTTTTCTAAATCATCTTTAATTAATTTTAAAACTTTTATTTAAATCATTTTTAAACTAATTAATTTAACTTAATAAATCATTTAAAATTATTGTAAATCATTTAATTAGTTCAATACAAAATCATTTAAATTAATTTAAAATTTTAAAATCATTTTTAATATTTAATCATTTTACAAGTACAACATATCTTAATAAATCATATTTTAAATCATTTAATTAAGTTAAATCACTATATACACTAAATTAACAATACAAATGTATGTTATACAAGATGTTAAATAATTTAGAATATATGTTATACATAATTTTAAAAGATTAACTCAATATATTAAGTTTAATGATATTTAACAATATTTAAATATTTAATTAAGATATACATAACATGTATAACGATGAGTCAGGTGTTATGGATATACATCATGTTAAACTGATGAACAAGATGATTATGTTATACATAAATGTTAAAGAATGAGCGATATGTTATAGATATTACAAAAACATGTTAAACATGATCGAGGTATTATAGATATACATTCATGTTAAACGGATGATCAAAATGTTATGGATATACATAATATGTCAAAGAATGAGTCAATATGTTATAGATATACAAACATGTTAAACGGATGATCGAGGTATATGTATACATAGATGTTAAACGAATGAGTCAGAATGATATGGTATATACATGAATATGTTAAACGAATGAGCAAGATGATAGGTATACATGAATGTTAAACAATGATGCGAGATGATATGGTTATACATGAGATGTTAAACGAATGAGTCGAGTATGTTATAGATATACATAACGATGTTAAACGATGAGTCGTAGTGTTATGGTATACATCCATGTTAAACGATAATCAAGATGTTATGGATATACATAATATGTAAACGAATGAGTCGATATGTTATAGATATACATAACATGTTAAACGGATGAGTCGATGTTTATGAATATACATCCCATGTTAAACGGATGAATCAAGATGTTATGGATATACATAATATGTCAAACGAATGAGTCGATATGTTATAGATATACATAACAGTTAAACGGATGAGATGAGTTGTGTTAAAATGAATTTTTAAACGAATGAGTCAAGATATGGTATACATAATTTAAACGAATGAGTCGAATGTATATGTTAATACATAGATGTTAAAACGATGAGCCGAGATGATATGGTTATACATGAGATGTTAAACGAATGAGCGATATGTATATAGTTAATAACATGTTAAACGATGAGTCGAGTGTTATGTAATAACATCCCATGTTAAACTGATAGTCAAGATGTTATGGATATACATAATATGTCAAAACAATGAGTCGAAATGTTATAGATATACAAACATATAAACGGATGATCGAGGTTTATGATATACATCTCATGTTAAACGTATGATTCAAATGTTATGGATATACATTAATATGTAACGAATGAGTCATATGTTATAGAATATACATAACATGTTTAAACGATGACGAGATGATATGGTTATACATGAGATGTTAAACGAATGAGCGAGATGATATGGTTATACATGAGATGTTAAACGAATGAGCCGAGATGATATGGTTATACATGAGATGTTAAAAGAATGAGCCGGGATGATATGGTTATACATGAGATGTTAAACGAATGAGTCGATATGTTATAGATATACATAACATGTTAAACGGATGAGTCGAGGTGTTATGGATATACATCCCATGTTAAACGATGAGTCAAGATGTTATGGATATCATAATATGTCAAACGAATGAGTCGATATGTTATAGATATACAAAACATGTTAAACGGATGAGTCGAGGTATTATGGATATACATTCCATGTTAAACGGATGAGTCAAAATGTTATGGATATACATAATATGTCAAACGAATGAGTCGATATGTTATAGATATACATAACATGTTAAACGGATGAGTCGAGATGATATGGTTATACATGAGATGTAAACGAATGATTCGAGATGATATGGTTATACATGAGATGTTAAACGAATGAGCTAGATGATATGGTTATACATGAGATGTTAAACGAATGAGCCAGATGATATGGTTATACATAAGATGTTAAACGAATGAGTCGATATGTTATAGATATACATAACATGTTAAACGGATGAGTCGAGGTGTTATGGATATACATCCCATGTTAAACGGATGAGTCAAGATGTTATGGATATACATAATATGTAAAAGAATGAGTCGATATGTTATAGATATACATAACACGTTAAACGGATGAGTCAGAGGTATTATGGAATATACATCCATGTTAAACGGATGAGTCAAAGATGTTATGGATATACATAATATGTCAAACGAATGAGTCATATGTTATAGAATACATAACATGTAAACGGATGAGCCGAGATGATATGGTTATACATGAGATGTTAAACGAATGAGCCGAGATGATATGGTTATACATGAGATGTTAAACGAATGAGCGATGATATGATACATGATTAGGTTAGTAATAGATGTTAAAAGATTAAGTGAGCCGAGATGATATGGTTATACATAAGGTGTTAAACGAATGAGTCGATATGTTTAGATATACATAACATGTTAAACGGATGAGTCGAGGTGTTATGGATATACATCCCATGTTAAACGGATGAGTCAAGATGTTATGGTATATACATAATATGTCAAACGAATGAGTCGATATGTTATAGATATACATAACATGTTAAACGGATGAGTCGAGGTATTATGGATATACATCCGATGTTAAACGGATGAGTCAAAATGTTATGGATATACATAATATGTCAAACAAATGAGTCGATATGTTATAGATATACATAACATGTTAAACGGATGAGTCGAGATGATAATGGTTATACATGAGCTGTTAAACATGAATAGTCGAGATGATATGGTTATACATGAGATGTTAAACGAATGAGCTGAGATGATATGGTTATACATGAGATGTTAAACGAATGAGCCGAGATGATATGGTTATACATGAGATGTTAAACGAATGAGTCGATATGTTATAGATATACATAACATGTTAAACATATGAGTCGAGGTTTTATGGATATACATCCCATGTTAAACGGATGAGTCAAGATGTTATGGATATACATAATATGTAAAACGAATGAGTCGATATATTATAGATATACATAACACGTTAAACGAATGAGCCGAGATGATATGGTTATACATGAGATGTTAAACGAATGAGCCGAGATGATATGGTTATACATGGGATGTTATACGAATGAGCCAAGATGATATGGTTATACATGAGATGTTAAACGAATGAGCCGAGATGGTATGGTTATACATAACATGTTAAACGAATGAGCCAAGATGATATGGTTATACATGAGATGTTAAACGAATGAGCCGAGATGATATGTTTATACATGAGATGTTATACGAATGAGTCGATATGTTATAGATATAAATAAAATGTTAAGGGAATGAGTCGAAATTTCCTTCCAAAATATTAGCGCTAAAATTTCCCACCAAAACACTTTCCCACCAAAATTTCCAACCAAAATATTGGCGCCAAAATTTTTCCACCAAAGCTAGCAGATATGCTCTTATATACACTCTTATCCTCAAAACCACTCAACCTCACAACCTCTTATCTTCACACCTATTTCAAAACCTGAGATGCAGCGATATAATCCTTTTATGTGTTCTTGTGGAACAGGAAATATAAAACTAAGAACATCACATCAAGAAGATACCTTTGGATGGAAATATTATACATGTCCTTTTTCTAAGGTGAACAATCATACATTTCTTATTTATGTAAATATACAAACAATCATATAATTTCCTTATTATGTAACAACCAAGAGAAAAATATCATGGATGTGGATATTTTATATGGAAGCGTGAATTTGATGACCGGTTAACAAACACTAAGGCGAACCTTTTATTTAAAACACGCAAGAGTTCTCAACCACATACATTTCATACAGACTTAAAGGAAACAACTTGACCAGTAAACGAAACTGATCAAACGAAACAACTCGACAAGCAAACGAAACAACTCAAACGAAACAACTCGACAAGCAAAAGAAACAACTCAAATGAAACAACTCGACAAGCAAACGAAACACACGACATAGACCATAACAAACATCGCCCATTCATTTTTATTTTTTTTTGTTACTACTTCCCACTTTGCAAGAACCTGCAACATCTTTTCTCTTCCTTGCTTTCCTTTGCTTGATGAAATGTTTAAACATAGCTTTAAGATTTGTTATCCTATTTCCCAGATCATCAAGTTTGGTTTCCAACGTGCTTTCTCCTCTAACATCATCAGCTTGAGCGTCTAACATCACTCTGTAGTATGGATTTTTCCTCAACCATTACAGAATCTGGTCTCTCATCTACGGGCTAATGTTCTTATAAGAACCATATTCATCATAAATTTCTTAGCCATATGTATTAAGAACTTCATTAAAGAGATACATCGACGATAAAAACCTTTGACCACACCTCTTCCGGCGTGTAACCAGCCATTGTTATGTGTGTTTTGTGGGAATTGGCGATTGGGTTATTTGTGTTTTGCCGAATTGAGAATGATCGGTTAGGTTATATATAAGTAAAACTTTGGTGGGATAAAGTTGCAATTTGGCGGGATAAATTGGTGCCAAGACTTTTGGCGGGGACATGTCCCTACTAAAAGCTAATATCATTAGCAAAAAATATTGGCGGGATAAAGTAATTGTTAGGAGGGAAAACTGGATAATACTTTCGGCGGGTACATGTCCCCGCAAAAAGCTAGGCACTGTGTATGTAACCTTTTGGCTGGGACATATCCCCGCTAAAAGTAACGGCGGGAAAAATACCCGGGAACAATTAAGAGTTACAATTTTGGTCAAAGTTTGCCAAATATCAAAATTACTTTCGGCAAGGACATGTCCCCGCCAAAAGTATGCGTTGAAAATTTAGCAAACGGTCAGCGATATGGTGTGCCAGCTTAACAACGTTTTTGTCATTTAGCGTCGGCGGGGACATTGGCGTCCCTGCCGAAAGGGTCCTCGTCTGTCCTACTGATTGTTGTAGTGAGATAATTTCTTTCTATCTTCATTCCCGCCGCAAAAAAATGAAGCCCGAAACCGTTCAAGTAACTTAATAATCGACTCCGGGACTTTGAAGATAGACATATAATAAATACCAATGCTTCCCAAAATCGTTTTTATTAAAGTTAGCCGACCTCCAATAGATAAGAGGTTTGCTTTCCACAATGAAAGCTTGGAACGAAACTTACCTACCAGATTATTCCAATTGGCAATACCAGACATATTTGATCCGATGGGAAGACCGAGATAAGTAAAAGGCATACTACCTGTGCAACTCATCCCGTGAATTAGTTAAAATATTGATCAGATCAACTCAATTTTCTCCCACCTTCGTTCATGCACATAAACTTGTCATTATCTCACATATATAAACTAGACACCCCAGTGGAGGTTTATGTACATAAACTACAGATACGCTCCATGTCATCATGCACTTGCTTCATAAACCTCCATCGGAAATGCTCTTACAAACACGTACACTATGTTTTAGTTCCCATAAATAAACTCGGTTCCATGAAGTCATAGTACATGGCGCCTTTCAAAGATGATTACCCGAAGTATATACACTTTGAGTTGTACAAAATTAATAGATTCACTTTTACCAATAATACTGTGTAAAACTAAATCAGACATATACTGTATCTAACTAGAAAACCACAAAAGCGTGGAAAAAGTTAATTTTGTTGTATCTTAAGTTTTAACAATCCTATAAATGATTGAATTTATTTTTAACGGTTAAAGTCGTTTGACTGCCTTAGGGGACAGTCATGTGGTTAGAAATTTTAACCCTCCCAAATCCTTCCAATCACATCCCTCCAACTCATTTTACTCCTTCAACCCTCCCAACCAACCCTCCCAACTTAATTCCCAGGCATTCATCACTTTTTCAACCCTCCCAAATTTTTTTTCTTTTTCCCAAATTTTTTTTCTTTTTTCTTCTTGTTTGGAACAACTTATAAAAAGTTTATCAAAGCTTCTTCATCTTTTTCGTCTTAAAATACCCTTACACAACACAGTAATTTCACAACTATTTGATGAAGACATGTTGACCGGCACCCTTTTCAACAACACAGACAGAGAAATGAACATCATGTTCAAGACACAGCTGCTTCAACCTTATGGCTGCTGATAACCCAGCGGGCCCACCTCCAACAATAACATCTTCTTCTTGTTCCACCTAAAAACCCATCTTTATTGAAAAAGTTCGAATCTTTGAAGGTGGGTTGCAGTAAAGAAATGATGATGATGATGTTAATAGTTTTTGGGTAGTTAAGTTTTTTTTTTTAATGCAACTAACGGTCAAATTTGAAGAAAATAGCTCCAACCCGCAGCTGCTTGTCCTACCCGTCCAATCCAGCCCGCTGGGCAACCCGCTAGGTCGGCGGCGGTGTTCCCCAGCGGGTTACCTCAGCCCGTTGCCTACCCGCTGACCACTCCGTGAGAGTCGTTTGACTGCCTTATACGCCAGTGATGTTTGGGCTAGTTATAGTAGATGCTACGAAAGATCTTGTAGGAAATTTAATAATCCCACAAAATCGAATAAAAGCAAACCACCCCTAGTGTGCATAAACAATTTAAATTTTAAAAAAGGAAATAAAGAAACCTGTGACAAAGATTCTTCTCGTAATGCATAAAATTGGTCTTTGGAATCTACGTTTCTATATTCAGATGAAACTTAAGGTTGTAATTTTTCTTTTTTAATTTTGTATTTTGTTTTTAGAAATCTTAAATAAGCTTATATCCATAACCTTACGATTGATAGGTCACTATTGTTAAGTCAAATAGATGTTTTGGTGATTCTTAGTTCGCATATATTTCGATAGCTGATTTGCATACATTTACTTTCGATTTGTACTCATCTAATATTATATAGACGGTTGTACAAATGTTATATACTCTCTTCTTTTGTTTGTAAATCATAACTAAATATGTGCGCGCAAATGAAGTTATATATATTTCGATAGCTGATTTGCACACATTTACTTTTGATTTGCACTTATCTAATATTACATAGACGGTTGTACAAATGTTATATACTCTCTTCTTTTGTTTGTAAATCATAACTAAATATGTGCAAATGAAGTAATATATTTATGACGTGAAAGAAAATTATTATGAAAGAATAATACCTTTCTTTCAATACTTTGGTGATTCCTAGTTCCAATCACATAACTACACAAAACTTACATTATTCATTGCACGAGCAATTTTTCAAAGATTGTCATATACATGTTAGCATAACGGTCAATGAAAATATATGGTTTTTATATTTGACATCGACTTGTAGGGATCCCTTGATCGATTAAGACTATCAAAATAACTCAATTATTTTGAGTCAACCAACATTTACTAAACGCTAAAGATTGTGTCAAAATACAATGCAACTAACACGAATGGTAAATAATCAATGGGTGAGACAAATTAAATGGTTAGGCCTTTTATGTATAAAACGGAATTAATCAATTAATTTGGCTTCTCCCTTCGATCAAATCACATAGTTTGTTGTGTCTTTATCAACTTACAAAAGATTGAGTCACTTTTTAATTGCGTACTTTAGCACAATTGGTTACTGATGAAAAAATTTTGCAAGAAAAAATATTTAACGTCATTTAAAAAAATTTGTATATTTTAAGTGTACTGCGAAGCGAGTCTGCAAGATAAACTCAACATTCTTGCCTTCCACAAGAACTTTTCTAGAAATAATATTGTTCCGAGTAAGAGTGGACATTCATGCGATCATGTCGCTAAGCATTGGCTTTCACTTATTGTTTTTGTAGCAACACTTATTGACGTAAACGTTTTTGCAAAGTGACCCAACCAAATGGTATACTTGCAAGTAACATAACATTAACCTCCTTTACAAAGGGTTTATGATTAAATTTTGATTAGGTACACATATGACAACGCTCAATGAAAGAGTCAGAGACGATCACAAAGATATCTCGATTAAGTCGACTACATCTTAAAAATACTCAATCACACCCCAAAACCCAAAAACCTTGAATAGTTTTTTTCTTTTTCTTTTCATTTATTTATTTTGCAAATGTTTGTCCTTTCTTGGTCAAACAGTCTATGCTGCCTGTATATTATAAAGACAAACAACTCAAACTAATATGCCATAACTCTAGCTACTTGTTTACATTCTTGCTGACAAAACACGCACATACACAAATTATTTTTATTATCCGATCTTGTGTTGCTAACTATAGCAAATAAGGTAAGAATGGAAATTATAAATATGAATGACAAAGTAGATTACTTGACAAAACAACAAGCATTATTGCTCCAACAGACTAGCCAAAATCCATCGTCTTCACCACCCTCAGACTCTTCATCTCCCACCCATGAATTCTCCTTCACCGTCGCAATAAGTCAAAATCCACCACCTACTTCCACACAGCCACCTGCAGCCCTTGACTTATCTCCTGCGGATGATATCTTCTTACATGGACACCTTCTCCCTCTACACGTACTTTCTCACCTTCCGGTCTCTCCTTCTCGTTCATCTACGAATTCAATGGACAGCTTTACACTCCCCATGAACCTTTTGTATGACCAAACTAACCCCATTGGAAACAACAGCTTCCATTGCCACCACCAAACCAGTTTCTTTGATTTCGACGAGCCGGAGGTCACCACTACTAATCAAGAGGGACCCAAATCCAAAGCTTTTTCAATCTTTGGAATGCCTAAGTCGAAAAAAAGGTGTGATTTACTAGCACATTTTTGTTGGTTGTAGTTTCTTTTTCTTGGCATATCACACACTTAAAGTCTTAAAGTACGTAAGTACGTGATTGATCTTACATAACAAAAAGATCAGTGTCACAAATTGATATGTGTACCTTAGGTGTGAAGTATTTCTAGTCACTAAAAAGTATGAACATCTTTTTTTTTTCAATTATATGCTGCGGCGGAGCCAGGATTTCAAGTTAAGGGGGGTGATTTTTATTTTTTTTTAGATCATAGTTCCAAGAAATATAGCATTGAAATCTCATAAAGTTTGTTAATTTGCTAACTTAGAATTAAGAGTGATCAACTATTTAATTGCTCATTAATGTTCTACAATTCTACTACACAAACTCTCGGTTGAAATTTATACATCTAATTTTTTTTGCAATTAGTCAATAAGAACATAACAAACAAATATTAAATGTACAGTACAAGCATGTGGTAGTTATCAAGTGATTATTAAAGGTTCTAAAAAACTCTCAGCTCAACTCAATCATTCAAAGAATACCAAACACAAAAAAGTAAATGTGATCACTAATGAAAACTAAATAATAAAAAGCATTCAATACCTTATTAGATGAAAGCAAAACTGTGTTTTGTGAATTTGATCGGATGGTTACGGATGAGGGAATTGCAAATCTGACGTATTGTTATGTTAAAACTGAAAAAAAATAGTTTATGCGTATAACTTGGGAGGGGCCGAATCATTAATTTCCTCAAAAATTAAGGCTTTGGGCTATGTTATATTGGGCTCAATGGGCTACTTAGGGGGGGCCTTGCACCTGCTAGATACCCTATCCCCTCCGCCTCTGATTATATGCACATGGTTTTTCCTAGCTTGATAAGTTTGTTCGTGCTTTATGTTAATTGGAACAACTTTTACATGTTCACAAGAAAAGAAAATGTCATAAAATTTATTACTAGTATTCTTTAAGCGTGGAGAAAATAAACGTATATAATTTGTATATTTGTTGCAGTGACGATGTAAGAAAAGGAGATGAAGATCAAAATATAGAACGTAACAACAACAAGAAGAAGCTCAAGTCAGATTTAGGTCAACTCATCAAGAGGTACATGAAAATGATGAAGCCATTATTGTCATTTCCTAGGTCAAGGAGGGGAAACTGGAAATTTAACCACCAATCGTATTCATTTTCCGGCAACTCATTGGATCGTAAACCTCCAAAGATGAATGGTATGAGAAGAGGACAGTTCTCGGCCCCAGTGTCCATGAGAACTTCTCCGGGTAATAGCAGAATCCTTGCTTCAGGAACTGTGAGTCCAACTAAAAGTGTGACAGGTGAAAGTACTATGGATGAATTACATGCTGCAATTCAAGCTGCTATTGCTCATTGTAAGAATTCTAGTGCTACAGAAGACAAAATTCCTTCTCAAAATTAATTCTTGTTGTCACATATAGAAAGTTTTGAGGTGTTGATCAATAATTTACACACTACGTATAATAAAGGTTTCGTATATATGCCGTAATATATTTTACAACCATATTATTCTACTTTTAACTCACTAGATTTAATCCTTTTTTTTGCATTAATTTATGGATGACTTGGTGTGCTACCTCTTTTATAGTTTTCACAAGGATGACTCAACTTTTATAAATTTCGTATTATGAACTTCTTCATTTCCTTCATGAAAAATGTGGATACTTGTTTCTTTATCATCACTGGATATCTGTTTTATAAAGTACCAAAAATGTAGTCACCGAATGTTAATAACAACTAGTCACCGAATGTTCATACCTCACTAGGTATAATTTGGGGGTGGCCAGGGAAGGGTCTGTAACGGTCACGGGATACCTCGGTGAGACCGCGTACAACTGAGTCAAAAGACTCGTCCTCCTGACTGGTAACATAAACAAGAAACACCTCATCCGGCCGTTCACCCTTTATATATATCTATGGGTCTCGGCCTCTCGCTTTCTTTTTCCATTAAGTATATTAATGTATGATATGGAGGCTTGGCTGGATACTGAAAAGTTATAATAAGTGAAGAATTAATAATAATCATTTAAACATATGAAACAATACTGAAAAGTTATAATAAGTGAAGAATTAATAATAATCATTTAAACATATGAAACAATATTTGATGTTAATTTGGTTGATTTTTTATGTTGAACACAGTTTTGTTGAAATAAAAAATGAGATTTCGAATTAGCATGTTTTGAATTCTCTTAGAGCCCATTCAAAAGATTTGAAGTTCTTTGAAGAGTTCTGGAGAAAATTCTCTTGGGTTGATCCAATAAAAGATAGAAAAATTGCTTGGTTACATGGAAAAAAAAAGTGCTATTGCCACTAAATAATGGAGGTTTAGGCATTAGATCGATGACTCACATTTGGTGTAAATATCATTATATTTCGGGGCAATGATGGAGGTTTTAACAAAATAACAGTTTGTCTTCTTTGAATCGGCTAGTAATTTGGCTCCGTTGAAGCAGATTTTGAAGAATTGAGTTGGTTGTATACTTGTATATATATGTTGTATCACTCTAATCTACAAAACTATTTCCTTGGGACGGTCGGCTACTTCACTCATGGTTTGGGCTTGGCCCATAAAGCTAGGACATGAAATCGTCGAATTTAAGGAGAATTACATGTATTCTCATTTTTAAACCTTATTAATTGCATAATTACCCAATAGAACTTTAAAATAAAAAATATTTAATTTTATAAATTAAACTTTCATATTTACTCAATTTATCTATTTTACTTAAATCCAATTTTACACATTACAATTATACGATTTTCTTATCCATCCCATAACATATACATTTCTGCAAATCTTATTCGCTACAACCTTAAAACAATCAACGCACAATATTTCAACCAAACCAAAACCTTCAATTAAGTCGAACAAAACAAAAGTTCACTTATTTCTAGTTTAAACATCACCAACATGGTCATCTCTAACACAACCAAATTTCCTAAAGAAACTCACCAATTTCCAGTCAAATAATTATTAACTTTACAAATTGTTGTGTTTCATGTTCTCATCACAAAAGTAGTCACTACACCAAATTAGTTTCTATCACATAATGCTTCAACTTTGAATTCTTACTTTAAGCTCGATTCTTCCTTTGTCCCCTGATAAATAAAAAATTGTTTAAGATTTTAAAAATATCAAGTATATTCATTTAGGAAAAAACAGTTAGAGAAGGAAATTTTATAACCTTTTACTAGTAGATGCTCGAAACTCGTTGGAACCTTGAGATGGTTCAAATGCCGATTCTAGCGAGTCCTACTGTGATGTTCGTACTCAATGCATCGCGGACATTTGTGTCTTCTTTTGGACTCGTCATGTGATACGATTCTATTCTTTCTTGGTCGTCCAACCGGACATAAAATAATAGGTGGGTATATTTTTTCTTCAGTTTCCATGTGCACCCATTAATCCTTTGTAGGCAATACGTAGACCAATTTCGAGAGCATAAGCTTCTTTTGTTGGAATATTAATATCATGACAATCATAATTAAATACAATAACCATCAAGAACACATGCGGAAGCGTAGGAACAATAACACATAATTAATTAATCGAATTTAAACGTATGCGTACCTTAATGATTCTAGCAAAACAAGAATCAATCCAAGCAACAATAGTGATGAACCCCAATTAGGGTTTATAAGGATTACATGAATTGACCCTTACCTATTTTGCAATTCAATCCAAGAATCAAACAATAGCGTGTTTGATTCACGTTCTTGTACACACGTACTAATACCAAGTAAATTTTTATACAAGTAAATAACACAAAACGTTTTAAGTTATTAAAACCAAAAAGTCGAACACCCTAAGGAGAGGGTTTCGGCCGAATTTAAGAACAAGAAAAGAAAACACACTTTAGGGTTTAGTATTGTGTACAAGAGATCCAAAAACTAAGAACCCTTAATGTGTTTATATAGTGTAGTTATCTTGGAGCTCAAGTTGGATTTGGGTTGGGTTTCCCCTCCCCAAACCGATCGGCCTACACCCTCTAAGGGTGTTCCGGAATCTTCTTGACTTACCAAATATTTACACATATTTTTTTCCTTTTATCGGTTAACGGTCGTTAGTCATTATCCGTTAAATACTAACGGTCGTTATGTGTTTTGTGTATATAATAATTAAATATAACTTTTTATAAATAATTATTATTCATTTACTCTTCATACGTAAAGTGTGCAATCCCGTGATCTCGAGTTCGATCCTAACATACGACTACTAAAATAATGTCCATAAAACTAACAGCTCCCACTTGGACATATTTTAATAGTGTAATCACATCGGTTAGCGTCTTGCAACACGCCGATGCCTCTAGTACAACTCGAGTAGGTCTCCTGGAAAAACCTTTAATGATTCATCATTATTATTATCCTTTTGTTACTAATACTACATTAAATAAAGATATGGATTAAAGTCATTCTTTATTCAAATATTCTGTTTCTCGTTGTTTGTGATTGAGCAAGATTACCAAATCTTCTGAACACATTCATGGGAGATCTTGGGCGTGCGCACACAAACATCTTGTCAACCCTACGAGGGGCCCAGCAGTATTAAACTTCAAAATAAATTTGAAGGAACAAATTATATATTGACTACAAGCATAACCTATGAATTTTGTAACAATTCCGAAAACAATCCTTATGACTACCAGTTACGTATAGCGTTAAATTGTTCCACAGAATGCACTACATTCATAACAGTTATCTGGTATCTCAAGTCTGAGGATAACTATTCATGATTTACTTAATAACAATATCCATAAAGTAACATCATGTAGTTTGGGATAAGTCCTATATTCAATTTATTGAATATCATGTGAATTTGGCATGTCAACGCATCAATATACTTTTAATTATATTATACCAAAACTCAGATTTGTCTTAATTCAATCATTAATTGACAACGGATGATTTAGAATAACTAAATTATTCATGGATTAAACATGCAAATATAAGACACAATTTATTATTAATGAAAATAAACGTACCACGTACTTAATTCATTACAAATAATAAACACTTAACATCCTTTATCCAAATACTAAATAGATCAATGCATGAAAATTCTAGTTGATGAATTATGTCTCAAGCTATGACAATCATACTTGTTGACAAGACATAAATCAACCAACTTTGATCTATCAGAATTTTGAGATAATTATTTCAAGAATTCAAATGGTGAAGTTCTTGTATGTGTACATTCAAATAATTTGATAATGCCACATAATATTTCATAAAGTATGTGACAACCTCAATCACCAATTTATGATTATCAAACTTTCAAACATTTTAAAGTTTAAAGTATTCTTATTCTTTTAATGTATAATGCAACTATGCTCTTAGTGAGCACAACTAGTTCACATGTCCAAGGATGAAATCCTACCATGACTAGTATTGAGTGTCATCTCAATTAAACCAGCATCATTGTAAACAAACAACAATATGCTCTTTAAAATTCCGTAAACTTGAATATCTATTGTGTAATGTTTGATGCCTTCCAAACTTTCAAGTTTGTTGGCTATGAAAATTTGCACAACAATTGACAAATTGTTCATTTATAGAATCTGGAAGCTGTTCCAGGCTGAGGAAGTAATTCTCATATCTTTCAATTAGATATCAACATTGTCATAACATCTTATAACAATTCGTTTATGTAACATGATGTTCATGAAAAATCTTCGAGTCATACTTAGATTTCATTCATGTTCTATCTTATTTAAAAGATATGTATCCATTTAGACATTCTAAATGATATATCATGTTCTATTAGATTTATTTACCGCATATGTTTATAATAATAAACACACATTCCAAGGTTATATGTTTTATTTCCTAAATCTTTCAAGTGAAGTTTCATTCCAAGTTAAGACTTAACATTTAACTTATATGAAATGTTACTTCCTATATGTTATCCAACATATATGATTTAAGAAAGTAAACATAATACTCCCACTAGCTTTCAGGAATACTTAGGAGTTATCTTATTTTAAATTATAAATCAAAACTTGGATTTAATATTTAAACATAAGACTCATCTCCTAGATGCATGCATTTATCCATACTTGAATTCTTGCATTTTGTACACTTTCAAAGATTATATGAATTCATAAAACTCTTAATTACTTACCGTTCTCGCTTAAGTAATTATACAAGAAAGAGTTTAATAATCTATTGTCAAATTTCATATTCATGAAAATAAGTATGACAATTACCATATTTGTATATTTAATGTGCTTAGAAAAGAATATTCAATCATAGTTAATTGCTTAAGTATGATTAATAATCTTGTCATAAGACATGCATTAAAATATGTGTACAATATTGTCCATATGATTTCTACACAAAGATTTAAACCACTAGGGTTACCTTATCTTTGAAGAAACTCATCTTCATTCTCTAGTCTAACTATTAAGAATTAATATAAACCAATTTTCTAAAAATTGATTATCTTTATGGACAGCTTCTTTAACATTCATAGTATGAGTAATTTACCTAATTCAATATTTGGTAATGCATCATAATATAATCCTCAGCATATTAATCAAATATATAAGATATCCTTGCGGATCTATGAATGAGAATTCCATCATCTTGAGGTCTATCATTTACATGTTTAGCCTCATCATAATTTTCACTAGTGTGTTTTTAGAAGATTATATATCTTGTAATTTTATCTTTTCAAGATAAAAACTCCCACTTGCTTTTTGTAATTTATAGACTATCTATAAATACTTAGCAAATAAAGCAACAATACAATGTTCTCTTTTTGGGACATTACAAATACATATTGACAGTTCCTGACATTTAGTTTGTTAATAACCTACTCATAAGTAGTTTAACAAATTCAGAACTTCATTTTAAGACTTAATGTGATTCATCGCATTCCATAACAAAATGGTGTCTTATTGATCTTCTAGATTTGAGTCTTATTGAGTATATCCAATCCATACTCAATTTTCTAACCTTGATAACTTTTGGAAGAAAAGAAGTCATATTTATCTTTAATCAAACAATATAATAAGAGTTTGATTTTCCTAACTGAACATACCATAAACATTTGGTATTTCATTAGGATTAATATTGTAAGACAATCTTACAATATGTAAGATAAATATTGTAATACCTGAAATTTAGAAAGCATGTAAATGACAAAAATACCCTCAAGTTTAAAATTTAGAGAACTTATGAAAATTTAATAAGTAACATTAAGTGCATTTAACCTAAGATAAACTTTGTCCTAAGTTAATTGAGGAACTAAGCTACAAATAAAACCTTATACTATAATTTAGATATCACAAATAAAATGTACAAATACTAGCTATGCTAGTCGAATTATGTGATGTCCCTAACTATTAAAAATTCGGCCAAATAAATTAATACCAAAGGATAATGTGATCTTGATTTACTATGGAAGTTGTTAACCTCCCTACTTTCTCTCCAAGAAATATTTGGCCAAAAGGAAACAAATAAGATAGAGATATGTGTTAAATTTAAAAGATACCACATCCCACAATAATAGGCAACCCAAAACTCACGGTTTGTCATCATCACATTATATACCGATATATTTTTTTTAAACCTAAAACCTACAAACCACACAAGCGTCTACTGCTGCTGTTTTTATCTTCCTGTTCGGTCAAAAGCAAGGCAGCAAAGGAGGTCTTTGTGTGCGTCTATTTGGTGGCTGCGTTGTGGTGTTTCAGCAGATACAAAGTGGTATGGATCGTGATGACTAGGGTCCTTATTCTCTTGTTCTTGTCTTGTAAACAGTCCAGGTACTCATGCGTTTCACTTGTTACACGACTTATCCTATACGACTAAATCATATAGAACACAATTAAAATCATGCTAAACTACTCGTTTTAATCATGTTGTGTTGTGACTTAGTTGTCTCGATGATATATGTACGCATGTTGTGCCACTTATATTGATAAAGAGTTGTGTAATATATGTGTGTCGATCATGTCATGGCTCGCGAGGGGTGTAGGATTGAACGTATGTGTGCAAGAGATTTAACGTCACTTGAAGTCGTATATAAAACTGATTAACCTTAATATCATATTGTTAAGATCTGGTCCCATTCTGTCGGTTTAATCTGGTTGCTTTCTTTTCATGTCAAACCTGCTTATCGACCTAATGATCTAGTACGAGCCCTAGGTTATCATTAATACACATTAAAGGTAATGCTAAATGTGGAAATACCCTAGACGTAATAAGGTTTTATCGAAGGTTAGGGTTTGGTTCATGAATTTATTGGCATGTTTTGGGAGTACGGTCTGGTCTCATTTATTTGGTACGTGTGTGTCTACTCAAACTTATAATCGTGTGTGTGATACATATATATGTGAATATGATTTCTGCTCGTATCAAAACCTGGTGTTTGCAAATCAGCAATAAAATATCAGGTGGTGGTCTAAAATAGGTTTTAAGTTGGGTTGTATTTTAGTACGTATGGGATACATGCATGGGTGGAGTTAAAGAATGAGATTTTGACTTATTTCTTTTGTGTCTCGTAAATTTGTAGGATATTATAATTATGGTGTCATTAAAATGTTAGGCTAATTGTGAGTGTCTTAATAATTGTGAACGAGAAGGTGTTGAGTTTCAAGGGTGTATTTGTGTGTGTGATTCGAGAGTATGTAATCGGCTTCGCGATAGATTTGTCAACTTGTTCGAGATTGTCGTGTGTCTAATCTGGATTCCCTTATGCTCTTTATTGTCTTGCTATTTTTATTACCTTAACCTACTTCCTAATTCAGTATAACCCTAATTATGAGAATGTGATTAATAACAAGTATTTAAAATCCGTTATAACATTAAATGAACTATAAATGGAAGTATAAATAATTTATGATTAACCCGTGTAGATTCGTTGGAGAAGGTGTTTCCTTGTGTTCACTTTTCTGTTTGCTTTCATTTCATTTGCTAAGGTACGGATATTCTACCCTTTCTCAGTAAGGGTGTTTCTTTCCCTTTTCTCTCTGTATTTCATTTTCCTTATTAGGATCCCCTATACCACTGCTATGTTCCCTTCTGTTGTGAATCTTTGTTGTGATCTATTTGTCTTGAACCTTTTTGTTTGAACCTCTGCTATGATTCTTTTATTCTGACTCTTTTTCCTGAACTCTGATTTATCTCTTGTTCTGAACCCTGAATTTGTGAGTCTTGATTGGATCTGATCTGTGAACCTTGTTCTGAACCTTAATCTGATATATCTGTTGTAAATTCTGATTTGATTTTGGTAAACATTAACCTGTTAGATCCTTATCTGAACCTAATTGATTTTGAACCTCTATTAAACTACATATGAAACTGTTTAAGAAAAGCTATTTTAAAAAGAAGCGATACCACTTGGAAATGGAAGTTACTAAACGTTTTGGAAGACCATTTTTATGAAAACTATTTCGTAAGATCATTTCAATGAAAACCATTATTAAATGATTGATTTAAATGAACTTTTGACAGGAACTTCTGAAATGGATTATTGCTGTAAATTTGTAATCATTAACCTTTGATATACTTTTTGGACTATTGGAAATAAACCTTTTTAAATCTGAACTTAAGCTTTGATATTAAACTTAATCTGATAAACTCTGATTTAAACCTTATTATCTTAATCTGAATTGTTGACATGACCCTTCTGCCATGAACCCTTAGATGTGACTCTGTTTATTATATGACATCTGACCTTGACCACAGTCTGATATCCGAGCCAATCACTAGGCATGAGGGTTTCATGTCCATGTCATTGATGCACCGATGGCATGACTCTAGGGCAGGAGAGTGATGACCTGTCCCGTCCCTAATTTATTTTATCTGGTGTGTTAAGGAGTTTCTGGCCACAGGGGGCGCATGGATGCATCCTAGTTCTGACTCTGTTATCTGTTATCTGTTATCTGTTATCTGTTTATGTTATATGTTATTATTATATCTGGTGATTGATGGTGTGTGCGATACACGTCTTTCACATATATCTGGGGGCTGATCACTCCGAATTGATACATGAGGTCACCCCTCATATTATCTGTTACTTGAGAGGCATCCCCTCTGGATTATTATATGATTAATCTATTATGATATTATCTGTTATCTCTGGGCTCGTGATGGATTTCTGTATTTCCCTAAACCTGGTTTGTACATTATCTCTTTCTCATTTCTTTTCTTTGACCCTTATTCCTTTCTTATTCTTTCACTTTATTTCTGTATCGGTATAATCTGTATCTCTGATTTGTTTCTATATTGTTATCTGTTATTGTTTCTGTCATCTATATATCTGTTCACTGAGCTCTCGTAGCTCAGCCGCATTTCTTTTCCTGCGGCAGGTTTTAGTAGGAAGCTGGGGATGAGTGAGAGTGTACCTCTGGACTTAGAAGGCTTGTAGCTATTCTGGATTAGATTTGGACTGAAGTTATTATGTTTAGAATTAGTTTTGAAAGTTTCATTGTAACCTTGTATAATTCAGTATTTCAATTGTAATCCTTTGAGATTTTTGTATTACTGTAGATGTATGCTCTGTTTTGATCTGATATGAATCCATTATTGTGATATCTTTACCCTTGTCGGGTTGGGGTGTTACAAATATATTTCGTTTGACTTATCTATTCACCAACTAAGTCAACTTGATGGTATAATAGAATTTTCAAACCAATTGCATGTTATATAACATAAGTACTTTTTTACCAGGTCACTTCATGTCCATGTCTCAACAAGAAGACATAAACTGTTATAATCCCACTATACGTTATAAATCATTGATCAACTCAATGACTTCTTGTATATGTCTTAATTAAAAAACATAACAAGTTAATGTCTTACTTTATTATAAGTCTTGTAACAATTAAAAGACTTCATGTTTATATCTTTACAATAAAACATAAACATGTTTAACTAAAGTAATTATGAACATCATCTCTTAGTTTCAATAGTAATTTCAAGTTAATTTATTACTTCACTTATTTTATGTCATTCCAAAATTACATAAATATTCAAATTTAAGTAGTATTAGATTACTTCATTTATTTATGTCATTTCAATAATACATAAATATTTAGTTTGAAGTAGTCTTATTATCATATTGACATTTGTTCTAATAAGTATCTAATTTAGAAACTGCAAATTTTCTAGATACGGTCTCATGTAACATGGATATTTACCTTGTTGTTGCAATCTAGCTAAGCTCTCACATAACGTAAATTGCAACACCAAGTGTTTCTTGTATTAGATGTGAATAAGTCTCATTAGAACGTTAGTCTCTTACCTTGCAGTCAAGAGAATCCTTTAAATCATATTCCTATGTGTTGTACCTTGCACACAATAAAGATTTCTCCCACTTGTGCATGGAACAACATCATGTATCAGATAAACAACACGTCACTCGTTTGTTTATGTGATTAATATGATTTTTTCATAGATATTATCATAATTAGTAGATATAGAACCACATTGTCTAGTAAGAAAACGTACATGACTATCCTTAAAAACACAAGTGTCTACAATTGGAAAGTAATTATCTCAAGACATTCTAGAGATAATCTAGGTTACTACCAAGATGACAAAGCTTGTATCTCTCACTGAATTACAGATCATTACAATAATTCATTATTCAGTAATTACAACACATTGCTTCCACTGGATTTGACAACATTATAAGTGTTTCATAACCAATAAAAGCAAATAGTGCACTATTTACTTTCCTACACCTTTGAGAAAACCCATACGTAACAATTACTTAGGCACTAAAAGAATGTATTCTACTTTGTAAATGATGGACTATCCATTAATGCAATTAACTTGAAAAATTGGGCGTGCAATTTCTTCTTTAATAGGTCTACCATCCCCACAATGGTATGTAGTACCTTTACATGGTAAAAATAAAACAACTAGATAAAATATACTAGTTTGTCTTTTACCATTTTGTGGTAATTAGTCTAGCTTCTAATTTAATAACTCATAAAAATTTACACATGTTTTCCAGTTAACCAAATGTCATATTTGTTATATGAGAATTCAATTACCGAAGGAGGTTAATGAAATCTCTATAGAAAATGTGCAATTCTCTTAACTATTAAAGTTTGCTATGAGTTATGTATTTAGAATTTAGACAATTCTAATTTTCCTATCATATCTTTCGTATTCATGAAAAGAAGAGGATTAAGTCTCACGCTTCTCTCATGGAAAGGAAACTAGGTTTATCCTTTTAGTAAAGTTGACTCTAGCAAAAAAAAACCCCTACGGGTGTAGATCAATTTACCAATAAAAGAATATCCCACGTTTACGGTTTAATGTTGCATTAATACATTTAAAAGAATTTACAATATTCAATTTTAGTATTTTCGATAATACAATCTTTAAGAAAATTAAATACCCATTGGTTAATATTCATATAAACCATAGAATTTTCTTAAAGATAGGATCCTAATTGACATAATTCCATTACATCAGTTGATCTGCTAGTAATGAAAGTATTTAACAAGGTAATTGTCGAACAATAATTGGCAAACAATTTCCAATTCCTAGATCTTTATGGAATTTACATTGCCAAACAATATTGCAATGTAAGCATGTTTTATTCCCATCTTATGCCTTGAGTCCAAGCTCTCACTTACAACTCAATTAAGTCGTCTAATTAAAAAACTATAAATTAACATAGTCCCATTACATTAGTTGATCTGCTAGTAATGAAAGTATTCAATTTACCTTTCCATTGCAATCTAGTCCAAGCTCTCACATGACGTAAATTACAACTTCAAGTGTTCTTTTAATTAGATGGCATCAACTTAATTTTAAGGGTACTAGTTTTTTATGTTTATAATCAAAATACGTACGATGAAGCATGCATACATCTTTGTATCATAAGTTTAATAAAACTATTTTATTTACCAATTCATTAAGATCAAATTTACAAACGTTTTCAATTGAGGTATTGGGTTCACCAATCAAAGAATTTACCTTTAATTATCATCCATTATATCGTACTTTTGCATAAGTCTAAAGACTTAGTGTTTCGGATAATTACCGCAAAGTGGCGCATGGAATTAAAGCTAATTCACCCTTAAGATGATTTTGTACATAAAATAGTCGTACTTGGTAGCTCCAATTTGACGCACAAAGGAGCGTAGAAACAAAGGTCAGCGCGAAGCTTATTAAAAACCCGTTCCTACTTATACCCCTCTTATAGTTTGTCACAATTGGGTGAGCCGTTCGTACTATTGGTACAAAACTCAACAAACAATTAAAACACTTTGAAAATTTAACTCTTCGAAAACAATTCATTGTTTCACTATTATTTAGTCCATATTATTTTTCTATTCAAAAGTACCCTTTTTCGTTTATAAACATGTCTTTACAATAAATAAATAAAAAACAAGTAATACAAATAAAAAATAAAGCAACTAAATAAACTTACATAACATAACCATTAATTATGTAAAAAACATGTAGCCACATGCAAACTTAATTCGATAAAACCTATTAATAATCAATTCTAGGTTTATATTGTATATATTCAACTAAGACTATCACTTACAAAGGTAAGTGAGCCACATGCATCGACGTATCGATTGCATTAGTCATAGTTAAATATACACCACATAGCACATAATTGATTACTTAATATATTAGAGTCTTCCCCAATTCGTCATTTTTCAATTAAATTACATGCGAAAAACAATTTAAATCATCACATCAATCAATCCATGCCAAACATGCACGTTTGCATGGATTCTACATAAAAATTATCAAGTTGCCACAAGATCACATACTTAAACACATAAATATGTTGAACCTAGGGTTTCTAATAAAATTAAATTACAAAACCAAACCCTAAATAATTATAGGGCAATCGGCCCCAAAAAAATTAGGGTTTTGTTATTCTACAAGGTCACTCTTTATCACACACTAAATAGTATAGATCGAATGGTACTCAAGACAAGATGAAGCAAGATAGATGAGGCGTGTATATGAAATGTATACTGAATGTATTAAGAAAGAAAGAACAATACAATAAAAAGAACACACACATACTCACCTATACCTCTCTCAAGCACACATGAATATGAGGTGGTGAGTGTGTATTTATACTTACAAAGCCACGCCCTAAAAGGCTTTAAGATGGGCTCGTGGGCTTTTATGGGTTGGACTTGGATCTTCTAACATTACATGGACTATTATATCTTATACTCTTAGTCACTTAGATTAGTCCAAGTCCATGATCCCTTGACTATCTATAACTAACGACATACATACAAATTTGTAGATATGAAATGACCATCACTTTAAATTAATTCTAACAATCTCCCCCTAAGGGATGGTCATTCAAATGATGCTCCTAGTGATTTGGTCTTTCGTCTTTGATGTCTTGAACTTTGTGTGTCATTGTAGAATAGTCTTGGTTCTTCGTTCCTACATGCTATGTGATCTTCAAAGTAATCGTCTTTCGGACCTTCTTGCCTTTGATCAACATCTTCATGGATTTTAGCGTCGTATCCTCCATCATACTCATACTTCTTGAACTTCATACTTATGTCTTCCTCATTTTGATACATGAACTTATTCTTGACGTCTTGATTAGCTTTTTGACTTTGTCGTAACACATTGTCTTTAACTTGATCTTTTTGTCTTGAACTTTTTCACTTCGAGCTTTGTTGAAGATGATCTTCATAAGTATGAGCATGAGGAGGTTTGGATGTTGAGCTATATGATGATGGTAAATGGACTTTCCTCAGTACCTGCATAAAACAGTTAGTAATAAATCGTCCAGCTCTTATAGGTTCAGATTTCGAGATTGTTAACAGCATAGTGTGAAAACTTTCCCTAATCTTTACCAGGGCCGTTGTGAGCCTCTGAAGTATACCGGAGTATCACTTCAAGACTGTAGACCGTTTGTAGCACGTAACCATCATGATATAAGGCAAGATCCTTAGATCTCATTAAGACTCTTGTACACCTTGTGTCCTTTATGGTGAACACAGGTGTATTATATTGAAAGTGTTCCTAAGAGATTTTTGATGAATCTCGTGGCTCTAGACTCGATAATGTGTGTTTTGGTTTTAGTAGTCAGAGGCATGGAGCAGAGTGCCACCTTTTCAATATCAACACATCTCGGAATGAGAGGCCGATAGATTATGCAGTGTTCTCCGTGAGGAATGAAACAAATATCTTTTAAGAGATATCTGAGTGGCTAGGAGGGGTGGTGCAGCGCGTCACTGGATCCATGACGTCTTGTCTTCAATATCAGTATCATCTTTGTGATAACCGATAGCAGATGTATTGACCCGGTTTCTGCCGTAAGTTTTTATGGAGGGCTATTTCTTTTCACCCTTTCATAAACAATTCATTTTCATTCTTCAACCCCTTCTTTCTCTTTCTCATTTACTCCTTTTTTTTTCAATCTTACCTAAGGACTTCTATTTATATTCTATTGGAATTGTCCTTGGGTAGATCCCTCCGGTTCTAGCGGATCATAGGACATAAACCTAATCATAATCACCTTATTACTCCATGATTAACTTAGATTTGCTGATCACTTGCCATAAAACCTTTTTGTAAAAATCTCTCAAAGTGTTTATTAATAAAACACGTTTTAGTTAACACTTCGAGAGTTTTGCATTTTCTGAAATACTCCCCCTTCACATGTGCTCATGCATTTTTTAAGGTAAATTTTCGCATGTTGGGTAGAGTTCACACATTTGAATTGATCAATTTTCAATTAATATGACCATCGCGAAACACGTTTACATCACTAGTTAGCTTGAAATTATTACCCGTCCCGGTCATATCAAAAGCGAATCTCTCGAATTGGTACATTCTACTCAGACAAGTCCTTTGCGAGACACGTTTACATCATTGGATAACCAGCTTGAAATTATTACCAGTCCCGGACAAGTCTTTTTGAATACTGACTTTTAGTTTTCGTCAATTCGAGGGTTCATACTGAGTCTTTTTGGAGAGCTCTTTTTGAGATTCAATCCACGATCTTTAAACATTTTTAATCACGTCTTCTCCCCCTCAAAAATAGCATGTAGTGATATTTTTTATATCAACTGATTAAATGAAAGCTTTTTTGAGAGACGGATTTGATTTGGCATGATTTTGGGACATTTTGTTTTAGAATTTAATACTCTCCTTTAAATAAAGCATGTTTTATCGTGTTTGGAGGGAGTTGTCTTGAGCACATAATTTTGAGAGATTTTGAAAAATCTTTTTGAAAAATATTGATCATGTGCTCAAGGATTTTTTTTGCCATTAACATTACGAGTCTTGATTTGAAATAATCAGAAGTCATCAATGTAGCTCGGATTTCGTACTGAAGTATGTAAAAGCCGTAGTGAAGAAAATTTTGAGAAACGACATGTTTTAGAAAATATTTAAATGAACTCTCGCTCAAGCATCTGTACATGTCCGTATCATTGTTGAATGACATTTCTAGATACGTACAGAATATCGATTATACGAGAGACATGTCGTGAGAAGAATATTTTTGGTTTTTATATTTTATATTGTTTTTGTATTTTTGAAAATTTTCTATTTTTATATTTTGTTTTTGTTGGTTTTTCAAATTTTGTATTTTGTTTTTTTCAAAAATATTTACAGCGAAGCTATTTTGAAAATCATTTTCAAGAAGATTCGAGAAGACGTTCTAGCTCCTCAGGAGTTAGGCTTCGCATGCCAATTTGTCGAACTAAATCGTCAAACCTATCTTTTGGAAGGGCTTTAGTAAATAGATCGGCGAGTTGGTAATCTGTCATCACGAAAAATAATTCAACAGTACCCACTTCTACGTGTTCCTTGATGAAGTGATAGCGGACTCTAATATGTTTGGTCTTCGAGTGTTGTACTGGATTGCACGAGATGAATATGGCACTTTTCGAATCACAATACAAAGGTATGCGGTCGAAAGTAAAGCCATAATCTGTTAGCTGTGTCCTCATCCATAGAACTTGGGCACAACACGCAGATAGAGACACATACTCGGCTTCTGCGGTTGATAACGCAGTACAATCTTGTTTCCTCGACAACCAGCCTACTAGCTTTTCACCCAAAAATTGTGCTCCACCTGATGTACTTTTTGCTGTAACTTGGCAACCTGCATGGTCCGCATCTGAAAATGCCATTAGTTTAAACTCCGAATCTTTCGGATACCAAAGTCCCATGTTAATTGTTCTTCGTAGGTACCGAAAGATCCGTTTAACCTCTTGGAGGTGCAGTTCGGTAGGCCTTGCCTGAAACCGTGCTAATAAACAAACAGCAAAATGAATATCGGGTCGACTAGCAGTAAGGTACATGAGAGAACCAATCATGCTCCGATATTTCTTCGGATCCATCGGTTTCCCAAATAAATCAGCACCTATTTTTGGTGAAGTGACCATTGGAGTACCAACAAAGTCACAATTTTCCATACCATGTTTTTCAAAATCTCTATTGTATATTTAGCTTGATTTATAAAAATACCACGAGGGGATTGATGTATTTGTAAACCAAGAAAAAAATTTAGTTCCCCCATCATGGACATTTCAAATTTGCTTTTCATGAGATTTTCAAAACGTTTTGAATGTTTCGGATTAGTGGACCCAAAGATAATGTCGTCCACGTAAATCTGAACAATCAAAATGTCATATTTGAATTTTCTAGTAAACAAGGTTGAATCAATTGTTCCTTTGGTGAAATTGTTTTTGATCAGGAAAGATGATAGTTCGTCATACCACGCCCTTGGAGCTTGTTTTAAACCATAAATGGCTTTCTTTAGCTTGTAGACGTAGTCTGGATGATCTTTGTCAACGAATCCGTCTGGCTGACTCACGTACACTTCTTCTTTCAGAGTTCCATTCAAGAAAGCCGTCTTGATGTCCATCTGATAGACTGTGATGTTCTTGTGAGCTGCATATGCTAAGAAAATCCTGATACCTGACTGCCTCAAGCTTGCTACTGGCGCGAATGACTCTTCGAAATCTGTCCCTTCTTCCTGTCTGAATCCCTTAGCCACTAGACGAGCTTTGTTGCGAATGACAGTCATTTCTTCATCCTTCTTGTTTTTCCATAACCACTTTAGATCAATGACAAGTTTCTCAATTGGTCTTGGAACTAATTCCCAAGTGTCATGTAACTGATACTGAAGAAGTTCTTCCTGCATCGCTTCAATCCATGAATTGTATGCCATCGCCTCCCGAATGTTCTTTGGCTCCTTTAAACTGACTGAGCAGACGTAGATGCACATGTCGGGGTCGGTGGCGAGTTGTCTTCTCATCTGAACTGGCCTTGAAGGTTCACCAATTACTTGTTCTATTGGATGGTCTTTTGTCCACTGTAACGTAGAAGGGTACCTTGGATTTGACAAATGTGTGTTAGCTGGTTCATGCAACCTTGAAGATGATTCAGTAGAATCCATTGCAAATGGGTTTTCGAACAGTTCTTCTTCTAACACAGCATTGTTTTGTTGTGGTTCTTCTTGAATTGGTAGAACAATCTTTATCACACACAAACAAGTATAGATTGAATGGTACAACAGAGAGATTAAGAGATGGAGAGAATATGTAATATGTATGTTGAATGTATATAAGAGAAGAGAGAAAGAATACAAGAAAACATACACACTCTCACCTATTCACCTCTAATGCAAATATGAATATGAGGTGGTGAGTGTGTATTTATACTTACAAAGCCACGCCCGAAAAGGCTTTAAGATGGGCTCGTGGGCTTTTATGGGTTGGACTTGGATCTTCTAGCATTACATGGACTATTATATCTTATACTCTTAGTCACCTAGATTAGTCCAAGTCCATGAGCCCTTGACTATCTATAACTAACGACATACATACAAAGTTGTAGACACGAAATGACCATCACTTTAAATTAATTCTAACAGGTTTCGATTTTGTATAAACCCTAAATCGACCAAACATGAAAACCACAATCAAGATTCGTTTTTTATGTGTTTTGGTAATTAATTACACGTTATAACGGCTCTCGATGCTACTATTGGAATATTAATATCATGACAATCATAATTAAATACAATAACCATTAAAGAACACATGCGGAAGCGTAGGAACAATAACACGTAATTAATTAACCGAATTCAAACGTATGCGTACCTTAATGATTCTAGCAAAACAAGAATCAATCCAAGCAACAATAGTGATGAACCCTAATTAGGGTTTATAAGGATTACACGAATTGCCCCTTACTAATTTTGCAATTCAATCCAAGAATCAAATAATAGTGTGTTTGATTCACGTTCTTGTACACACGTACTAATACCATGTAAATGTTTATGCAAGTAAATAACACAAAACGTTTTAAGTTACTAAAACCAAAAAGTCGAACACCCTAAGGAGAGGGTTTCGGCGGAATTTAAGAACAAGAAAAGAAAACACACTTTAGGGTTTAGTATTGTGTACAAGAGATCGAAAAACTAAGAACCCTTAATGTGTTTATATAGTGTAGTTATCTTGGAGCTCAAGTTGGATTTGGGTTGGGTTTCCCCTCCCCAAACTGATCGGCCTACACCCTCTCAGGGTGTTCCGGAATCTTCTTGACTTACCAAATATTTACACATATTTCTTTCCTTTTATCGGTTAACGGTCGTTAGTCATTATCCGTTAAATACTAATGGTCTTTATGTGTTTTGTGTATATAATAATTAAATATAACTTTTTATAAATAATTATTATACATTTACTCTTCATACGTAAAGTGTGCAATCTCGTGATCTCGAGTTCGATCCTAACATACGACTACTAAAATAATGTCCATAAAACTAACATCTTTAAACTTCTCAATTATGAAATATGAGTCAACAGATTTATCCCAATTGTTATCCCTTGTGAAAGCAATAAAAGCCGCTGCATGCAACATGGTAGACCTCTAACTTGCCAAACCCGAAAAGTGCACTTTCTTTCATCTAGAATAACCTCCCAACATTTCCCCTTGTACTTAGCTTCATCTCGATTATTGCTGCTTGCACTAACTGCATACTCACTGGTATGTGTGAAACACATACCTTTTCTTGACCAAAAACCAGACCAAAATGACCAAAAACTCGACCATAATGCCAAAAGATATTGTGTTTTTGTGTTTTTGTATATGCAGGGACGGATATCGAGAAAAGAGGACAAAATCATGCAAAAACCGGGAAAACAAGCACGAGATACGGAAAGGATATTTATAGCCGATGCCGGGAAACAAAAAGTCAAAGTCAACCCTGAAGAATCATCAATATACAAAAGAAGCCCTTGGATCAATTTTTAAAAGTTTGGCAAAAATAGTCCTCGGATTTTCAGAAAGGAAAAATTTAGTCCTTGAACTTTATTGATTAAACCAAAGTTTAAACAAACCACACCACAACCGGATTTAATAAATACCCAATCCAATATTCTAACTAACCCAACCCTTACAATAAACCCAGCCCACTTCTTAAACCCAATCCACAACCTCAGCCCAAAACCATAACCCGATCCATACCCAAAACCCACCCGGTCAAGAGTTAACTACTACTCGGTCAAACAAATAAAAATAAATAAACAAACAAACCCGCCTCTTTCATTTATCCCCAATTACCCAATTACTATTCACCATAAACCCTATATCATTTACCGTACATTTTCACTGAGATTAAGGGCAATTAAGTCCAATCATTGGATGACAGAGTGTCAGAGAAGCACAAGGAACGCACGCATGGACACATGGCACGCTCTTATTGGACCAGACACCTCACAAATTTGATCCTACGGCTGGAAATCAAAGAGTGGAGAGCAAGGCGTGATCTAAGGGTGATGATTAGCTCAAGAGCACACGGATTGCCAAGGTGGCAGGCCTGGAAGGTTCAGAAGAAGGCTATAAATAGAGACCTCCTCCTTCATTAGTGTTTGTCCAATTTTTCACGCTTTTAGAAAATTGTTGCCAATTTTATTCTTGTCATTTTAATGCTTTCGTAGTGTAATCATTTCATTTCAGTTGTAAGTTTAATCTTTCAGTTGTAATTTGAAGTTTGATTAATGGAAGTTTTATTTTAATCTCATTTTGATTATGTTTCCTTTCAATTGTTAATCTCATTTTTAGCTTCTCTATATTTCAGTAGCTTATAATTAATCATTTTAGCTTATTGCAACTTTTAAACTCATCTTTTGTTCATTTTTCTAAAAATTCCAAAAATATTCAAAAAAAAAAAAATAAAAATATTGTAATCCTAGCTTCAATAAGCTAATTTCATTAGTTTACAAGCTTATATAAGCTCAGTAGCTTATTGTAAGCTTTTGATAAGTTCAAATCTGTTTTTATCTCCAAAAGTCCAAAAGTCAACTAAAGTCAACTGTCATTCAAAGATCATGAATCTGGGGTTATTTTGATAGATCAAGCTAATTCTGGAAGAGTTTGGCCTATCTAAAGATAGGCTTCATAGGAAAACCTCTCTGTTCTTGCTGAGGGGTGATTTTGTAAGTTCACTTCATTTTTAGTTCTAATTTCTGCATATTACTTGATCAGTCAGTTTCAATGCTTATTGCTTTGTGATTTTTGATTCTTAGTTGATTAGTAGCTTAATTAGTTATAGTTCAATTGGTATTGTAGCAAAATTCAGCTAGTTGTAGTGTTAAAATTGCAAATCAGTTAGTTATAGGGTGTTTGGGATAGTAGCTATTCTAGGTGATAAGCTTATTGTTACTGTTCTTTTGCAATATTTTGAGTTTTGATCTAGATTTATTAATGCATATTAAGCTTCTGTTGGTAGTTATTTAGTTGAGTTGGTGCTTTTTAAGGATTTGAAGAGTTTAGTGCAAATTTTAGATTGAGATCTGCTCATTTAAGGACTGAATAAGTTGTTGCTTATTTGATCCAAACTCTTGGCACTTTTTGTATCACTTATAGTTGCAAAAGTGAGATTCTAGGAGTTGATAAAGTTTGGCCAAGATTTGATAGACTTAAGTGCAAAATACCAAAATCTGCTGCAACAGAATAGGTAGTGCAGACCTGCACTAAGCCTGCCTATCTCAGCTTTTTCTAGTGCTTATATCTGCTTATCTATTTTGGATTAGCTTCTGATTTTTGGTAGTAAGGTAGCTAGTTGTAGTGGTTTTAATATTCTGAGTTTAGATTTCACTATTCAGCTTATTAGATAGCTTTTTATAGATCTGCAAATTACCACTTTGGAACTGTTTTTTAGGCCTGCATATTTTTAGTTCAAATAGTACCTGTTCTAGGGTCTAATTAGAGTAGCAATTGGTGAGAACTTTTGGGCATTATCAGATTTTAAGCAGTCTGACATATAGGCTTTTAGTTTCTGCAATTGGAATTCAAAAATCAGCTTATCCCTAGCTTCTAGAGTAGCTGAAATAGGGCTGATCAAGCCATTTGAATCTGCCTTGTTCTAGAATCTGTTCAGCTGATTTACAGCTTATTACTTGTGCTTAATTGTTCACTTTCAGTCGTTCTGTGCTTATTATAGTTAGCTTATCAGTTCCTGAGCTTCTTGTAATTTTTGGCTTTCATTTGCTTATTTTTAGCTTATTTTTCAAGTGCTTATTTACTGTTACAGCTTAATTAGGGTTAATTAGCTTCTGAAATTATTTTTCCTAGATTTCTTATTAAAAATTATAGTTACTTAAAAATTTTTAGATTTTTCTAACTTGTTTTAATATTTTTAAAGCATTTAATTAGTTTAAATTAGTTTTTAATTCATTAAAAATTATTAAAAAGTCAAAAAAATATTTTTCTTTTTTCCAAAAAATTTTCTTTTATCATTTTTAATATAGGAAAATTATTTTCAAAATTTTAGTGCTTAGAATTTAGCATTTCACTTTTTAATCACGTTTTTATAATTCGTCGCGTACGTTTTAAATTCAAATTTTCGTTTTTAGATTACATGCTTAGCTTAGTTGTACCCTTAGCATAATTAGTTGTTTTTATTTCATATTTCATTGTTCGTAGTATAATATCCCCAATCATTTCTCTTTTCACACACATTCACCACACTATTCGACAAACGTAACGACAACTCGAATTTGACCTTCGTTGGGACACGACCCGGGGAAAACGCATTCGTTGCATTTTCCTTTGGAAATATAAAATTATCATCACAAAAAATGGCGCCGCTGCCGGGGAAGGCTTGAGAAGAGTTTGAATTTCGTTCGTAGAATCGTGTTTTGAAGACCCTTCCTCGGAAGTTTCTCGTTTTTATAAAAAGAAAAATAATACAAAAAGAAAATAAATAAAACACTTTTCCTAAAGTGTTTTCAAAAAATACTAATAATATAACCTCACTTTTTCTGAAAAGTGTTGTAAACCATTCCGAATAAACAACAAAAGAGATCGTGAAATTAAACGTTACTCGGATTATTTCTTTGCTACAACCTATACACGGGGTTTAAGGATGGTCTTGACATTAAATTGCAGACCGAAAGAGGCGGGTTTTTAATCACCTTCGAGTGGACCTTTGCTTCTCCGCCACGCTGCGCGTAGTTTTGAAAGAAACGAGTACGGTTGATCAAACGATCACCAAAAAGATAATAATTCTAATTTTTCCTTAATAAAAATCCAAAAATATTTTATTTTCAAATTTGGTTTTCCTTTTTGATTTTGTGTTTGTTTTTGGTGTATGCACACCCGATCTTCTACTTCTCACCCTCTTCTTTCACCGCTCTCAAATCCCGAGAGAATTATCCGTCACAATCACCGAGTTACATTTCCATCCGAGGAAATGGACGACGATCAACACCCGCCGATGGGTGGTGAAAATCACATGCCAGCTCCCGATCTCCGAACGATGGAGGAGTTGTGCCAACCCACAATGCACGGACGCGGTGGCCCGATTGCCCCCGTCAATATCCAAGCCGCCGATTTTGGACTTAAACATTATATGATTCAACAAGTCCAAAACTCGTGCCAATTTCATGGCTTGCCGGGTGACGATGCCAACAAACATCTTGATAAATTTATCACCGTCACCCAAAGTATGAAACAAAATGGGGTCACCGATGACGCCCTCCGTCTATATCTCTTTCCTTATTCCTTGACGCATCATGCCACCGCTTGGTTTGATCGTCTTCCCAAGAACTCCATTCGTAGTTTCGATGAAATGGTTACGAAGTTCTTGGCAAAATATTTCCCACCGTCGATGGTGACGAAATTAAGGAATGAGATTAGCAATTTCCGTCAGCTTCCCGATGAATCCTTATTTGAGGCATGGGAACGCTACAAGTTATCGATTGATCGGTGTCCGAACCACAATATGTTATTGGTCACTATTATAGATACCTTCTATAACGGTTTGACATTACGACACCGTGATACGATTAATGCTGCTGCCGGTGGTACGTTCATGAAACGTCGCCCCGAAGAGTGCTATGATCTTATTGAAAATATGACCGCCCATCATAATTTTTGGGATTCCTCTGCCGAGAGGAATGAGTCAACAAGATCTAGCACTGATTCTTCTACCTCCGAGATAGCCGCTCTTTCTAAACAAATGAATGATATGTCAACGGCTATCTTGAGAATTCATCAGACTATGAATCAAAACAACAACAATCAAGTCAATGTTGTTAACCATAGTTGTGAGACATGTGGTGGTCCACATCAGTATTTCGAGTGCCCAGCCGCCGGTGGCTACACTCAAGAGAATGTTTACGCTGCTACGGGATCCTACAATCAGGGAGGTAACGGTTACCAACCCCAAGGAGACCGTAATTTGCTCAGCTACCGTTCTAACAACTTTCTCGGACCACCCAGTTTTACCCAAAATCAAAATCAGCAAGTGCAAAACCGCAATGTTCAAAATAACCAGAATCAAAATCGGGGTAATCAAGGTTATCAAAACCAGGGAAATTTTAACCGAGCCCCAAATCAAGGAAACTTTCAAAACCCGAACCAAGGCAATTTTCAAAACCAAGGAAATTTTCAAAACAACAACCAGGGTTTTAATCAAAATAACAACCGAGGGCCAAATCTTAACAATAATCAAAATCAAGGATTTGTGCAAACTCCATCGGCCTCGGATGAGTTATTGAAACAACTGATTCTTCAAAACCAAAAATCTCAAGAAGAAATGAATCGGTTGTTGAGTAGTCAAATATCTGAACTCAAGAAGGCTTTAAATGATCGACCCTCGGGATCTGGAACTCTTCCTAGCAACACGATCGCCAACCCGAGGGGCGATGCTAAGGCGATCACTACAAGGAGTGGTGTTTCATATGATGGACCCACGGCTCCGACTACCAATTCTTCTCTTCCTCCCAAGGTAGTCGACCGTGAAACCGAGGCGACAAAGGACATGGAACTTCCTACTAATAACGGAAGAACCGAAGACGTCCAACCTCCGGTTGTCCCACCGTCTGAACCAAAGGTTGTTTTTGAGCCCTAAGAAGTTCTCGTCAAAGCAAAACTTCCATATCCTTCGAGATTAAGTGATCAAAAGCTCCGTGAGAAAGCTTCAACTCAAATGGAGAAATTTTTCCAAATTTTTCAAGAGTTACATTTCGACATAAGCTTCGTGGATGCTTTGCTTTTGATGCCTAAATTCATTTCTACCCTCAAAAGTTTGTTGAGCAATATGGAAAAATTATCGGAACTAACAAAAACTCCAGTGAACGAAAACTGCTCAGCGGCAATTCTCAAAAAGCTTCCGGAAAAGCTTGGAGATCCCGAAAAATTTCTCATCCCATGTGAATTTTCGGGAATGGTTGAATGCCACGCCTTGGCCGATCTTGGTGCGAGCATCAACCTAATGCCGTTATCCGTCTGGAAGAAACTTTCTTTGCCCGAACTTACCCCCACTTGCATGACCCTCGAGCTTGCGGACCGTTCCATAACTCGTCCACGTGGAATAGCCGAGGATGTCTTTGTCAAAGTGGGGAAGTTCCATTTTCCAGTGGATTTTGTGGTAGTTGATTTTGACGCCGACCCCCGGGTTCCTCTCATTCTCGGAAGATCATTCTTGAGGACCGGGCGTGCTTTGATCGATGTCTATGGTGAAGAAATTACTTTACGGGTTGATAAGGAAAAAGTTACGTTCAACATTAATCCGAACTCGAAACCTCAAACCGACAAATGCAATATCGCTACGGTTGATCAAAAGTCCAATCCCGTAATTGCTCCTAAAAGAATTGATCCAAACCTTTCAAGATTCACGGTCAAGAGTATGTCAGAAAAACGTGCTGAGCTCAAGGCCATGAAAATTACTCCTGGATCGAGCAAATGGTTTGAGTGTTGTGCTGCAAATACTAAGAGTGTTCTTGACGACGATGATGAAGATGAATCGGAGACTACAACGGAAGTGGTGAAAATTGCTAGCTCTAAGAGCACACCACTTGTCCCACCTCCAGAACAAGTTTATCACATCGAGATTCTTGATTCCGACTCTTCCCATCCTTCTCCTCCGATTGAGGGAAGTGTTATCTCAAGGGAAGAGATCGAGGTGTTCTTTGATGATGCTCCAATTTCTCCGAAAATTGTTGAGCCCGATGGTGATCCGGGGGAAGATGTCTCGTTATTAAAAATGAAAGTTGATGAACCATTATTTTCCCTTCCCCCGGAAGACATAATTGAAGAAGTTAAGGAAAAGCCGTCTGATCCTTTGGAGCTCGAGCTCGAGGATGCTTTTCCCGAAAATGAGAGTTTCATATTCGATGCTAATAAAGAGAGTAGTGGCAATCCCACTTCTCATTCTGATTTCTCTATCCCGGCTTTTGAAGCCTTCTGCTTTGATATTGATCATTCGGAGGAGACGAGTAGTGGCAGTACCACTTCTTATGCTTATCTCTCTCCTCCCGAATATGATTCCTTTCATTTTGAATTGAATGATCTCTATCACGAGGAGTTCTCCGATAAACTCTCTCTTTTGATATCTCCTCCGGAATACGATCGATTCTACTTTGATCTTGAGGAAGATATTAGTCTGGGGGGAGGCATACCTTCTCATGAAGATTTAATCCCGACCCTCCCGCCCAAGACTTATGACAAAACTTCTTTTGATGATGAAGAGATTTACATGATAATCATCAAAATCTTTATGCTCTTCATCACATATACTGTGGCTTCTCCCATCCTTCACTCCTTCAGGAGTGAGGATACCATCTTTGACCCCGGTATTACCATTTCTGGTTCTTCTTTCTAAAAATACCGTGGGTATCTCATCGGAGTGGAACTTTCGTATGCTTCAGTGTTTATCCAAACATCTTGAACGAAAGTCCGATGAAGATTATCTCTTCCACATGCTCCCCCAAGGACAAATAAATTCGGGGCGAGTCTAAGCTTTCCGACTCGATACTAAACAAGCGCTTCGTGGGAGGCACCCCATGCTTATCCATCTATCTTCTTATCTCTTTTCTAATAAAACGTGAGGAGGGCTTCCTCTTCCATATCTTGTGTTTCGTGTTTTTCTGTGCTGTGTCCAGGATTGCCCGATGATTGAAGACTCTCGTGCTTGTGGTTTGCTTTCCTCTCCACTCGAGTATTCATCATCCGTTGCTTATCCAATATCCTAAAAATCTTATCGTTTTACATCTATCTTTTGGCATAATTAATAAACGGCCTTAGATTTTTGTAGGATACCCTTACCTTTAAGACATTGAGGACAATGTCTCGTTTTAGTCTGGGGGGTTGTAATCTTTCGATTTGATTTTTGCCTTGCAATTTTTGCCGTTTACTCATGCAACCCCGTTTTTCATCCAAAATTGAAAAAATCCAAAAAAAATGAGAAAATTTTTAAAATTTTTGCAAAAATATAATAAGTTTTGACATTTTTGTTGATTTTCCGCTGGTGAGGGTAGGAATAAAATTCTGACTTGACCGGGCGTGTTGAGCCCTAGCTTGTTCCCTTAACCATTTATAATCTATAAGCTCGTGCTAGTCTTTTACACAAGGAGCTATAAAATGCGAATTCTTTTTAAGAGTTTGCAAGTTCCCGTATTTGACTTTATATATGCATGGCTTGATTATTGGCTAAGCATTCGCGGATCTTATTATTTAAGATTTTAAATTTGCGAAGAACGAGAAATGATAGAGTTGTTTATAAGTTAGATTGCTAAACGTGGAGTAGTTGGTTCTCTTTAGAGCTCATCGAAGTTATTTGTGGCTTTTTGTTCCCATAAGCTTGTTTCACCCAATAATAGTAATCTAGGAATAATTAAAGGTATTTTGGTTTTGGCGATAATTAGTTTTTATTTCTTCCTTAGAGAATTCTTGCTTATGAAAGTTGGGTACACATCAAGGTACTGTCAGTGTTACGGTGTAATAGACTATTCCATCTTGCCGGCTCGCAACCGATGTTGGGATTGTTATAAAAGCCGTAGGACTTGGGGTTTGGCAACACAAATAATTAATGAATATGATAATGTATAATAATAATCCAAAGCCATAAAAAGTTTTCTACATCTTGCCGGTTCGCAGCTGATGTTGTAGACTTCTAATAAAGGCAGAGGAAAAATTCCAAGGTCATAATAGACTATCACATCTTGCCGGCTCGCAACCGATGTTGTGATTGTTATAAAGGGCCAAGGATTAAATACGTTAATGTGCTTGAATATGTAAATAAAGTGTTATAATGCCAAAGTTCGACTCCGGGAATATCCTAATAAAAGCTTCTGTCTCTGGACTCGTAGATGAGTTGTTTCGGTCGTATATAAAAGGGATATCTTCAAAATCGTGTTAAATCAGAGACCTTGATGTGGACCTCATTTTTGTATGCAACGGTTTTCGAGGGAAGGTTTGGAAACTACTTAGCGTCTAAACTAGGTATCTTTATCAGACTAAAAATTATCAAAATGAGAATTTGAAGAAATTCATTTCTCACCAAAAATAAAATAAATAGAGGAAAATAGGAATTTGGGAACAAGGAGTCCACAATTAGCTTTCATGAGTAGTGATAGCAATCTAACTTGTAAATGACAATGATTTCGTTTTTAAGCTTAGTTTGGGGACTCGTGAAAAATCAGGAACGACGAATTTTATCCGTATGGTCACTTCTTTATGAGTCGTGTTTCCTGCTCGATGACCCTAAAAGTTATCGTTAGATAATGATTGTCGACAAAGCCGTCACATGAATAATGAGAAAAATACAAAAATCGAATAAAATGGAAAATCGGGGAGTTTTTAGAACTTAAGATTTCTTAATTTATTTTGAAAATTTTGCTACTTCTCAAAGTTAGTAAAAAGAGATTGGAAATTTTCGGTTTCAAAAACGTGTTTTTATAACATTGCATGAGGACATTGCAATAGCTTAGTCTGGGGGATTTTGGTATGTGTGAAACACATACCTTTTCTTGACCAAAAACCAGACCAAAATGACCAAAAACTCGACCATAATGCCAAAAGATATTGTGTTTTTGTGTTTTTGTATATGCAAGGACGGATATCGAGAAAAGAGGACAAAATCTTGCAAAAACCGGGAAACCGAGCACGAGATACGGAAAGGATATTTAAAGCCGATGCCGGGAAGCAAAAAGTCAAAGTCAACCCTGAAGAATCATCAATTGACAAAAGAAGCCCTTGGATCAATTTTTAAAAGTTTGGCAAAAATAGTCCTCGGATTTTCAGAAATGACAAATTTAGTCCTTGAACTTTATTGATTAAACCAAAGTTTAAACAAACCACACCACAACCGGATTTAATAAATACCCAATCCAATATTCTAACTAACCCAACCCTTACAATAAACCCAGCCCACTTCTTAAACCCAATCCACAACCTCAGCCCAAAACCATAACCCGATCCATACCCAAAACCCACCCGGTCAAGAGTTAACTACTACTCGGTCAAACAAATAAAAATAAATAAACAAACAAACCTGCCTCTTTCATTTATCCCCAATTACCCAATTACTATTCACCATAAACCCTAGATCATTTACCGTACATTTTCACTGAGATTAAGGGCAATTAAGTCCAATCATTGGATGACAGAGTGTCAGAGAAGCACAAGGAACGCACGCATGGACACATGGCACGCTCTTATTGGACCAGACACCTCACAAATTTGATCCTACGGCTGGAAATCAAAGAGTGGAGAGCAAGGCGTGATCTAAGGGTGATGATTAGCTCAAGAGCACACGGATTGCCAAGGTGGCAGGCCTGGAAGGTTCAGAAGAAGCCTATAAATAGAGACCTCCTCCTTCATTAGTGTTTGTCCAATTTTTCATGCTTTTAGAAAATTGTTGCCAATTTTATTCTTGTCATTTTAATGCTTTCGTAGTGTAATCATTTCATTTCAGTTGTAATTTTAATCTTTCAGTTGTAATTTGAAGTTTAATTAATGAAAGTTTTATTTTAATCTCATTTTGATTCTGTTTCCTTTCAATTGTTAATCTCATTTTTAGCTTCTCTATATTTCAGTAGCTTATAATTAATCATTTTAGCTTATTGCAACTTTTAAACTCATCTTTTGTTCATTTTTCTAAAAATTCCAAAAATATTCAAAAAATCAAAAAAAAAAAAAAAAAAAAAAAAAAAAAATTGTAATCCTAGCTTCTATAAGCTAATTTCATTAGTTTACAAGCTTATGTAAGCTCAGTAGCTTATTGTAAGCTTTTGATAAGTTCAAATCTGTTTTTATCTCCAAAAGTCCAAAAGTCAACTAAAGTCAACTGTCACTCAAAGATCATGAATCTGGGGTTATTTTGATAGATCAAGCTAATTCTGGAAGAGTTTGGCCTATCTAAAGATAGGCTTCATAGGAAAACCTCTCTGTTCTTGCTGAGGGGTGATTTTGTAAGTTCACTTCATTTTTAGTTCTAATTTCTGCATATTACTTGATCAGTCAGTTTCAATGCTTATTGCTTTGTGATTTTTGATTCTTAGTTGATTAGTAGCTTAATTAGTTATAGTTCAATTGGTATTGTAGCAAAATTCAGCTAGTTGTAGTGTTAAAATTGCAAATCAGTTAGTTATAGGGTGTTTGGGATAGTAGCTATTCTAGGTGATAAGCTTATTGTTACTGTTCTTTTGCAATATTTTGAGTTTTGATCTAGATTTATTAATGCATATTAAGCTTCTGTTGGTAGTTATTTAGTTGAGTTGGTGCTTTTTAAGGATTTGAAGAGTTTAGTGCAAATTTTAGATTGAGATCTGCTCATTTAAGGACTGAATAAGCTGTTGCTTATTTGATCCAAACTCTTGGCACTTTTTGTATCACTTATAGTTGCAAAAGTGAGATTCTAGGAGTTGATAAAGTTTGGCCAAGATTTGATAGACTTAAGTGCAAAATACCAAAATCTGCTGCAACAAAATAGGTAGTGCAGACCTGCACTAAGCCTGCCTATCTCAGCTTTTTCTAGTGCTTATATCTGCTTATCTATTTTGGATTAGCTTCTGATTTTTGGTAGTAAAGTAGCTAATTGTAGTGGTTTTAATATTCTGAGTTTAGATTTCACTATTCAGCTTATTAGACAGCTTTTTATAGATCTGCAAATTACCACTTTGGAACTGTTTTTTAGGCCTGCATATTTTTAGTTCAAATAGCACCTGTTCTAGGGTCTAATTAGTGTAGCAATTGGTGAGAACTTTTGGGCATTATCAGATTTTAAGTAGTCTGACATATAGGCTTTTAGTTTCTGCAATTGGAATTCAAAAATCAGCTTATCCCTAGCTTCTAGAGTAGCTGAAATAGGGCTGATCAAGCCATTTGAATCTGCCTTGTTCTAGAATCTGTTCAGCTGATTTACAGCTTATTACTTGTGCTTAATTGTTCACTTTCAGTCGTTCTGTGCTTATTATAGTTAGCTTATCAGTTCCTGAGCTTCTTGTAATTTTTGGTTTCATTTGCTTATTTTTAGCTTATTTTTCAAGTGCTTATTTACTGTTACAGCTTAATTAGGGTTAATTAGCTTATGAAATTATTTTTCCTAGATTTCTTATTAAAAATTATAATTACTTAAAAAATTTTAGATTTTTCTAACTTGTTTTAATATTTTTAAAGCATTTAATTATTTTAAATTAGTTTTTAATTCATTAAAAATTATTAAAAAGTCAAAAAAATATTTTTCTTTTTTCCAAAAAATTTTCTTTTATCATTTTTAATATAGGAAAATTATTTTCAAAATTTTAGGGCTTAGAATTTAGCATTTCACTTTTTAATCACGTTTTTATAATTCGTCGCGTACGTTTTAAATTCAAATTTTCGTTTTTAAATTACATGCTTAGCTTAGTTGTACCCTTAGCATAATTAGTTGTTTTTATTTCATATTTCATTGTTCGTAGTATAATATCACCAATCATCTCTCTTTTCACACACATTCACCGCATTATTCGACAAACGTAACGACAACTCGAATTCGACCTTCGTTGGGACACGACCCGGGGAAAATACATCCGTTGCGTTTTCCTTCGGAATAAAAATATTACATCACTCACCCAAATTTTGCAGGCAAAAGAGACGTAAAAAGAATTAGTACCAATCCTTGAAATTAGAGTATAAAATACAAATAATAACTATAATCTATTCCACATACCTTCGAGATTTTTTATATGGTCTTTGGTAGTAGGAACTAATGTGGCTTTCCATTTTTTCGCCACCTTCCGTTTCTTATGAAGTCGCACCATAAGCATTTCTCTAATATCGTCAAGGAGATCAAGCACTGGTTTATAACACAAATCACCTACCCAATAATTAAATACTTCTGATATATTATTTGTAATGTAATCACACTAGATGTTGTACCAAACTTGCTTCGGCTCCATAAATTTTTAAGGTTCACATGTAGATATGTAATCGCTTCTTCACTCACACTAGCAATTTCATTTAATCAACGCAATATGCTTGATAACGCTCATTTTGTATATATTTTAGTCGCGTTATTTGCATATTTGTTCATATTACTTGGTTGTGTTTATGAACGTTTTACGCTTAAAAGGTATAAAAGATGTATTCAGGTTCAGGTACAACTAAATCAAGGGAAATAACGAGAAAGACGAAGAAAAGTCGACGATTCAATAGAATGTGCATGAAGAGAGGTTTTTCGTCCAAGAATAAGATTCATGTCATAATTATTTCCGAGTATAAAGAAAAGATCAAGAAGTCATTAGAAGAAAAGAAGGAATCACGATCGAGCAATGAAGATGTTTATTAAGAAAAGAAAAATGAAGGACAAAGCTGGTACACATCATCAACCCAAGGCTAAAATTTAGTACACCAAATCAGTTTCCAGCCTGAGGTTGAAATTCAGCACACCAGATCAGTCTCCAGCGTGAGGTTGAAAACCCAACCGCCGGCTGAAGATCCCAGCCGCAGGCTGAAACAAGTCTGGGCTGAAAAGTTGCATTTAATCATGGTTTTAACTACAATTAAACCTTGAGTCCGATCATTTCCTCCCCATTATGATTTACGGACATTTGTAACAGCTTTTAGGGGTTAATCCAAGCATAAATACACCCATTGATCACCCTAAACAACACACAATCATACAATCAAGCTTTACACCCTTAGGACTTGATCATATTCTCTACTTGCCCAAAAGAACTCTCTATCTCTGCCATTTTCAAGAAGATACCAAGAAGCAAGGAATGAAGCATTTGGTGATACTAATTGGAGGGTAAAAGATACATTGATCGATTGGAGGCCTTAAGAAGTGCTCTAACTTCTTGATTTCTTACTCATTTGTAGTCTTACGTTTGGGCAACTTTCTTATTTAACTTACAATGTTGAACGATTTGCTTTTGAATAAAATGTTATGTTTGATAATGAAACTTGTTATGGAATAGTTTTATGACACTTGTTTGGGAATGATGTAGACTTTCGTGTGAATATTGAATGATTAGTATGGTTTGAAAAAGTGATTTATCTCATAAGTTTTTCAAAATACAATTTGTGTTCTCAAACTTGTTGATTAAACATAATTGGATTTAAGGGTCGAAAGAACTTTTAATAATGTTTTATTCCAAGAAGTTGGTGCACAAATAGATTGGTGCTTAATAAATGACACCTATTGAGTAGTCAAATTTTAAATGAACCCAAGGGTATTTAATTACGAGTATTGGCCGAAATGGCTCGTAAGAACTAATGTAACTAATCATCTTTTTCATACATATAAAAACATAAAATGTAACTTGGTTATTGGGATGAGTATTGGCCAAAAGGGTTCACCCATTAAGCTAGTATAAATATATGATTTTCTTGATATTATCCATTGACTAGAAATCCATGTAAAATTGATATGTGCATTCTACATATGTTTCACCCAAACATATTCAACATTCTATCACGATTGGTTGCTATTTCCCTTACAAGTATTTGTTTTAAGTGATTGGATTCGATAGACCATTGTTTGTTTGTTTGTTCTATTTTCGGTACATTAGAGTGTGACAATCTTTTGTGCTATTCTTACGTTACGCATAAGCTGAAAAAACATAGTCTCTTGGGACGATCCCTATTTACCACAAACCATGCTACACACAAACGAGTATACTTGCTCGTATGCGTTTTCTAAATAATTGGTAAAAAGAAACTTATAAATTTAAATTTTGAGTAGTTCATACCACATATATAAATTATAGACCATAGTACACGCAACAATGCTCTTACAGCGCCCCACAATTTAAAGTTGAAGAAATCATTAGCAATGTCCGCACTATTGTCCATCTTTAATTACTCTATATTTGATAATGTGATGAAACAAACAATAGTCGCCGTTATAATTTTTTACTCAACACCATGTTTCATTATTATATTCAAGATATTCCAAACTTGCAAACAACTTGTTTCATGACAAAACACACACACACACACACACAAAAAAAAAAAAAAAAAAAAAAAAAAAAAAAAAAACTCAGAACAATATAATTACTTTCTTTGTAAATTTCATCTAACGATTAAGTTATCAAATGTCCGAAAAATACTGGAGTTTGCTAAATGTGTAATGACCGGCAGTTTGGACCATTCTCACTACTACATAAACAGCCAAATTCAACGAAAATTTGCAACGGATAGTTTCGGTTGCAAATTTGCAACCGTTTTGTAACGGATTTCCAAATGATAGCAACGACATATAAAACAGTTGCAAATTTGTTGCAAAAAACAAATTAATTTCTTTTTTATATTTATTTTTACATATTCCGTTGCAATTCTGTAGCAAATTTAAAAATTTTGCAACGGATTTACAACGGAATATATAAAAATAAACTTTAAAGAAACTATGATTGGTTTCCGTTGCAAATTCATTGCAATATTTCAAAATTTACAACGGATTTAAAACAGTATATAAAAATTAAATATAAAAGAAACTATCTCAAACTTACCGTTGCAAGTCCGTTGCAAATATGTGAAATTTTGCAACAAACTTTTTTTAATTAGATATAAGCTATATATTTTTTGTAATTTCCGTTACAAATACGTTGCAAATTGCTAAAACTTTGCGACGGGTTTTTAACGGAATAATAAATTTATATAAATTAGTTTACTTCTAAGTTTCGTTGCAAGTTGGTTGCAATGTCTTGAAAATTTGCAATGGTCTACTACACTTTATCATAAGAGAATTATTAGAGTTATATGTCTTGATAACTCGTATTTAATATACTCCGTATGTTTTTACTTTCTACGTTCGTTATCATGTGTTTTATACATCTTTTAGTATGATTGGTACGAAATTTTTTGATACTTAATTGCCTATAAATGTTGATTATAGTTTTATAATGGAAAGATAAGGGATATACGTTCAAAATATCAAGCTATGTTGCCAAATGACAAAGAAAATAATATTCAATGATTTAAAGCGTAAATAAGTAAATAAGATTGAGAATTATGGAAAAGGGATAATTTGCGACGCAACTGTTACAGAGATTTTGATGCAGCTCGCGAGACGATAATCCTGACGTGAAAACACGGGATTTTCGCTTCGTGACAATGGAATTCACATTGCGAAACGGGTGTCTGGATGAAAACCTTAACTTTTCCCCCATAAATACAACGCATCTTCTAAATCGTAAAAATTACTTTTCACCACGAAATCCAACAAGAATAAGAAGGTTCTGAAGGTGGTTAAGAGGGTAGCGCATATCTTGATCATTTCAGCGTCCTACATTCGTGATCTAATAATTCCTCACTTGTGTCACACCATTTACTTTTATTTACTTTCAATCTTTTGTGTTCAAATAATGACTACTTCATATCATTATTGTCTGACCATTCGGCATTATAGAGTGTTTAAACCATTGGCTTCGATCCTTTAGGGCGCTTATTGGCGATTAGCGATACCATAACATAACGAACGGCGTTCCCTTGGCGGGGTTTACACATGATGGTCTTAGTGTTATTGCTACTAAAGTGGGAAAACCCATAATGCTCGATTCGTATACAAGCACTATGTGCATGGAATCATGGTGACAACCTAGTTATAAATGAGCGATGATAGAGATATCGGCTACGAATGATCTTAAAGAGACAATTACAGTTGCTACGCATAGTATTTCTGGAGGGGAGAAAACTTTGGATGTCGAAATTGTGGAATATGAATGGAGACCACCTCGTTGTTTAAAATGCAAAATTTTTGGTCATGTGGATTCACTATGCCCAAAACGTGTGATACATGTTGAGGATAATAATAAAACAACTCATAAAATTGATGATGGGTTTCAACAAGTTACTAAAAGGTGCAATCATGGTTTGGTTATTCGAAATCATAGGAATTTGGATGCTAGACAGGGAGAGGGAATGTCTGTTAGAAAAAAAAGTAAACGTTGTGTTTACGTATGATATGTAAATCGGTTTAGAGATGGGATGAGAATTGTTTTGTTGTTTGGTTTCCCGTGTTGAACGGTAAGGACCCGGTGAATTGATTGAGATCAAGAAGCTCGGGTAATACTTAAACAAATACCATACTTTACTGCTGTGAGGCAGTATTTGCTCAAGTGTGTGAAACTTGTGAACTTGTGTATGTTGCCTTCTATTTATAAAGAGGCGGGGTAGGGTTTAGAGATAAACCCTTGAGGGATGATCAACAACTGTTAAGAAGCACTCCCCGACATAATGTTTTAAATGATTAGTGTCGCGTCATGGAATATAAGGGGCTTGAACCGAGTCCCCAACCAAGCGGAGGTTCATGAAGTAGTGAATGGAAATCAATTGTGTTTATGGTTTTTGAACGCTCATTGTATTAATTAGTTTCTTATTATTTTTAATATATTCCCTAGGTAATTTTTTACCAAATCAATTTGTTAGTGCAAATATTTCGATATTTAATCTCTACAGTCTCGTTTGTTTTGATTGATGACAAACATGTAACTTGATACATAACGTAAAATGTACAAGTTACTTGTAATCATATTTTGTCTCAACATACATTCAACACCTCTCGACTTCTTAAGTCCTCGTATCGTACAACACATGTTCGTACATGTTTGTTATGTGGCATTATGATCAAACCCCTTAACAAATCATTTAGAATGTTTAAAATACGTTTAGAGTCATTAAGTATTTTAAAAGGTTAACCATTCTACTTCAAACATCATTTTACATTTTGCATATACAAGTACTTTTACTTGTACATCATACTTCCTAAGTTGTATTCATGTCAAAATAGGATAAGTACACTTTAGGTGTCAAACTAAGACAAATGTGTTTACTCATAAAAATGATGTTAAAGACATAATATCTTAAGTCCTATAATAACATAAGTAGTTTAACATTTTTAGTAACACATAAACTAACATGGTACAACTTAGTAAACATATATTAGTTAGCCAGTATATACATGTTACATATTCATATACATTTACAAGTTACATTCATATACATTTTAATTCTAAATTTGGAAAATGTACTATGACATCATGGCATGCATCACTTTGAAATCTTTAGAATATTTTAAAGATCATATGAATATCTTGGTAAGATCTTTACACAATGAAAAGATATGAAAATATCTTGGTTAGATTTAGTGAATATTTTTGGGGATTTGCTGTCAGGTTTCCACGGAACCAAACTCATACACGGACGGATCCCTCAAATTGGATCCGTCCCATCCGTGGGTTAAAAATCCTGTTGGCTATAAATAGCAGTCCATTGTTTACTCATTGTATATCACTTGAACATAAATTCTCTCTACCCTTTTGCATACATTTAGATCAATAGATAACCATGTAGTAACATACATTAATCACCCTTATCATCATGATCATAATGTTACTAACTTTCATTATGTTGTAAGCATACTCCCGAAATGATCATATGAAGCAAGCTCAGAGATCTTGAGTCATCGTCCACCACTAGCATAGCATACCTCCTGAAAAGGCTTGGAGATCTTGCCATCATCATCCGCCAAAGCATACCAACATATGAAGATTCAAGGGCACTTGTCATCCTGATTGTTTGAAGACTTCTTATTCAAGAAGTTCATATAGATTCCACATGCATGCATATATGAAGATCTATCACAACAAGCTTAGAGAACTTGTGATCTTCATCCATTGAAGGCTTCCTATCAATGGAAGTTCATTTAGATTAGTCATTAATATCCAGTAGACATTTATGTCATGGATCATCATTGTAAACATCATTGCATCATCACAATCTATTCACCAAACTAGATTAGATGGTTTATGTGTTTGTGCCATAAAACACAAGGTTTTTATGTTGGGCAATAAAACATAGCGGGAGTGGTTGTACCCTTGTAAAAGAACTCGTCATCTAGCTCAGTGTCGAAAATATTGTATAAGCGACGTTAGGTTGGTTCTACCTCGAACTAGAACTCAGTATTTAGTTTTGTACCGGAAAAACTGTAAGCGACGTGTGTAAGGTTTTCTCCTCCGAGAAGGGAGCTTGTTGATCTAGTGAAGTAACTCTCGAGTTGGGTACTCGGGGAGTAGAGTAGGGCGGAGAGGAGCTCCATGACCGAACCACTATAAATCATCATGTTCGGTTTGCGCTTTCTTTTACTTACTGCCCTACTTTTATGTTTGCATTATATGATTGCTTGTGTTGTAACTTGATGATTATACTTATGTGACAACTTGTTTAGTATATGCTAGTCATAAATTACAATTGACATCTTTCATATTACAACAAGCTTAATTGATTTGATACAACAAGTTTTAAGATTTTAAAACGGGAAAGTATTCACCCCCCCCCCCTTCTACATTTTCACAATTGGTATCAGAGCTTCGTGGCTCTTATTTTCAAAATAAATGGTTTTTAAAATGGAGTACGATCCATGTATCAAATTAACATTGAAGCGGAATATAATATGAAAAATGATTCGATAATTATACTTAGAAATTTTGTTGTTAAATGTTACTTTGTATACTAGCTTGAAGATGTTCTTGATAAATAAAAGAAAAGATTTCTCAAAAGAATTTAGGGTCAAATTGTGTGCTTAAAGCAAATTTACGATAAATACGATTTTGAAAGGAGCGTTTGGGATAACTATAAATTTAGTTGAAAAATCCCTTAGTAAATGATTTGATAAGTCACATAAGTAGAAATGATGCTAAAATAGGTGATGTTTATAAAGGAAACTAATCAAGCTTGGTATACACCGTCATATTTAAACACAAAGTAACAAAAAGTATCTTTCTTTTTATGCTATGCTATATGACTACTTGTTTTGGTTGTTTTGCATACATGTTGTTTTCTTATTGAAAGTAGTGATTGCACTTGTTTATTTATGGTACATAAGTGTCAATCTTGCCATGATATTCATTTATTTGTTTGTCAATTTCTTGTTTATGCACAATAGGACATTTGCTAGATTTTGTGCACTAAGTTGGAAAATTGTTTTAGATAACTTTCTTTGCATATGTTATGCATAATTCACTCAGAAATGAGAACCAAGTGAAACTAATTAAGTATCTTGAAAAATGTTGTTTTGCACAAACTCTCACCTAATAGTTCAAGTGTAAAAATGTGTCATTACCTTCAATGATTATCTAAACGTACAGTATCTTTGAAAAAGGTGTTTGGTACATTTGCTTCCAACAATGTTGTTTAATGTATTCGTCTTGCCATAGGATAATAACTTACCTTTGAATGATCATGTAAACTAACCATGTCATGCAGGGAGATAACATTATGATGTTATCATTTTTCTAACCTTAAGCTCCTGTTTGGTACATCTCACATTGTTAGTGAAATCATTAGTCCCTATTTGATCTATACCAATACACCTGTTAATACATGTTTTATTGTTGTTGTCTAATCACAACTAATTAATTACACATGGTTCAGGAGAAACTACGGGATTTGAACAGGTTTCGGGAATTGAAAAATGCCCTCTGTTAAGAATTTTTGCTTGGCGGATCAGACGGAACCAAAAGTAGGGATCCGTGTGTTCAAAATGTTGGTTCCGCCAAAATTACCCTGACGGATCAGGCGGAACCAAATTCATGGTTCCGCCTGTGTTGTCATTTGGTTCCGCCAGCCAAACAGCTAGGTTTTTTAATTTTCGTTTAATCCTGCACTCTAGATCACTCACTTTTATTACTAGGATTCTTTTCACTGATATTCACTCATATTAGGATCATGACATCTCACTTGCACTAATAGGATAACCATCTCTAATCATACTTTCAAATTTCATGAAAATGCTTCAAGGTACCTTTCTCCATAAAGGAAGGATCCCTGAAATTGGTTCCTTGCAATTCGTGGACCACTGAGATTTTGTGATCATTACACACATTCACTGCATCCTTCCGTCCTTTACTCATCCGTTAGCTTGATTTGTAAATTGACAACTTCCTAACAAATCCAGTCTCATTGTTTGCAAAGATACAATATCAAAGGTCACAAGTCCAACTTATGACTATATACATTGTCTTGTATCTACAAATGTTGCCTCACTAGGTTAACATGAAAATAATGTGTCATCCTTCAAGACGATAAGGATTTACATCGAGTCATAACCCATACTTAGGTTATAGATGTATTATCAAGTCTTGCTATCCTTAAGTGCAACCTAAGCTTTATAATCTCAACAAAGTAGGATTGACAACTTAAGTATTCAAGTAAATATGACTGACGATTGTAGTCATTAAAAGTCATATCCGAAAGAATCAACACCCAAGTATTTTAACCACATATGTTAAAAGACTTATCCTAACACTCTCCAAATCAATAGGAATAAAATGTCAATAGGTTTTCTTCCTTGAACATTTATCACCTAACTTCACTTGTTCTTTCACCATCATCCCATCACATTCACCTCTGAGATACATCTCAGCCCCTAAGCTTCACAAACATGACCAAAACTTCAAGCACTTCACCCACTAGTTGTACCAACCAATGAACCACAAGAATCAGTATCCATTCTTGTTGTTTTAAACATTTATGAAACCTAAGCACAACAAACTCCTACGTCACCACATCCTTCTTTAGACACACTAGAAGATCTCCCACCTAGATAAATCAATCCACCATCATTTGAATCCGTTGAGTGCATTGTTCAAAAAGTCCTTTGTCCAACACTTGTACCAAATCAAATGCACATTGAACAAACTCAACCATACCTTGCCACCTATAGGATTAGAACTTCAACCATCAAATGAGCATGATGCTCGCATTCATTGTTTATCAATTTCCACTAGATTTAAGTAGTACCACTTTCACAAGTTATCAAAGTATTAGTAATACTTTGTCACCAAGCTTCTGCATATGTCTCGTTAAACCTTAAATCAAAATTTTAACAACATATGTTAAAATGCAATCTTAATGACAACCTCATGCACCCCAAATTACTCTTGAGGAGTATACATAAGAAATTCAAGTGAATTCCTCTTGTCATCATCTAGTAAATTTAGGATAGGTCTATCCAATTCAAACACTTTGGGTTCATATCTTCATTTAGGAAAACATGATGTTTCGAAAAAATATTATGCCTAAGAAATCATGTATTTAGTTTTCATCTTGTTAAAAGGATAATGTATATCCTATGCATCACTCTCTCTTTGCAACATGAACGACTGTGTTACAAGAAATTTCATTACACCTCATCAGCTAAATAATCATCTACAAGTTCTATGAACTATCTCCCTCATCTTGTCATAATTGTTTTCATAAGCATGATAACTTTATCCCATGTGATAATCTTACTTGTTGAAAGATACTGTATGTATCTATTTCCTTTCAAAAGTACATCATAACCAAACCTTGCTCATAATCTAGTTCAAACCTGGTGCATATCCAATGTTAAAACTACACATCTCTGGAGCATACACAAGATCTATTAAAGTTGGTAACTTTACTTAGATTCTTGTTCCAAAGAGCTTTCTTGAAAACGTTCTTAATTTAACATATTCCATTATCACATACAAACACACTTCTTGGTCTTAGATGACCAAATCACTTTCATAACACATACTTAAACTCAAAAGATGTCATCCATTATCATTTCAGTCGGGAATAGCATACAAATAAACAATTGTGCTCATAAAAATAAGTAAATAACATGTATCTCCCCCATGGGTTTATAAACAATTTAAAAGTAAAAGTGGAGCTACGAATCACACCTTAGGAGTAGTTGAAATGAGATATCACAATATGATCAAATAGGATAGCATGGAAAATGAACCTCAGCACAACCTAATACGTGAATAACATGTCTCAGCAATAAACCTCAAAGCGATTTATAAAGTAATACTCGTATTTGAAATGAAAAGGTTTTGTTTCAATGGCGTTTGAGTGAAATAACGTTTAAGACTCGTGTGGATACGTGATGTTAAGATAATAAAAGTCGGCAACCCAAACGGATACGAAGAAAGAATAACGAAAATAGAGAAGAACTAAGATTAAAAAGAAGAATAAATAATAAAGACATGAAAGAAAACATCAATAGGTTGTTTCGGTGTTTTACCCATTTCCCAAATAGTTGATAAAACATCATGATTTAGGAAGAAAACGTATAAGTTTCGAAAAGGTTTTTAGGATATTGAATAATCATAACAATTAAGTTATAAAAGATTCTATCAAAATTTGGGCATGATGCGTCCGTTTATAAAGCATTTCCAAGTCGTTACGACTCTTTAATATAAGTTTTATTGTCACATTTTACAAGTTAAATATATATAATTGGACACTATCATTCGCGTATATATTTATGTTCGGGTCTAAATATATTAAGCTCTTATGAGTCTAACATAGTCTTCCGTCTTAATTGCCAAAATCGTCCATAAGGTCCATCGGCTAATACCGTAAATTTAATAACGGCCAATTCTCATCCAAGCATATGTTATAACACGTATCCAAGTCCAATGTCCAAATCATATCCCATATTATCCAAATAATTATCCGAAACACCATATTGACAAACAAATAATCATAAGTGACAAAACAACAAAATGAAAGACAATACATGGCCCAATGGCCAAGTGTATTGGGCTTCGGCCCAATACTTAACTCACACTCTAATGGACTCTCTTTGGGCTTTCGGGCCAAAAGTTAATAATATTAGACCCATTATGGACTTATCCAAGTCCAAAACCGACTCGATACTAACTCGAGGTTTTCTAACCTCGAGTCTTACACGGCCGAGACTCCCTTGAGTCTCGACTTGACTCATTCGACACCAAGACCTTAAAGGGTCTCGGCTAAACTCAAAACCAACAAGTCGTGGCCCTCTTGGGTCACGGCTCATGCTACTCGAGTACTACAGCTAATCAAACCTTAGCCAAAACACACGGCTACAAACCAAATACCAAACCAACCATGGCCGTGACTCCCATGAATCACGGCTTGACCCTATCGAGCCTTATGAGCTCTCGGTTTAACCAAAAAACCAAACCAAGTCCAATCCACAACACAAACAAAACTACTAGACCATGCTGTGACTCTCTTGAGTCACGGTTCGAGCCTACTTGAACCATTTGGCTCTCGGTAACCATAACCTAAGCCAAAACCTATCCGCAATCCAAACACAACGAAATCCAAATCCAACTCCAAGACCTTTCACAAACAACCTAAACTAAACCTAAGCCCACGCCGTGACTCACTTGAGTCACGACTCGACCCCATACGAGCCATATGTCTCTCGGTTAAACAAACCCTAGTCCAATTTCGATCCAATCTCCAAACCAAGCTACAAAACCATAAGAATAAGCTTAACCAAAAGCTAATACTTCAAAATAACAAAGAAACATGCCGAGTCAACTCAACTCGTGAGTTGAATCGGATGAGTCATGCGACTCAGTGACGAGTCATGGTGAGTCGTGGCGTATAAACGTAGATCCACACGGTTTTAACTAAAACAAAAAGGTTTTAACAAGTTTTTATTTATAAAAATGTTTTTATATAAAAGTTAGGGTTAGGGTTTTCGGATTTAAAAGAAACGAAGGGGTAGAAGGCGCGTGAGTTACCAAAAAGAAGAGATAAGGTGATAGGGGTGTGGTGGTGGGTGGTGGCATGACGGTGGTGCTCAAACACGGATCAAACGAGCTCCGTTGGTCTTCAAACTCTCTAGAAATAATCAGGGTAGCCTGATCTATGTTTTGGTGTAATTTGGTGGTTGGCCGAAACTTTTTCCGACGGCGGTGGTGGTCGGATGGTGGTGGTCGGACGAGAGAGAGGATATCTGTGAGTGTGTATGTGTGTGTGTTTTATGTGAATAAAATAAATAAATAAATGTTTTACACTAAAGTAGGGACTAAAGGTGGACAAAGAGAAATAGAGGGGTGTGTGGTGTAACTTGTGGGCGGGGTTAAATATGAAAACTTAGTGAATCTTTTATAATAATTACTGTGGGACCCATTTGACGTACCAAACGGACTCGAAAAATTATGAAACTTGCGCCATTGTTCTCGAAATAATTTTTCTGATAAAAACGAGTATAAATATGCATAACTTTCTTGAAGTTAATTTATTTGGCAAATTCGATTCGTTTCTTGCTTTCTAGGTTGTACTGACATAATAAATGGATAACGTTCACGTTTCTCAAGATATCTCGTGTTTCTCAAGTTCAAATAAGTTCAGAAAAGGTTCAAATACAAAGGTGATGCAAAAAAAAATATTTGGCTAGTGAAAATGGTTTGGAAAATTACCGGATGTTACAGCACATACATCATATTGGGAAATCCGTCCCGGATTTCAGTTTAACTTATCAGTTCTGGTTTCAAAAAGGTGAGGGTACTTGCGCTTGAACTTGTCTTCACGTTCCCAGGTGAATTCGGGTCCTCTCTTGGAATTCCAGCGGACTTTCACAATGGGAATACGGCTCTTTTTTAGCCGTTTGATCTCACATTCCATAATTTCTATGGGCTCCACAATAAAGTTCAATTGTTCATCAACTTGAATCTCCTCGAGTGGAATTACGGCTGTCTCATCGGATAAACACTTCTTCAAATTTGACACGTGGAAAGTGGGGTGTACTCTACCAAGCTCGGGAGGAAGTTCCAGTCTGTAGGCTACAGGACCAACCCTGTTCAAAATCTTGAATGGTCCAATGTACCTCGGGTTCAGCTTTAACTTTCGCGGACGTAAGACACCTGCGTATATAATCGGCAACGTCGGCTTTCATATTTGGCCACCAATATAACTCCTTGAGATCGTGATACATCTTGTTGAATCCTGGGTGTATAGAACACTTTGACTTATGAGACTCGAGCATGATTAAGTCTCGCAGTCCTCCAAAACGCGGCACCTAACTTCTTCCCTTAAAACACAAAGTTCTGTTGATGCAAATAATGGTCTAAAAACATTATTTATATCTTTCGATTACTTCACGTTTTGAGGATGACAAAATGTGAACTCACGTTACGTTAAAATTAACGTTAACAAGTTTTTAATCGGAAGATCCCGTTTCTACGCAAATCACTCTTGAACAAAGTTACAACTTGAACTAGTGATCAAAGAAGTGAATTCATGTTTTGAAAATTCACATTTTAAATGGGACAAAACATTTTTTCAAAAATACACATGACAAATTATTTTTGAAATATTAAGAAATGTTTTAATGGAAAAATAAGTTTGAAAATCACAACAGCTATTTTTCCCCCCAAAATCAGCTCCAACCTTCCCCAAATAAGTTTTCACCAGAAAAGACAAAATTTGGAGCGTCCTAGTCTACCACGGCTCCACGGTACCGTTAAATTTAACGGAGCCGTGGGTCATTTAGTGGAGCCGTCCGTACCATTTTGAATTGTAACGTTCAGATTTTCTTTGCCTATAAATACCCACCTCTTTCACAGTTTTAGGCACCCTTCACACACAGAAAAATCCCTTAGTAAAATCCTCTCACACCTTTCACTTCTTAGGGTCATTTAGATTAGTTTTTCTTTGTTTCAAGAGTGATCCAATCATCCTTCAAGTGATCCTCTTCATACCTCTTCACTAGCAAGAGAAGAACACAAGTATCCAAGTTGATACAAGGTGTTGTCATCCCTCTTCATTAGCAAGAGAAGAACTCAAGTAATCAAGAAGATACTAGAGTTGTAGTTGATAGGTTTTTGTAACACTTGTTACAACCTTGTTGTATCTTAGCATACATCAAGTATATTTCCTTTTTGTGAGTGAGAGTGAAGATCAAGTGTGATCTATAGAGATAGTGAACATCTCTTGAAGCCATTGGGCTTGTGTGATTGATCAAGAAGATCAAGGGTCATTAGGTTAGTGTTAGTTGAGTAGAGTGAAGTGAGTGTTGATCATTGTGATCGTGTTGAGATCTTGGTGATCTCTTGAAGCCATTGGGCTTGTGTGTTTGGTCACGTGGACCTTGGTAGATTGGTGCTAGCTAAGATTAGCACTCGACATCTAGCTTAGTGTCGGTAATAGGATAAGCGACGTGTACGGTTTTCTTCGCCTTAAGGGAGGTTGTTGACATAGTGCTTGAAACTCTCGAGTGTGGTACTCGGGGAGTGGAGTAGGGCGAAGAAGAGCTTCGTAGCCGAACCACTATAAATCCTCTGTCTCGGTTTGATCTTTCCAACTCTACTCTTTACTTTTATTTGTTATTATTACTTAGCTTAGTGTGTAGTTCATATTGGTGTTGATTGATTACACATAGAGTTCGAATCAAAGTTTCCAATAACCAACTTTTAAAACAAAATTTTTAAAATAAGTTTTTAAACCAGTAAACTATTCAACCCCCCCTTCTAGTTTCCCACAATTGGTATCAAAGCCAGGTTAGTCAAGTTTTTAAAGTATATTGTATTTTAAAGCTTGAACCGATCAATGGATTCTGACAAATATCTAGAAGGGCAATCTATGCAAAGACCACCACTTTTCGAAACTGATTGTTTTATTTATTGGAAAACAAGATTCGAAACGTATGTGAAATCAAAAGACATTGATCTTTGGCATGTTATTACCGAGGGTGACTTTCAACCCATTCAAAAGAATCCGGAAACTAAAAAGGATGAAATAGTTTCTTATGATAAACAAAGTGATGAACTTAAAAGGAAATTAGCCAAAAATAATGAGGCTAAAATGATGATTTATAATGCTTTGCCTAAAAAGGAATTTGAAAGAATTTTTATGTGTAATACGGCAAAAGACATTTGGAAAACTTTGTTAGTCACTCACCAAGGTAATAACCAAGTCAAAGAGAACAAGATAGATCTTCTTGTTCAACAATATGAACAATTCTCCATTTCGGAGGATGAGTCAATAGATAATGCTTTTGCTAGATTTAATACTATTATCACTAGTCTTAAAGCTCTTGATGAAGGTTATTCTAGTAAGAACTATGTTAGGAAGTTTCTTAGAGCTCTACATCCTAAATGGAGAGCAAAGGTCACCGCCATAGAAGAGTCAAAGGACTTGGCGGCATTGTCACTCGATGAACTTATAGGAAACTTGAAAGTTCACGAGATGATAATTAAGAAAGACTCCGACATAGTCAAAGGCAAAGGTGAGAGAGTTAGATCTCTAGCATTGAAAGCCAAGAAGGAGTCTAGTGATGAGGAATGTTCGAGTTCCGATAGTGAAGATGAGGAATATGCACTAGCGGTTAGGGATTTTAAAAAGTTCTTTTGGAGAAGAGGTAGGTTCGTTAGGCAACCTCGTGATGAGAAGAAGACATCACAAAAGAACCATTTTGAAAAGAAAGGGACAAGTGATATGAAATGCTTTAGATGCGGAGATCCTAATCATCTCATAGGAGAGTGTCCCAAGCCACCGATATTCAACAACCAACGAGCTCTCATAGGAGGCGCCTGGAGTGATAGCGGTGATGATGAAGAAAAGAAGCCCAAGGACGAAACGTGTCTAATGGCTCATGCTTCAAATGAGGTACGTTACAACTACCCTGATTTCATAGATGATAATTCGTCAATAGATGATAACAAACTAAATGACGAACATAATAATCTATGCAAAATTGTCTCAAAAATGTTAAGTAGAAACAAATTACTAAAATCAAAATTGCATGAACTAGAAGTGAAAATGTTAGAGCTAAAGAGTCAAGTCAAAGGACTTGAAAGATATAAAGTATTAGACATAGGATGTGAGTCATGCATGAATCTTAAAGTAGAAAATGAAAAACTCAAGGAAAAAAAATTAGAATTACTAGCTTTGAAAAGGAAACAGAAAATGCTTTGACAGATAAAACTAATCAAGCAGAATCTGTTAAAATCTCAAACTCTGTCAAAAGTCCAGACGGCACCACTAAAGGTACCCGACGGCTCCATTAAAGTTAATGGAACCGTGGTACCGTCCGACTCTGGAGACAGAACTGAGTCAAATTTCAAAAATAAATCAAGTCCTAAACCAACTCACATTGTTGTTAATGGTACAAAAGTCTCTATTGCTAGTATAGAGGAAGTTAAACGATTCTACAAACCTATGTCAAAACCCAAACCTAGATTTGTAAAATCTGACGCTAGGTCTAAGACTCCTCCACCTAGAAAAACAAACACTCCCAAACCTCGGTCAAGAACTCCTCTACCGAGACGTAACTTTAGAAGACAAAGCTTTCCAAGTGACTATCCCGTAACTTGGAATGACCGTCAACTACAAAGTTACTTGCCATGGGAAATTTGCCCACCATTTCAACATCCTAACCACATGCAAATGATGCATGGGATGTTTAATGCTAACCACTTTGGACCCATGAGATATTGGGGACCAAATGTTTGAATGTTTATCTTATGCAATAGATATGCTTGGGAATCGACTTGGAGCCTGACGAATGGGTCAAGGATAGTGGATGCACCAACCACATGACGGGCAACCGAAGTCTATTTTCATCATACAAGGCATACAACGGAGGTAATGTCACTTTTGGTAGCAAACTTAAGGGTAACATTATTGGCAAAGGTACGATCACTCATAACTCCTTCACTATTAGAAATGTTGAGCATGTAGATAACTTAGGATTTAATTTGCTTAGCCTTAGTCAAATGGTAGATAATAAGTGTAGAGTTATATTCTCTAAAGAGGGTAGTGAGATCATTAAGGATGGTAAAACCATAGGCAAAGGAGTTAGGAGAAATGGCCTATTTGTCATGAAAATAGGAAATAAGCCTCAGGATAGGATATGCTTAGCAACCATAGATGATAACTCCACTCTATGGCATAGGAGATTAGGTCATGCCAATATGCGTTTGATACAATCATTGGCATCTAAGGAACTAGTTAGAGATCTACCTAAGATTAAGTTTGATCAACACTTTTGTGACGCTTGTAAAGTTGGAAAACAAGCTCATTCTAGTCACAAAGCTAAGAATATAGTCTCAACCTCTAGATGCCTAGAACTCCTTCATATGGACTTATTCGGTCCATCCGCCGTACGGAGCTACGGAGGAAACTACTACACCTTTGAGGAATTCGAGGTTTTTAGTAAGAGTTGATGACTACTCTAAGTCCAAAATCAACTAGGATGTACAATAGTTTCCATTAGGACGGATCATGGTCGGGAATTTGATAATGAAGTGCAATTTGGAGTATATTGTGATGCTAATGGTATTACTCACAATTTCTCAGCTCCACGCACTCCACAATCAAATGGGGTAGTAGAGCGGAAAAATCGTACTCTACAAGAAATGAGTAGAACGATGTTGAATGAACAATCAATTCCGCAAAAGTTTTGGTGTAATGCGGTGGACACCTCAACTTACATACTTAATAGGATTTTAATTAGGCCTATCTTAGGAAAAACCCCATATGAAATCATGAAAGGTAGAAAACCTACTCTTGATTACTTTAGAGTGTTTGGAAGCAAGTGCTTCATACTAAACACTAAAGATTACCTCACCAAGTTTGACCCAAAGTCTTACAAAGGTGTCTTCCTAGGATACTCCCAAAATAGTAAAGCTTACATTGTCCTAAATAAGGAAACAATGAAAGTCGAAGAGTCACTCAACGTGACATTCGATGAAAGCCCTCCTCCAACTAAGACATCACCCTTGGTGGATGATGACTTAGATGAGGAACAAGCCATTGAGGTTAATGGCAAGAAAACCTTAGATGATGACATTGAGGATGAAATAGTTGAAGTTGACGAAATTGTCAATGTTAAGGAATCCAAGAACCATCCTATTGAAAATGTCATAGGAAACCTAAACCAAAGAACCCTTAGGTCACAAGCTCAAAACAAAAGTAATTTCTTTTGTTTTATATCTACTGTAGAACCTAAGAATGTTGGTGAAGCGATTAAGGATGAAAGTTGGACACTTGCCATGCAAGAAGAACTTAATCAATTCACCGCCAACCAAGTTTGGGAGTTGGTACCTCCTCCTAGAAATCAAACCATCATAGGAACTAAGTGGGTGTTTAGGAATAAACTCGACGAAAATGGCGTCGTGACTAGGAATAAGGCAAGGTTGGTAGCACAAGGCTATAACCAACAAGAAGGAATAGATTATGATGAAACCTATGCACCTGTAGCTAGATTAGAATCTATTAGAATACTTCTTGCCTATGCGTGTGCCTTAGACTTTAAATTGTACCAAATGGACGTGAAAAGTGCATTCCTTAATGGTTATATCAACGAGGAGGTATATGTTGCTCAACCTCCGGGATTCGTTGATTTCGAATATCCGAATCATGTTTATAAACTCAAGAAAGCACTCTATGGTCTTAAGCAAGCTCCCAAAGCTTGGTATGATAGACTGAAAGCATTCTTGATTAAACATGAATACACCATGGGAGTGGTAGATAACACGCTTTTCACAAAGAAACGAGATTCACATCTCATCGTTGTTCAAATATATGTTGATGACATTATATTTGGCTCAACTTGTCCAGAACTGTGCAATGATTTTTCTAAAATCATGCATGACGAGTTTGAGATGAGCATGATGGGCGAATTAAATTTCTTCCTTGGTCTACAAATTAAGCAAATGGAAGATGGTATCTTCTTTAATCAATCTAAGTATAGTAAGGAAATGCTTAAGAAGTTTAGTTTAGAAGAGTCTAAGCCCATGAAAACTCCCATGTCCACGGAAATAAAACTCACGAAAGATGAAGAAGGTGAGTCCGTGGATAACACTAAGTATAGAGGTATGATAGGTAGTTTACTATACCTCACGGCAAGTAGGCCCGACATCATGTTTAGTGTCTGCCTTTGTGCTCGCTTCCAAGAGGATCCCAAAACCTCTCACCTTGAAGCGGTTAAGCGTATCTTCCGATACATTAAAGGCACTATACACTTGGGATTATTTTATCCCAAGGGGACCGGTATAGAAACTGTTGTCTATGCCGACTCTGATCATGCGGGAGATTACGTGGATCGAAAAAGCACGAGTGGCGTTTATACCTTCATGGGTTGTTGTCTAACTTCTTGGTTCTCCAAGAAACAAACGGCTCTTTCCATCTCCACTACCGAAGCCGAGTACGTAAGCGCCGGAAAGGCATGTCAGCAAGCATTATGGATGAAACAAGCCCTTAACGACTATAGCATATACTTTGATGATGTTCCCATTATGTGCGACAATAAAGGTGCTATTGACTTGAGCAAAAACCCTGTCCAACACTCCCGTACTAAACACATTGAAATTCGCCACCACTTCCTTCGCGATAATGTTCAGAAATGAAACATTTCCATTGAGAAAGTTCCTTCTCAAGACAACATCGCTGACATACTAACCAAACCTCTCAAACGAGAATCCTTTAACTACCTCCATCTAGGTCTAGGAATGATGGAACATATTCCATAAATCTCATGACTCTTGAAGTCATCTCGTGTATCTCGTCTAGTCAAGTTTAGGAACTCCTAGTCATAAGAATTTGTTAGGTACAAATTCTTTCCTCGTGTCATAAGATCTCACTAAAACAGCGAGACTTATTCGTCAAAAATTAAAATGGGACAGAAAACAGTCCCAGCAGATCACGACTCCACTAATGTGGCACGGAACCGTTAAATCTAACGGTACCGTGGAACCGTGCATCTGGAACATTTCGTATTTCAGTCCCCTCTTCCCACATTACTCATTCCAAACCCTCACAACCTCAGCAATTGCTGTCATAACCTAACCTCACAACCCAAAACTCAATTACACCTCTTCAAGATCATATTCAAGACATTGATTTCAAGATCCTCAATCATTTTACCCTTTTCAACATAATTTGTAAGTTTTCTCATTCTAATTTATTTCTAATTTTGAGTCTAGGGTGTGTTCATTGATGAAAATTGAATTGGGGATTTTCACCTTTTTCTAGGAATGTTTCAAAATTAGAAGTCATCAACACTAAAACACCCCAATTCCATCAATTTTAAAATCTCACAAAATTAGGATCATGAAATTATTCTTTTTCATGCATTGTTGATGCAAACTAAAAACACTTTCTCATGCATTCATGATCTCACAAATATTATTCGAATTACATAATCAATATGTACTCTTCGACATATTTGTTTGAGCTAAAATGAAATCAGGAGTGTTTGGGTAATCTCATTATTTTTCTTTTGAGTCGAGATTACCGCACCTCCACATAGTCTGCATATAGGCACACACTAGGCACGTGTTGTATGCAACTGGTTTTTATTCTAATTTTTTTTAATTTTTTCTTATAGGACACAAAAATGTCTCATGAATATGATTTTGATCATCTCCTAACCGATACCTATACACCCGAAATCTCACGTGAACCCACTACACCCGGTAACCACATTCGTACCTATGTCAATCTTGAAACCCGTCGGTTTCATGAAGGCCGTGTCGTTGATCCATCCCTAGTTTACCACCGGGACATCAACACTTCCTTTAGAGCTATAGGATTCGATTTTCTACTCCACATTAACGAGTACATTTGTCCTCGTTTTGTGTTGGAGTTCTTCCGACAAGTTGAACTCGTACGTAACGAGGATCAATCCTTGTCACTTTGGTTTTGGGTCAAAAACTTCAAATACGTTCTAACTCTTGAGCAATTTGCTCAAATCCTTAGTATACCCAATCATGGGCAATGTGCCTATACTGAAGATTGGTGTCTTGAGTCTCTCTTTCACTATCGTGAGGAGAATAGTCCGTACTGTTCGTACATACCCTCTCCAACCGAACTAACCAAAATCATCCATACTCACCCTCACCCACATCCAACGAAAATTCGTCTGGAAGAAGTGTGTCATGAACTACTTTCTTGGGCAGTCATCCTGCGAGAAAATGTTCTAAGTCTCACAGGAAATCGTGAGCAACTCCCGACGTGTTGTGCTCATATGATTTACTGTCTCTTAACCCAACAACCTTACAATCTTGCTTACTTCTTCGCTAAGCGAATTGTACATCTCAATGGTAACAAGAATAAATTGATACCTTATGGGATGTTCCTAACCCGTCTCTATCATCACTTCATAACCTTTCACCCTTACCTTCATGGTCCTCAATACTCCCTATTCACACCTGTCATGAAACCCATAACCGAGTCATATGTCTCAACCATCCTCACTTCCGAATTCACCACCCACTATGCACCCTTTGATGATCCTATTCATGAGAATGAGACAAATACTCAAGACGAGAGTGTGACAAGAAGGGGGAATGCTCAAGTCATAAGTAGTTAGGAAGAGATTTATATCTCTCACTAGGGTTTATTACTAATAGATAATTTTAGGAATTAATGTTCTAATTATCTTACATGCTTACATGAATATTCTTTGTGATATTTGAATGTTATTTTATCTTGTCCTCTTATGCTTGCATGCTTATGATTATTTGAGAACATTGCAAGATCATCCTTATGTGCTAGATATAGCATTGTATGGATATATTAGGTAAATAAGTACCTAGTGAGTTGAGGCACTCTCATTTCCAGGAATTAGTTTCCCTAGAAAATTCCCCCTAGCTGCCCAAAACTAGCCTGCAAGGAAATTTTCGTGCCAACAGTGTCACGGCACCACTAAATAGGGACGGCACCGTTAAATTTAACGGTACCGTGGGGTATTTAACGGAGCCGTGACCCTGTATAACGGATTTTTCCTAATGCTCCTACTTCCCTATCACCCTAACCTCAAACCTGCAAACCTTGCACCCTCACATTCACCCTAGGATTCCCCTCCTACACCATAGGAAAACATCAACGCCTTACAATTAGTCACCTGCAAACGCTTGCACTATCTTGCACATTCACCTTCAACCCCCATCACACAAACACACATGTCCTCCACACATGGTTCAACCTCTCAAATCTCCAAGAAACCTAGGATAACCGTAAAACCACCCTCAAAACCACTCTTTGTGGATCTCACAAGAGATGATGAAGCTATGACACCACCTTCCCAAGCCACTCCATACTCACCATCACCACCTTATGCACCATCTAAAACATCATCTACCTACACAACATCTTCATCATCCTATTACACTACATCATCAATGGAATACACACCATCTCCCTTCACCCCATTGGACAATGCCATGCCAATTTCACCTCCAACAACCCTACCACAATCACCATCTCCTATCATGGCACAACCCAACCAACCACATCCCTTTGAGTTACATAGTGCTAATTGCCTATGTTGTCTCCACAACCGTAATCTCATCTACTTCTTAAGAGACGAGATTCATTTCATGTTCTACTTTATAGAACATCTCTTGACACCTCCACCACCTCAAATGGGGCCCCAATCTCCACCACCTCCTAACCAAAACAACTAAACACTTGCTTGTTTAGTCCTCCACAATAAACTCTTAGGACCCCTCTTGGAAATGAAGCTTGTCTCTAGTCATTAGGAATTTAGGCTTCTTGTTATCTTTCTTAGTGCTTTCTATGTAGTCATACATTACTATGACACTTGTTTGTTTTATGAATGAATGTTTTTATGTGGAGGTTTTTCCTTTTAAAGGATTGGTTATTTGTCACAAATGTGCTACTTGTTATTTGTCACAAATGTGCTACTTGTTGATGCAAATAATGTTCTAAAAACATTATTTATATCTTTCGATTACTTCACGTTTTGAGGATGACAAAATGTGAACTCACGTTACGTTAAAATTAACGTTAACAAGTTTTTAATCGGAAGATCCCGTTTCTACGCAAATCACTCTTGAACAAAGTTACAACTTGAACTAGTGATCAAAGAAGTGAATTCATGTTTTGAAAATTCACATTTTAAATGGGACAAAACATTTTTTCAAAAATACACATGACAAATTATTTTTGAAATATTAAGAAATGTTTTAATGGAAAAATAAGTTTGAAAATCACAACAGCTATCCCCCCCCCCCCCCAAAATAAGCTCCAACCTTCCCCAAATAAGTTTTCACCAGAAAAGACAAAATTTGGAGCGTCCTAGTCTACCACGGCTCCACGGTACCGTTAAATTTAACGGAGCCGTGGGTCATTTAGTGGAGCCGTCCGTACCATTTTGAATTGTAACGTTCAGATTTTCTTTGCCTATAAATACCCACCTCTTTCACAGTTTTAGGCACCCTTCACACACAGAAAAATCCCTTAGTAAAATCCTCTCACACCTTTCACTTCTTAGGGTCATTTAGATTAGTTTTTCTTTGTTTCAAGAGTGATCCAATCATCCTTCAAGTGATCCTCTTCATACCTCTTCACTAGCAAGAGAAGAACACAAGTATCCAAGTTGATACAAGGTGTTGTCATCCCTCTTCATTAGCAAGAGAAGAACTCAAGTAATCAAGAAGATACTAGAGTTGTAGTTGATAGGTTTTTGTAACACTTGTTACAACCTTGTTGTATCTTAGCATACATCAAGTATATTTCCTTTTTGTGAGTGAGAGTGAAGATCAAGTGTGATCTATAGAGATAGTGAACATCTCTTGAAGCCATTGGGCTTGTGTGATTGATCAAGAAGATCAAGGGTCATTAGGTTAGTGTTAGTTGAGTAGAGTGAAGTGAGTGTTGATCATTGGGATCGTGTTGAGATCTTGGTGATCTCTTGAAGCCATTGGGCTTGTGTGTTTGGTCACGCGGACCTTGGTAGATTGGTGCTAGCTAAGATTAGCACTCGACATCTAGCTTAGTGTCGGTAATAGGATAAGCGACGTGTACGGTTTTCTCCGCCTTAAGGGAGGTTGTTGACATAGTCCTTGAAACTCTCGAGTGTGGTACTCGGGGAGTGGAGTAGGGCGAAGAAGAGCTTCGTAGCCGAACCACTATAAATCCTCTGTCTCGGTTTGATCTTTCCAACCCTACTCTTTACTTTTATTTGTTATTATTACTTAGCTTAGTGTGTAGTTCATATTGGTGTTGATTGATTACACATAGAGTTCGAATCAAAGTTTCCAATAACCAACTTTTAAAACAAAATTTTTAAAATAAGTTTTTAAACCGGTAAACTATTCAACCCCCCCTTCTAGTTTCCCACAAGTTCCATCGGAACGCTTCTCAAACTTCTTCTGTATCATACCATAAAGATTCTCACTCTTGAGATCTTCTTGTTTTACGGCTTCTTCTTGAGCATGGAGAATCTGGGCGAGAAGGTTTGAATTGATAGTCAAAACCAAAGCTCGAACTCGCAGCGGCTTCAACCGTTCCTTACGGCTCAAGGCATCTACCATGACGTTCGCTTTTCCCTGGTGGTATCGGATTTCACAGTCATAGTCGCGTAAGGTTTCCAACCATCGTCGTTGCCTCATATTCAACTCCTTCTGATCCAAACTATGTTGAAGACTCTTGTGATCGGTAAAGACAACACACTTCGTCCCATATAAGTAGTGCCTCCACATCTTGAGCGCAAAAACCTCTACTCCTAACTCCAAATCATGTGTGGTATACTTCTCCTCATGGGTCTTAAGTTGTCAGGAATCATATGCCATGAGTTTCCCTTGTTGCATCAAAACTGCTCCTAACTCTTGATATGATGCATCACAATAAACCACGAAATCTTCCACTCCATTTGGTAATACCAAAATCGGTGCACTACAAAGTTTTTGCTTCAGGATTTGAAATGATTCTTCTTCATCCTGTCCCCATTCGTACTTCTTATCCTTCTGAGTCAATGTAGTTAACGGTTTAGATATTTTGGAGAATCCCTCTATGAATCTCCTGTAATATCCAGCCAATCCCAGAAATTGACGGATTTCGGTGGCGTTAGAAGGCGTTGGCCAGTTCTCAATAGCTTCGATCTTCGCGGGATCCACATGTAACCCCTTGTTGTCAATCACATGACCAAGAAATTGTACCTTGCGAATCCAAAATTCACACTTAGAGAACGTTGCGTACAATTGCTCTTCCTTGAGCAACTTGAGAATTATCGTCAGGTGTTGCTTGTGTTCTTCTTCACTCTTGGAGTAGATCAAAATGTCGTCGATGAAAACTATGACAAACTTGTCCAAATATGGTTTACACACTTGGTTCATGAGGTCCATGAATACAGCAGGTGCGTTTGTCAAACCAAAGGGCATCACTTGAAACTCATAGTGGCCATAGCGAGTCCTGAACGCCGTCTTGGGAATTTCCTCTTCCCGGACTTTGAGTTGATGATAACCTGACCGTAAATCTATCTTGGAGTAGTAACCTGATCCTTGTAGCTGGTCGAACAAATCGTCAATTCAAGGTAACGGGTAGCGATTCTTCACTGTTAGCTTGTTCAGTTCACGGTAGTCAATACACATTCTAAATGATCCGTCCTTCTTTTTCACGAATAACACTAGTGCTCCCCAGGGTGAGGAACTAGGTCGAATAAACCCTTTATCCAACAACTCTTGCAACTGCTTAGACAACTATTGCATCTCCGTCGGAGCTAGTCGATACGGTGCACATGTCACGGGTGCAGCTCCCGGAACTAGGTCAATCAAAAATTCCACTTGTCGAATCGATGGAAGTCCAGGCAGATCTTCAGGAAATACTTCAGGAAAATAACGCACAATCAAAACGTCCTCGAGTCGCTTCTCTCCTGACTCTTTCTTGGACACATGTGCTAGAAATGCATGACATCCTTTCTCAATGTACTTCAGGGTCTTAATACAAGATATGATACTCAAACGAGTTTCGCTATGGTCTCCGCGGACAACCAAGGTTTCGCCATTGAGAGGGATATGAACAACTCGTTCACCATAAATGATACTCGCATGATGTTTGGATAGCCAATCCATACCAACCACTACGTCAAAGCTTCTGAGGGTGATCTAGAAGGTTTAGGGTACGGTCTCGGATTACTGTGCAAGTGTTAACTAAGTTGCCATTAGCTAGTTCAATACTATAGCTGGTGTCTAGGGCGGTAAGGGTGAGGTTAAGTAGTGGTGAAATCGTAGAAGATACAAAACTCATATCGACACCAGAATCGAATAAAACTTTAACACGAAGATTTTTCAGTAGAAACGTACCGGTGACTACATTAAGATCCTACTAATGCTCCCCATTGCCCATCACATATGCTCTACCACGAGCGCCTTCAGTTCTCCGACCAGTGTTCTTTAGGCAATGACTCTTGTAGTGACCACGCTCTCCACATCCAAAACAAATTACCATTGATTGTGCGTTACTCCCAGTAGCCACAGCTCTTCCCTTACAATTCTTAGCAACATGTCCAACCTTATGACATTTCTGACACTTAGCAGTGCATGGTCCAGTGTGATGCTGATTACATTTATCACAAAATGGATGCGGCCCAACATACCCTCCAACTTGTGCTGGTGCAGCCACATAAGCCCTGACAGTCTCTTGTCTTCTGTTCTGTTGGTGGTGATGATTGTCGTTACGGTACTGGTTGTTGTTGTTGTTGTGGTGATGGTTATGGTAAGGGTGACTGTTGTTGTTATGGTTGTTGAAGTTGTTGTAGTTGTTGCTTCTCCTGTTGTCCTCCCACTTTCGTTTGTTGTCATAGTTGTTACCCTTCTGAACAGTGCCATGCTTAACCACTTGATCCATAAGTTGTTCAGATATGCGAATAGCATCATCCAGAGTCTGAGAGTTGTAAGATGTCACGTGCCCTTCAATACTGGAAGGTAGACCACCAATGAACTTCTCCAGTAATTTCTCATTATCTAGCACCATGTGAGCACAGAAAACCTTCAATTCTTAAAATCGTCGAACATAAGTGGTAAGATCAACGCCCTTTACAGTCAAATAGTAGAACTCAGTATCCAACTTCCTCATATCACTACGAGAGCAATACTTCTTGACCATCTCCTTCTTAAACTCTTCCCATGAAGTATTATAAGCATTCCCTAACCCAATATCCTTAGCATAAGCAGTCCACCAAGACAATGCATGCTCCACCAAGGTACCAGTCGCATACTACACCTTGCAATCCTCAGAACAGTTACTCCTTAGAAACACTGACTCCATCTTCTCAAACCACTGAGTCAGAACGATAGCTCCTTCAGTTCCTTTAAAGGTAGTAGGCTTACAGTTCATGAACTCCTTATAAGTACAGAAATGGTTCTCATTGACAGCTTGCACTCCTGCTTGTCCAACATTCTGGTTGCCAACACTTGCTTGCCCGGCAAGCGCCGCAGCAATGCCATCATCAATCAACTTCTGGATCGCAGCTGAGGTCATCTTCCTAGGTGGCATAATTCTATCAATCATTACAAATGTACAACACTGTAAGTATTTGATTAACGTAACAGAATCACATCACAAGATAAACAACACCATGATATCATCATAATATAGCACACATTCAACATCAGTAATAGTACATCACCAAAATACATCATAGATTTAATACTTGCTACAAGTCTTACAAGATATGCAAAACGATTACAAGTTTCTGATAAAATCTACTAACTGAAACTATTCAGTTTAGTACGTACAAAGGTAAACCACTATCATGATACTAAACTACCATAACTAAGATGATCTCTACACTCTCACTGATGATCTCCCTCATACCTAGCCAAAACATCGATACTGTCATCAAAACGGAAACGCACCATCCTATCATAGTATGCATGCCACTGCATGGCATGAACCTCATCCCTTAACTCCTGAATACTACGCTGGTAGTGACGTCTATCGATATCAGTGAACACCGCTCCAAGATCCAACTTCTCCAAAATCTTTTCGACCTCTGTCATCCTCTGCTCTAACGACGACAAGCGCTCCCGAATCTCTATATCTGCCGTCTCTGTAGAACTCAACCTCACAGCCTGCTCATACAACTCCACATATAAATCACCTATAGCTCTCTTATCTCCCTTAATCTCCTTCCTCAACTCTAAAACATCAGATTGTCGCATACACAATCGCCTAGACATCAACATATAACGGCCCTGGCACCAAGAGATGTCCTGCCTCAAATGACTCAGCTCGGCTCTGAGCTCGGTAGGGGCAACTCGATGTGCAGTCGAAGACTCTCCGATCTCAAACATAGACGTTACCTCTGTAGCTAGAGCATGACCCAATGCATCTGAAGTATCGGACTCGTAAGTAATGTCCGACACTGCTGGTGAAGGTGGCATAGGGAGAGCCTCCTGCTCCTCCTCCAATGGCTCTTCGTCATCATCATCATCATCCATCTCCTCATCATCATCGATCTCCTCATCATCGTCCATCTCATCATCAACGTCCATCTCATCATCCTCCGAATGAGGTACATCAATAGGGTGTGGGTCCTCCACTGGACTCGGTGGTGCAAGTGGGTGATCAACGGGTGCATCTGATACCTGAACAGTAGGGACTGGTGTAGGCATAATACTCTACAAGGAGTATCGGGAAAAGTATAAAAATTCTAGCCAAATTTTTATAAAAATAGTTTTATATGCAGTGAGATAGCAGCGGAAAATCCAAACATATAATAGTGCAAAAGCATGCACACATAAAGTTTAAGTAAAGAAATTAAAGAGCGAAGTGGCACAGAGGGCTGCTGGCTATCGATTTCGAAAACATTTTGACACACACAAAAAATGTTTATAGTCGAGTATGACCTCGTTCTCTATAAACAGTGGCTCTGATACCATTCTGTAACCCCCCCAACTCGGAATATGGCAGCGGAACTGAGCTTGGGGTGCTACGTGAGGGGTAAGACAGTCACATCCATATAAAATGATCTCATAATGAATTTTTTTGTAAAAACATATCATTCGAATACAAAAGTAAACATTTAGAGTCTAAAAGACTCTCAACATAAGTTGCAGCGGAAATAAAACATGGTTTGCAGCGGAAATAAAAGACACAGTTTTAAAAGATTGTTCGAATGATAAGATAGTAGAGATAGTGTAACACCCCCAAAATCTGGTTTAGCGGAAGCATACATGTTTGGGTGCTACTAAATTGATATCACAACACAAAGTATAAAGTATGGTTTTATCTTAACCATTTAAAAATAGATTTCATATTCAAAAGAGATTTGTTTACAATATTTCAAAAACATTGTGGAAATATAAGCCCATAAAAGATTTTAAGTGGTCCTGAATATATCAGAGTCTTCTATGACCATGCCATGCCATGCCAAAAGCCTTGAGTAGTGTGCTATTGCTTAATACCTGAAAATACATGCTAAAGAGTGTCAACACGAGGTTGGTGAGTTCATAGGTTTATGAAAAAGCAGTAAAGATATTGTGAGTTCAATAAGAGTTTTGTGACCATTGTGTCGCTCACAATGTCATAAAAATATAGTTTACCTCATAGCAAGATTATAGTTGTGTACCAAGAGTAGGGCATGTAACCCAAATAAAATAGTTTATTACGCTAGTAGTTGGACCATGAGTTTGGTATATGAACATCGCAACCCATGCGAAGTCATATAAAATATAGTCTATTACGATAGCACTAAGTCATGCAACCGAAGCTATAACAGTGTGCATGCATCTAGAAGCATGTTATATGTTAGGGCCCGACAAGTGTTTATCCCAGACACTTGTAGTTTCGACATGGTATACGTTCGTTTGCCTATCCGGTCAACCCGAACGGGGACGTTACTCCCAATAGATCTATTTATAACATTCGCGCTTCCCAGCAGGAATTAACGGTTCATGAGTTGGGCATATTGGGACATAATAGGGCTTAGGCTAATCCACGTAATAGTTTTGATAAAACAATAGTGTTGGTCCATAAAAGCTTTGCAAGTTTCTCACCCCAGTTGTAAAACAAGTTCAAATAGAGTGGGGTTACATATCAATCAATCACATAATGTCTTCAAATAATTAATTCAAATAATAGCTCAATAGTCAGATATTGAGTGAACAGTCCACATATTTCAAATAAACAGTCATTGAGTATGTTTAAAACGAGCATGTATTCTCCCCCAAAACAGTTAGAAAAATTTGTAAAAGTAGGGGTTATGAACTCACCTGTTGCGATAGCAACAATGGAAAAAGTGGATTCACTGAAATGTAAATTCAATTGAGATTTCGGAAATAGCTTCTTACACGACCTGAATAACAATAATGTTTGAGAATTCATCTCAGCACGAATAACGAATGCAATATGAGGAATCGTATGACGATTTGATCGGTGATGTGCGTGTGATATGCTTAAAATGTTTAAGTTCAAAAATAATATTATTAATAATATTATCTTGTTGTTATGATTCAGAATTCATAATAACCGTCGTCTCGAAATGAATGAGACGATGTGTTGTGTTACGTAGTTTAAAAGTCGTTATAAATATAACGTAAAATTAAATATTGGAGTTCGAATTGAAATAATACAAGATGTGAGGGTGGGTTATGTAGAAATATGAATTGAAAGTGAGTTGTGTTAAAGTTTCTGTATAACCCTTAAACTTTCATCATTTTTACACATTAGACCCTAACGGTGGTTACGTTACACTATTAGTCCCTAGTTTATAAAAAGTTACGTTTTCAACTCTTATTTAACTCAGTTTTCAATCTGAGTTCATAAGTTGATATAAAATCATCAAGTTTCTGTTTTTACAGTTTGAAACCCCATTTTTGCCGGTTTGGCAAAAATGGTCCCTCTGGGTGATTTTTATTACAAATTTAGTCCAAAATGGTACAAAACTTGTGGAAAAATTTTCTAAAAATTCCCGCAGCTTATCCTAGCTTATTCAAGCTTAAGTCAACCATTAGTTTGACCAGAATATCAAATTTCGATTTAAATAGGCCCTTAACGAGCCAAGACAAAGCCCGTTAGGATTTTTAGATGCGAGGGCATGAAACTTCTTTTGGGCCTGAACTTGTATCATTTTTCTGATTCTAAAAACATTCGGTATAGGCCCGGTGGGCTGGTCCTTCGCCAAGTCTTGTTGGGCTTGGTTCAGCCCAGTTCGAATTTAACAAGAAAAACAGATTTTTAAGTTTTGTTAAAACTTGCGTAGGCAGTTTAAAATGGATAATTTCAAGTGACGGGTTGACCTTAATTGTGTGTGGTCAAAACATGAAAAGTCCAGTTTTACACCTTGTTAATTAGATGGTACAAAAATAACTAGGGGTTGTGTACTTAGATTCGAAGATATTTGGCCAAGAGTTGGCCTAGTCGCACGTTTCAAAGCCGAAAATACTTTAAATATTTCTGTGTTTTTAAACACTTTGCAAGGCCTATGTTTAGCAGCTTATTGAGAGCTGATATGAGCTTATGAGGGAAGCTTGTAAAATTAAAAGTTGGAGTTGGCCAAGTATAGATTCGGAATATGTGAAACTATACACGGGTTACATGTAAAATATTTGAATAATATAAAGCACAATATCGACTGTTCTCATGTATCTATTAGCCAACACTTAGAATTTATTTTCCAAATAAATCCCGGTTTAACTTTTTCGCTTGTTATGGTTCATTTTTTATTTAACCCAAGTAGGTATACGTCATTTTGTGAGGTTATTAAATTTTATAGGCCATGAAGCTATAAGATAATATGTACGAGTATGAAAGAATACGTATGGATACTTCAAAAATGTATACATATTGATTTAACGTGAAATTCATGCATGCAACAATTTTAAATGTAAGATAAGATGTCATGGAGTTCTTGTGACTTACAAAGAGTAGAGAATGTATTGTGGATGATGGTTATGGATAGAAACACAAGCACCCGACAACCAAAACTGTATTTATTAGGAATACTCCCTTCGAATTGAAAACTTAAACCCCAATCGTCTTCATTAGTTTCTGGCCTTCAAGGCTTATCAAAATGGGTAATAGCAACTATGGATTGTATGGTGTAAGTGTGAGAGTAGTGGGAGCGAGATTGTGCCTCGTTGGATTATATTTAAGAACCGAAAATAATTTGTTGTGTTTGTGTAATGATAGTGTGAGACAAGAGGTCCCTACCATCACATGTTTTCTGCTTTAGTGAAGTGTTTTTATAAGTATAAGAGTCCAAGACTTGGCCTATGTCGACATAATAAAAAAATATGGCTAGGGGTGCAATAATTGTGTATTGAGTTGGTAAGCTATTATTGCCATGTTTTCCTGGAAATCATGTGCCTATTTCTGACAAGTTTGACTGAGGGGAAAGCTTGAGATAGTAGCAATAAGTGTGGTTGTCGACATGAGTTTTTACGCAAGTTTATATATACCAAAAATGTCTAAAATGTCCATACAATTCGTTTTAACGTGTAAGATTGAGTTTGGAAGTGAGAATAACTCATATATGATGTATAACGAACGTTGGATATGGCCAGGAATGCTCGTGGGTTAGTTCGAGTGTGTTGACAAAAATCGTCAACTCGCATGGGTTGGTTTTTGGCAAATCACTTTGGCTGAATTTCGAGTACTAAACGTTGGAGTTATGTGGTGATATTCGACATTCCAATTCTTTGCTAGGTGGGCAATCGAGTGGTAAAAAGAATCGCATGACTTACTTGTAAGAATCGAGAGATATCGAGGTCCAAAGTTGGGTTGTGGGAGCAAGTTCTAAAAGAATTCCAGAAAAATTTCTAAGTGTGGAATTTGGGCCTGATTGATGGGCTGATGAACAGTAACGTGTGTAGGGAGGTTGGGTTGAATTAGTTTAGTCCATTTGGCAGATTTTGTGTGTTTCGTGGTTCGCGTGCGTAATTTCGTTCCGTGTTTTCGTCACATATTTGTTTTTGAGTTATTTTTGAATAATAACTATTTGTTACGAGATAACCTCTCGTTTTCACAAGTCGGAAAATAATTTAAGTACATGCATTCCGATCATTAATTATTGTTTTAACAAATGGAAAATTGCCATTTGTTACAGATAGATAGTAAAGCCCAAGATAGCCATCATCAGTCTTCAGCCACTCCCGGTGCTCACAAACATGCATCAATTACCTGAGATAAAACATGCTAAAAAGTCAACACAAAGGTTGAGTGTAATCTATAGGTTTAATAAATAATAGTTGAGCACAAGATTTTAAGTCTGGAAGGTATATGTAACAAATACAAATATCGGGGAAGCGTCAAATAATTCTTTGCTAAGCTCATGACACACAAAGCGTTAACCGGCACCAATAACCTTGGCGTAAGTCGACAGTAACCGCGGAATTTCATAATATAATAGTTGCCCCCAAAGCTAGGTAATTTGCCAGATACCTAGTAATACTCGAATATAGTACATCACATGTGGACCGACCTTAGTCCACATGGCGGGAAGGTCAATTCTTATAGGCCTATAAACTACAATCGCGCTCACTCGCAAGTGATTAATGGTTCATGATTGAGGGACTTGCTTTTGGCAAGGACGGCACTTAGCATTATCATTTCAGTCAGGAATAGCATACATATAAAGAATTGTGCACATAAAAATAAGTAAATAGCATGTATCTCCCCCATGGGTTTATTAATAATTTAAAAGTAAAAGTAGGGCTACGAATCACACCTTAGCAGCAGATGAAATAAGATATCACAATATGATCAAATGGGATAGAAAGGCAAATAAACCTCAACACAACCTAATATGTGAATAACATGTCTCAGCAATAAACCTCAAAGCGATTTATAAAGTAATACTCGTATTTGAAATGAAAAGGTTTTGTTTCAATGGCGTTTGAGTGAAATAACGTTTAAGAATCGTGTGGATATGAGATGTTAAGATAATAAAAGTCGGCAACTGATGCGTGGTTTTGCGACCTTACAACAGGTTTTACCTCTCGAGAGATCTCAAGAGGCTTGCAATCCCCACCAGGCAGTGTACCTGACCGATGTAGTATAGTGAAGTGGCAAGTACCGGGGGATTGATCGTTCTCTAGGGGAATAGTGTCGTTAGGATTGAAAAACTACTTTAATTGGTCTAAGGGTGAGGGAAGATTCTTTTTGTATTTTTATATTTTTTATAAAAGCAAGTAAAATCTCGGGTTTGAAGGAGTGGGCGGAATTAGTTGCTAGTCAACTAACCCAAATAACTACAATTGCAAATAAAATAAAATAACTGAAAATGAAAAGGTTGTGAAACTTATATGGAGAGAAATGTGTTTACTTAGATTTCCTTACTCCCTAACTATCTTTTACCGGTTGATTAGTGTGTATTAATTGCGTGGATGACGGGTGTATTCCTTAATACCAATCGTGGGGTGGCGTACGTACTTCCCCAACTCTACAAGCTCCTACTTCACTCCTATGTCGAGCCGGCTAAGAAGCTCCTAACATGGGATCACTAGAATTCGCTCATGCATTAAATACAACAATAAAAACCTTAGTACGCATTGGTTCATGTTTCTTAAGACGTTCAAGCAAATTACCGTATAGGAGGTTAGCCAGTTTTCTTAAGCCTAACATCGATAAACAATCATCCAATACAATTAATAACACACCAACAACCAATAATCAATAGTTAGGTTTCATTAGATCTAAGCAAACACAAGATAAATCTAGCCTAACATGTTAATTAAAAGACAAGAACAAGATATAATCAAACAACACATAGACATATTGAATGATTAAGTGATTACTTATCTTCAATTAAACATGGGAGATCCAAGGGTATAAAACCCTTAAAAATGGCAGAAAATTCGTCTTAGGGTTTCTCCTCACAAAGTTGCACACTATGAATAAAAATTGCAAAACTATATATAGAGTTTAGGGTCTGACGGCGTCACGTTGTAGAAGGTGACGCCGTCACCTCGCTGCGGCTAGGGTTCCCGGATGGTCTTCCTGACGCCGTCCCTCTTTAATCCTCCAAAATCCGTTCTGGCCCGTCAAGGGTTGACGCCGTCAAAATTATGCTTGACGCCGTCTCTCTTTAACTTAAACCGTGATGACCTTGATCACCTTAAAGGGTGACGCCGTCAGATTTCCATTGTAAAACTCTCTGGCGCGTCACGTGTATTTTGTCATATCCACCTCTTTTGCCAAGCCGTGACGCCGTCAGGAGCAATCCTTGACGCCGTCACGTGTACTTTTCCAGCAGCTTTGGAGACTTTGTCGTTTTCTTCACTTTTATGCTCCAAAAACGTCCAAAATGCTTCCTTTTCCAGATTTCTTCTCCAAAGTACCTAAAATGACAAAAGGAACGATTTAGGGCAATATTTGATCAAATAAATACGATTTAGGGCTTAAATGACCCCCTAAAAGCCGTACACTTTTCGCTTCGTCAAATACCCTTACACTTGAGATTTGCTTGTCCTCAAGCAAATGCGCTTTTATTCTAATCAAAATACAAGTTAGGGGTCATTTAACACTAATATAAAAGTAATTACAACAAATAGTCGTTCCACTTTAATCATAATAAGCACGGAGATTACACACTAGCACCTCACAAGTAGTGTTTAGATACTCACATCTCTCAGGTGTCATAAAAGTATATCTCATAAATGAAAACGGATAATATCTCTCACTACCTGTCATAGCAAATAGATTACCATAGGCGTGGGAAAGGATCAAAAACCTCCTCCACTAGGCGTAAGCACCTAAGATAAACTATCAAAGAGGGCTTTTAAACGGGTTATAACGTTGGGTGTAGGGATATGATAAACACGGTTTTGTTGGATAAGGGATATTTTACTGGTGGCGAGTTAAAGATCTTGATTAATTACATGCACAATATGGCGTTGCTAAGCCAAGACTAGACTCGACTTAAGCTAAAAACAAAATAACAAAAACATAAAATAAACATAAAATGAGACGGGATGGTAGTCCGTATGTTTTCTTCTACTTTTTTTTTTTTTTTTTTTTTTTTTTTTTTTTTTTTTTTTTTTTTTTTTTTTCATACACTTTTGCCCTACCATCCAAAATAATACATCATAGGGGCCTCGGTTCTCCCCTTACACTTGAACTTTTACATAACTTTACAATTAACTATTCTAATGACTCGAATTAAGATAATCGAAACACTTGGAGTACTTTTAAAATATTTAGCACATATGGGGGTAATAATGTTGTTCTTCCCCATTACTCCATTACACTAGTACTTTACCCATGAGTCCCAATCTTCCCAAAACAATATGTACAAGGATATGACTCGACTTAGCAACCATGTAATCAATTAGATAATTAACTTGGGGTTTAAACAAATGTTGTCACAATAATGCACTAAAAATGAGTGCATACAAGGTAGGCTAAGGCGATTTGGGTGTACATTTAAGTGGGGTGTAACAAATTATTCCTTTAAGTAAAATGCTTAAAGTTAGAAACGAAAAGATAGGCTCTGAGGGGTGTACTAGGGGTATCGTGTACTAAAAATGAGTACAACGCAAAGGGTGTGGGAGAATTACTTGACCAATGTAGCCAATATAATTATAACAAAAACACAGGTGTAAAACAATGGGTTAATCCTAATGCCTCTTATCATGTAGTAAATCTAACTACACGAATGTAGTCTCACTTGTGGCCTCAGAATGGTCCTAACGCAAGTTCTAGAATCTAAGTGCTACCGGTACACACATCATAGCATAAATGCTTTTCCTACCAATTCTAGGGGCGAACCTAACATATTTGGGGGTGGAAAATTTTTTTAGTGGTATGGTTTTGTGCTAGTCATATAACTCCTATCCGTGAGACGCTCATTAAGATCAAAGTTTCACTCCTATATGTTGTAAATTTTTTTTTAATTTGGCACTAAAATTGCCCTAACAGGTATTTCTCTCAGTTTTATTACACATCTACCATTAAACAAACAAAAATCAAGTGTAATAGCATTCTCTAAAGTATCGTATTTTACCCCCCCCCCCCTTACACTTAAGATGAACATTGTCCCCAATGTTCAAATAACAAGATGTAAAAGTAAATACGGTAAAAGAATGAAATCAAATACTCCCCTGATTCGCTCGGTGGATAAAGAGGTAACATGGTTAGATCTTCTTCCAAGGTAATGTTGAAGCTTCAAGACTAATGCATCGCCAAAAGCTTGATTCTCCTTGTCCAAAATAACCTGTTAAACCTGAGAAAACAAACACGAAAACCTGCATAACATCGGCGGGATAAATCTATATAAGGATATAATGCTTGTGGAATGATTATTTTGCAGATTCCTGGAGTTTATAAGTTAGAGATTTAATAAAAACTTTTTATGATTCCGGAAGAAAAACAAAACTTTCAAAAATTTCAGAAAATTAAAACCTGACGCCGTCAGGTTGTAAGGCCTGACGTCGTCAGAAATGATCTGACAGAATTCTCATGTTAAGTTTCTGGAAAATTTCTGGAAAAACCTATACCTTACTTCCTGGAATTCCTGCAAAACATCATTATGACTCGATACAAGCATTTGACTCAAACAATTACTAATATGTATGTTAATTTATTATTGTTACGATTCATGTTCATTTGTTCTAATAAACCGATTTGGATTTCCCTTACACTTATCTTTTGCAAAATACCTTTACATGTAGTTAAGACGAAGTTAAAAACAAGATAAAGCATTTTCACAATTTAGTTTCGAACATGAATCAATAATAATAAAAATTAAACATACATACGGAAGCAAATAAAATCAAACATACAAATAAATAAACACACAAAGCAATTAAAGCTTGGGTTGCCTCCCAAGAAGCGCTTTTCTTTATTAACGAGTCTTGTAGCTAGACTCAAAGTTCTTCTACCCTATGTAAGTGAGTTCGTCATCGAGGACGTCTTTAGGGTTAAGCTTGGATTGAAGTTTCCTATTGGTCCGCTTAGTACAATATATCTTTTCAAACTTCTCGCCATCCGGGTGATACAATGTCATCTTAATATGCCATGACCCATCTCCATCTTTGGGTGGTTTGTCCCAATCCCACTTATGATCATCGTCCTCACAAGTCCACTTATTCATCCCTAGGTTAATTGGCAAAACTCCTAGGAAATCAATCATCTTCCTAAAAACTAGAGGGTCTTCAAATGGATCCAATTCGGTGTCCCTAGCCAAGAGTTGCTCTACCGTATGTGTTCGGTTCACAAAGTCCTCTTCTAGGTAAAATGGGCGTTGGGGTCCTATGAAGTCTCTATCGATCCAAGGTCCATATCTAGATGGTCTCCTATTTAATTCTAACCAATGGGGTGTTGGTTCATCACTAGTATCATAAGCATGTTTCTTCACATCATAGACTGACTAAGTATCACCTTCTCCTACCGCTATCTTAGATTCCTTACAATCAATCATAGCACTAGTGGGTTGCCAAAAATCCTCTACCTATCAACAAGGGGCATGTAGGGTCGCTAACCATATCAAGGACGTGGAAATCGGCTAAAATGGTTAGTTTTCCTATGTGTACTAACACGTCCTTGACTACTCCAACCGGGTAAGCAACACTTCCATCCGCTAAGCCTATTATTACCTCGGTTTCTTCAAGTTTCCCTGGTTTTAGAGAGGTGTAGAGAGGTAACGGAAGTAGGTTAAGGCTTGATCCAAGATCGGCTAGTGTGTCATAAGCCTCCGAATTACTGATCTTACAAGGTAGAACAAATAAGCCCGATCATCTAACTTCTTAGGTAGCTTGTTTTGAACAAAGGCGGTCCCTTTTTCGCCTAACTTGAGCTTCTTCTCATCTAACACATCAATAACCGGACTTTCAAGGTGGAGCTCCTTGAATTCTTCGTCAAGGTTTTGAGTGGGAGGTGTTTCAATTATGTTGTTGACCAATTTAGTGTTGGATATCATAACTTCTTGGTCATTTTGAACGACTTGGGTTTGTTTGAAACACGTGCTCATGGAATTGACCGAATAATATTGTGGACAAGAACTAGGAGACGAAACCGATGAAATGGCGTTGACATTTAGTTTCGGGTTCTTGACTGTGTTGCTAGGGAGTGCTCCCATTTCTCGGTCATTGAGGGCTTTCAACAAAGTGTCAATCTTATTGGTCATCTCGCTTTGTTTTTGTTTGAAATCGGCTTCAAACTTGGCCAAACGAGCTTCTTGAGATGCCATAAATTGGGACATCAATCCTTCAAAGTTATTGGTACTACCATTGCTGGAAGGATTTTTGTTGAAAGTACGGTTCGAGTTGGAACCGCTTGATTGGAAACGATTAGGTGGGTTGGAAGAATTGGTTTGTTGTGCGTTTTGGTTTTGTTTCCACCTAAGGTTTGGGTGATTTTTCCATGAGGGGTTGTATGAATCACCGTAGGGGTTTGGCTCGGTTTGAAAGTGTACCACTTGTCTCCCGCTCCGTCGGTACGCGAGGATGCGTAGTCCGCAAAAGCTTGTTCGGGGAGTTCCACGCAATCACGAGTGTCGTGGAGACCACTACATAATTCACATGAAGAAGTGATTTTGTTCACTTGGCTTGAAGGTTTAGGAGCCTCGTAGGATTTCATAAGAAACTTGACTTGGTCTTCAAGTTCTATGATCCTACGGTCGGAAGTGCTTGAATTGTTCGAAGGCAAAGATATTGCCTTGACCGTTTTATTCAAATCACGGGGATCATTCCAACTTTCGTTGTCATAAAGAGCAAGATCTTCCAGGAGAGCCCATGATTGTTCCGCACTTAGATCACGTAGCTTACCACCGGCCGATTGGTCAATGGTTTGCCTCGTGGAGAGATTGATGTGGTCATAGAAGATTTGGACTTTGAGCCAAAGTTCTATGCCATGGTGAGCGACTTTTTGGAGTAAGTCCTTGAATCGAGTCCATGCCTCGTAGAGGGTTTCGCCTTGACGTTGTTGGAACATCAAGATATCATTCCTTAGCTTGGTAGTTCTTCCTGGTGGGAAAAACTGAGCAAGGAAACGAGTGGTGAGATCATCCCAAGAGGTGATGGATCCTGCGGGTAAACGCTCTAGCCATTGACTAGCTTGGTCCCGTAGAGAGAATTGAAAGAGACGCAGTCGGGTCGTCTCTCGAGTAGCAACATCAAGGTCTATGGAATCAACGATTTTGAGAAAGTCCTTGAGATGTTGATTAGGATCTTCGGAACGAAGTCCATGGAATGCGCATCCGCTTTGCACCAACCGGATGGTGTCGAATCGCAAGGGAGTGACATTGGCTCCTTGAGTGAGCTCAATGGTGTTTTGATAGCCATTGTGGCTAGGACAGGAGTAGTCTCCTAAGGTACGGGCTCTAGGAGGTGGGTGTTGTTGTGGTGGTGGGTTGTTGGGGTCGAGGATATTACCACCTTCCATGATGTCGGATGGTAATGGTTACGAACAAAGAAACGAAGAAAAAAGATAGACTAAAGAAAACCTAGAAAAATAAAATAAAAATCTCACTAGAAAGAAATCTAGTGAGTAGACCTAATAAAATAAAAATTCAACCTAAATAATAACTATTCCCCGGCAGCGGCGCCAAAAACTTGATGCGTGGTTTTGCGACCTTACAACAGGTTTCACCTATCGAGGGATCTCAAGAGGCTTGCAATCCCCACCAGGCAGTGTACCTGACCGATGTAGTATAGTGAAGTGGCAAGTACCGAGGGATTGATCGTTCTCTAGGGGAATAGTGTCGTTAGGATTGAAAAACTACTCTAATAGGTCTAAGGGTGAGGGAAGATTCTTTTTGTATTTTTATATTTTTTATAAAAGCAAGTAAAATCTCGGGTTTGAAGGAGTGGGCGGAATTAGTTGCTAGTCAACTAACCCAAATAACTACAATTGCAAATAAAATAAAATAACTGAAAATTAAAAGGTTGTGAAACTTATATGGAGAGAAATGTGTTTACTTAGATTTCCTTACTCCCTAACTATCTTTTACCGGTTGATTAGTGTGTATTAATTGCGTGGATGATGGGCGTATTCCTTAATACCAATCGTGGGGTGGCGTACGTACTTCCCCAACTCTACAAGCTCCTACTTCACTCCTATGTCGAGCCGGCTAAGAAGCTCCTAACATGGGATCACTAGAATTCGCTCATGCATTAAATACAACCATAAAAACCTTAGTACGCATTGGTTCATGTTTCTTAAGACGTTCAAGCAAATTACCGTATAGGAGGTTAGCCAGTTTTCTTAAGCCTAACATCGATAAACAATCATCCAATACAATTAATAACACACCAACAACCAATAATCAATAGTTAGGTTTCATTAGATCTAAGCAAACACAAGATAAATCTAGCCTAACATGTTAATTAAAAGACAAGAACAAGATATAATCAAACAACACATAGACATATTGAATGATTAAGTGATTACTTATCTTCAATTAAACATGGGAGATCCAAGGGTATAAAACCCTTAAAAATGACAGAAAATTCGTCTTAGGGTTTCTCCTCACAAAGTTGCACACTATGAATAAAAATTGCAAAACTATATATAGAGTTTAGGGTCTGACGGCGTCACGTTGTAGGAGGTGACGCCGTCACCTCGCCGCGGCTAGGGTTCCCGGATGGTCTTCCTGACGCCGTCCCTCTTTAATCCTCCAAAATCCGTTCTGGCCCGTCAAGGGTTGACGCCGTCAAAATTATGCTTGACGCCGTCTCTCTTTAACTTAAACCGTGACGACCTTGATCACCTTAAAGGGTGACGCCGTCAGATTTCCATTGTAAAACTCTCTGGCGCGTCACGTGTATTTTGTCATATCCACCTCTTTTGCCAAGCCGTGACGCCGTCAGGAGCAATCCTTGACGCCGTCACGTGTACTTTTCCAGTAGCTTTGGAGACTTCACTTTTATGCTCCAAAAACATCCAAAATGCTTCCTTTTCCAGATTTCTTCTCCAAAGTACCTAAAATGACAAAAGGAACAATTTAGGGCAATATTTGATCAAATAAATACGATTTAGGGCTTAAATGACCCCCTAAAAGCGGTACACTTTTCGCTTCATCAGCAACACAAACGGATACGAAGAAAGAATAATGAAAAGAGAGATGAACTAAGATTAAGAAGAAGAATAAATAATAAAGACAAGAAAGAAAACATCAATAGGCTGTTTCGGTGTTTTACCCATTTCCCAAATAGTTGATAAAACATCATGATTTAGGAAGAAAACGTATAAGTTTCGAAAAGGTTTTTAGGATATTGAGTAATTATAACAATTAAGTTATAAAAGATTCTATCGAAATTCTGGCATGATGCATCCGTTTATAAAGCATTTTCAAGTCGTTAAGACTCTTGAATATAAGTTTCATTGTCACATTTTACAAGTTAAATATATATAATTGGACACTATCATTCGTGTATATATTAGTTGTCAAGTTTATCGAACATTTTGTGTATGTTCAGGTCCAAATATATTAAGCTCTTATGAGTCTAACATAGTCTTCCGTCTCAATTACCAAAATTGTCCATAAGGTCCATCGGCTAATACCGTAAATCCAATAACATGCAATTCTCATCCAAGCATAGGTTATAACACGTATCCAAGTCCAATGTCCAAATCATATCCCATATTATCCAAATAATTACCCAAAACACCATGTTGACAAACAAATAATCATAAGTGACAAAACAACAAAATGAAAGACAATACATGGCCCAAGTGTATTGGGCTTCGGCCCAAAACTTAACTCACACTCTAATGGACTGTCTTTGGGCTTTCAGGACCAAATTTAATAATACTAGACCCATTAAGGACTTATCCAAGTCCAAAACTGACTCAATACTAACTCGAGGTTTTCTAACCAAGTGTCTTACACGGCCGAGACTCCCTTGAGTCTCGACTTGACTCATTCGACACCAAGACCTTAAAGGGTATCGGCTAAACTCAAAACCAACAAGTCGTGGCCCTCTTGGGTCACGGCTCATGCTACTCGACTACTACAGCTAATCAAACCTTAGCCAAAACACACGGCTACAAACCAAATACCAAACCAACCATGGCCGTAACTCACACGAGTCACGGCTTGACCCTATCGAGCCTTATGAGCTCTCGGTTTAACCACAAAACCAAACCAAGTCTAATCCACGACACAAACAAAACTACTAGACCATGCCGTGGCTCACTTGAGTCACGGTTCGAGCCTACTCAAACCATTTGGCTCTCGGCAACCAAAACCCAAGCCAAAACCTATCCGTAATCCAAACACAACCAAATCCAAATCCAACTCCAAGACCTTTCACAAACAACCTAAACTAAACCTAAGCCCACGCCGTGACTCTCTTGAGTCACGACTCAACCCTATACGAGCCATATGGTTCTCGGTTAAACAAACCCTAGTCCAATTTCGATCCAAACTACAAACCAAGCTACAAAACCATAAGAATAAGCTTAACCAAAAACTAATACTTCAAAATAACAAAGAAACACGCCGAGTCCACTCAACTCGTGAGTTGACTCAGACAAGTCATGCGACTCAGTGACGAGTCGTAGCGAGTCATGGCATATAAACGTAGATCCACACGGTTTTAACTAAAACAAAAAGGTTTTAACAAGTTTTTATTTATAAAAACGTTTTTATATAAAGGTTAGGGTTAGGGTTTTCGGATTTAAAAGAAATGAAGGGGTAGAGGGCGCGTGAGTTACCAAAAAGAAGAGAGAAGGTGACAGGGGTGCAGCGGTGGGTGGCGTGACGGTGGTGGTGGCGGTGGTGCTCGAACACGGATCAAATGAGCTCCGTCGGTCTTCAAACTCTCAAGAAATGATCAGGGTAGCCTAATCTACGTTTTGGTGTAATTTGGTGGTTGGCCAAAAAAATTTCTGGCGACGGTGGTAGCCGGAGACGGCAGTGGTGGTTGGACGAGAGGGAGGGAGAGAGAGGATATGTGTGAGTGTGTGTGTGTGTGTTTTATGTGAATAAAATAAAAAAAATGCTTTTATACTAAAGTAGGGACTAAAGGTGGACAAAGAGAAATAGAGGGGTGTGTGGTATAACTTGTGGGCGGGGTTATATATGGCAACTTAGTGAATCTTTTACAATAATTACTGTGGGACCCATTTGACGTACCAAACGGACTCGAAAAATTATGAAACTTGCGCCATTGTTCTCGAAATAATTTTTTTGATAAAAATGAGTATAAATATGCATAACTTTCTCGAAGTTAATTTATTTGGCAAATTCGATTCGTTTCGTGCTTTCTAAGTTGTGCTGACATAATAAAGGGATAATGTTCACGTTTCTCAAGATGTCTCGTGTTTCTCAAGTTCAAATAAGTTCAGGAAAGGTTCAAATACTAAGGTGATGGCAAAAATAAATATTTGGCTAGTGAAAGTGGTTTGGAAAATTACCGGATGTTACAAAATCTTAGATTCAAAATACAACTTAGTGGTCAAAACCTTGTGTTACGTCTTAACGTAAAACTTGTATTTTACTCTTTCTTTCGAGTCGGACATCTCTACTAAATGAATTTTTGAAAAATGGTGTCTTTATCCTTTCAAAATATTGATCTTAAGTAATTTTTGAAATGGGGAGGAAAATTCCTTTTAAACAAAATCAAGCAAGTATACATTGTTGCATCTAACACACAAAACGATAACGAATATCATTATGTGTGCTATGCTAAATGATTATGTGTTTTCGATAGCTTGCTTATCTTATAATGTTTTAGTAACTCACTTAGATATGTAGACTAAGTTGATTAAATCATGTAGGTCGAAAACAATTGTCTTACACAATTACCTTTCCAAAGGTTCAAGTGTTAAAATCTGTCACCTCAAAACATTTAACACTTCATCAAACTTTCAACATGATTTCTAAAACATTACATGCTCTTAACTTGGTTGGCCATGGGTTGACTAATCAAGAGAAAGGTTTAAAATAATACATTAGTATTTAAGTAAAAGAAAATGTATTTTTAAACCTTGCATGTATTTGAAAACTCACAAATTGTTTTAAACATACAGTATTTTACAAGAGTTGTGTTTTGTATAAAAAAATAGTTAGGAAAATTATTTTTATACTCATGAAATATCAAAAACTAAGCATATTATACGTAATAATAAATAGTTTTTCACAAACAAAAATAAATGACAATCTTGAAGTTAACATGTCATTATTATTAACCTCACACATACAACAAGTATTAAATTTAATGGAGCACATTCCATAAACCCTTATTTATTTTCTTTATTAAAAAGAGTGGTCGTGAGGGTCAAGAAAGATTTCGAGCATTATCGATTCATTATTCAAATTATGATTGATATCATTATCGAATCAAATTGACAAGTTTTTGAGTGTGGACATGAAATTGGAGTCATTATTTGTCTAGCTTCAATATATAACAAAACATATAATCTTGAACCTACATACTCAATCACACTCGATTGTTATGAAAATAATGACGTCCTTCTCAAGACGAAAAGAATATGCATCGGATCATAACTTAGACTTGTGTTGATGATGTCATATTGAGTCTTCTTGTCCAATGATTGTGTTCTAAATATTAAACTAATATGTTTAGAAGATGCTTAAAATACACAACGAAGTAGGATTGACAACTTGGATGTTTCATCCGAAATATTCAAGCAATTTACATTGCAACGCAATTTGTAGATGTGTCATTTTCGAAAAACCAAACACGAGCAAACAAACAACATATGTAGACTTTGCTCAAGAACAAGTCAAGACTCAAAATCACGTGTCAAGTAAAAATGTCACACATAATACATCACCAATCTTCAAGAAGATAACATGTACTTCAAAAGGATAATTTATATCCTATGCATCTCATTCTCCTTGTAACATGAATGGTTATATTACAAGAGAATACGTCAAAAAATATTGGATATTAGATTTTGTAAGCAGCCTAATACAACGTGTGTCACTACTTAAACAAGTAAAATTCGTTAATCACATTATAACTAAAATACTTTTTTTTCATAAGCAATTCATAAGAGTGAAAAGTTTGTTCTTTTAAATAAGAATATTTGTCAAAAAATACAATATGTTTTCTCTCAATGATACAACGTAAAACATTACAAGATCTATTAAGGCAAGTAACCTTAATTAGACTCTCTTACTCAAGATTTACTATAGAGTATTCTTTAAAATAAAACATGTTAAAATAACAACTCAACAAAGAAAGATGTTATCCCTAAGGTCATGTAATACACCATCTAAACCAAACAACCTCCAAATCTCAAAAACATATTTAAAATATTGTGCTTGCCTTTGTAAGGATTTTGTGTAAGACATGTTGTCTTCATTAACCGACTTTTTAAATATGGTTAGGACATGTATTAGCGGAATCAGCTACTATCATCTTTGGAAAATTTGATGGGAAAATACAGGAATTCCAATTCTTCTAATATGAGAATAACTACTGGAGAACATATTGCACTAGAAATTCAATTTGACCTAGCGGTTGAATTGCTTCCTGGAGAGAAGTTGGGTCTGTGGTAAACCCGTAAACATGATCGTGTTTAGCTTTAATTGAGCACCGCTAGTGATGGTCTCATATCCATTCTCTAACTTGAAAAATTTCCATTCCTACATTTGACTAAAGATGTTTTACATCGATTATCTTTGTCTCCCATCAGGATTGCATTTTAAACAAGTAGCAATTAGGATTCTTCTTGACAAACCAAGATTACTTGCATATATGTGTTTAATATTTGAAAACAACTTGTTCTTGTGAAATATGATTAAATGTCTTCATGCTTTCTTAAATGCTCAATGACTACTTGCTTAATTATTGAATGCTTGTTCATTAGAAAGATCTTGCTTTGAATTAGCATTTCTAATGTTATATTTATTGTTATATGTCCATGATACATGCTCTTATGTGCTAAATGTCAACATGTTTTACTTAATGCTTGCATTCATAGTAATCATGCTTTGTATACATCTCTTTACATGACTTACGTGTTATTTGTGCACCCACACTATGTCGATTTAATATATAACGGACTAGGTATGCCTATCTTGATAACTTCTTAGATGTCATATAGTCTTACACGTTAATATCTTTGATTATTATGTTATGCCTGCTTAAATGACTTACATTTCCTTAATCACCATCTCGCTCTCTTCCAAATAATCCACTCTTTTGTCTAGGAAAGATTACTCCCACACTTCTCTACATTCTTCACTTATAACCTACACCTCTCCTCTTTCCAAACATTCTCTAATCACTTGTAAATTCTCTTCATACCCAACAAATGATTATATACATTTTTCCATATAATCCCAACATTCCTATAAACATTCTTTATCAAATCCCTAAATCATTCCTTAATCATTATTGCCCAACTCTTTTCTTTCTTAATGGCAATATGATTCTCACATAATCAAATCCTTTGATTATTTCTATCCTTGTATCTGGGAAAAACAGAGAAAACTGGAAAGACTCTACACCCGACTGGCGACGGTCCCAAAAACATATGGGCGGTCCCTTATATATACGGGACCGTCCCTTATTTATAGGACTGTCCCTAGTAAAGGTGTCATGAACTGGTTCACTATTTTTCTTTTTTTGCATCCTTGACTCACCACCTTCTGGACCAGTTTCTTTCTCCTTAAACAATACTTTGAACCATCCTACATCATGCCTTGTCCAAAATAACAACCATTTTGATTATCTTAACACTTACTTCTTCACTCTCCTTCATCATCTCCTTCATTCGACTCTTTCTAGTACTTATTCATACAATTGGTACCACCCATGAGAACAAAAACTTCTTCTTCTTCTTCACTCTCTAGACCATATTCATAGTCCATTGTACCATCCCTCTTCCTTTCTCACATCTACCTCCTCTTGATAAAGCACCCAACAAAACTAGGATAGTATGTACCTTTGATGAGTGTCTAAATACTCATCCTTTTATTCCCATTTGAACTGCAAAAATGACCAAAAACACCCAAATTATATTACAGATATCCTTGTTTTTGTGTTTATATATGTGCAGGTACTGATATGAGAAAAAGACAAAAAGAAAGGCAAAATGGACAAAAACCGAGCACGAGATTGAAAAGAGCACGAAATTGCGAGTCTATCGTTAATTTTATTTGGAGCATCGAGGCAAAAGAAAAGAAGTTTAAAAGATTATTTATTTCAAGGACCATTGAATTAAATATAAAGAACGATGAGGGACCAAAAGTGTTTAATTCATATGAAGTTTATAAGACAAGGACTAAAAGTGAAGAAGAGGGGTGTTAATTGTCAAGTGAAGGCAAAGTTGAAATTAATTCTATCTTTAGTTTTGGTGGGTCCTACGTGTGTTATAAAGTCATTCATTTGCAAATGGGATAGATGTACTCATATTTCTCTGCCCACGTGATGAAGAAAATGAATAAAAAGGCAGGCTTCTCCAACACACTATTAGTTTTCTTCAACCAATGGTCAAGCGCCACGTGGCCTTGCTTAAGAAAAACTAACCGACTCTCACTGCTATAAATAGCAATGATCCGAAGCATATGTTGAGCAGCATTATTTTTTTTTAGTAGTTTTTATTTTTTCAGTTAATTTTTACTTAATCGTTTTTATTGCTTATCTTTATTACCTTGTCATTTAAATGCTTTCAGGATCTTATTACTCTTTGACAAATTGTAATAAACCTATTTACAGTACCAATTTCAATCTATCTTTATATTTCAATTTATGCTTAATCGTACCTTAATTTTCAAGTCATTTAAATATTATGCCCTGTAGCTCAATTCAAACATAAAAAGAGATGCATGAGCTTGTTAAGCTCGGCTTATTTTACAAATAAGCCTTGACACCTCTTAAGTTTGAGAGCACTTTTTTAAAATTTAGTTTGTCTATTTATTTTTAGTTTTCTTTTGTTTAGTAATTATTCTAGTTTTAATACTAGTCCAATCTATTCTAGTTTTAATACTAGTCCGATCTATTCTAGTTTTAATACTAGTCCTAGTAATTTAGCTTTATATATTATTGTTTATTTATTGTCATTTTTTTACGTAATGATTATTATCGTTGTTATTAGCATAGATTTTATTATGTACGAGTAGTTTTATATAAGTTTGTTTAAAAATCAGTGGTTTCAACTTTATTAACAAATTTGCTTCATAACTCGCTTTTAATTTATATTCACATGTTTTAGCGTAAAAATCCAAAATACACCTTTTTTCTATTCAATTTCACCCGATCACAAATTTGTTTTATTACAGATTTCACGCCTCGTTGGGATTTAACGACCCGGGGAAACACTAAACTCCTTTGGTAAATTGCATCGTGCCCGAGATTGTTTGACTCTTGTTGACCATTTACTTGGTCAGTATTAGTTGACCGTTTGGGACCGATCAACCTTTTTTAAAGTCTCTCATCTTCCTCACCTCTTTTCATCCTCACTCATTGTAAGTGCAAACGGTCCTTTCATTGTCTCCCCACATACATTTCTTCTCATCCCCTTCAACATAAGCCTAAATTAAACCACTATCTTCAAATATGAAGTCTCCTATCTTTCTTCTCATCTTTACATCATCCTTGCCAATCTTGGCCTAAAACCTTCTTTCTTCATTTCCGTTCATCCTCTCCCACTTCTCCACTTTAAAGAGCCATCTTTATTCTCATCTAGGAGCATATCATCTTCACTATATATCACCTAGACATTAGACACTTATCTTGGAAGAAGTTAGTGAATGGTGTGTTAATATATAATCAATAATTATATATGTTTAGTTTCAATTCCTTTCGTGCGACACTTTAGAATACTCATATTTGAGTCATGCATGTATTAATCTCCGATAATGTCTTGCTATATATATTGCAATTATTATATATATGTGCACTTGTCTACTAACTTTGTTTTATAGCATTCCTTCATCGCTCGATTCTTTGGTAGCCCAAACAAGGGGGAGCATTTACAAATGTCAAACTCGTTTGCAAATCGTTGACGCATCTACACATTCCTTGCTATGTGTAGTCCACCTCTATAATGCTATTCATATCCTTTTACATATTTTGTTGCTTGAAACTAACCCTTGATGTAGGTTAAGCATTTGCAACATATTTGATGCATGGATACGCTAAAGTCAATGGGGATGCAATAAGCTAGTTGGAGCTCGGAAGTAGTTGGGTACATGGTTCGGAGTTGGTTAAACCATGGCGATAGGAGCAAGGCTTCACTAGGATGATACAAGCTCACTTCTTTGAATGATAGGATTCTGGATCGTCTAATACATTCGGGGATCATCCTTCAGCCTACATGCTTAATTTGTCTTCTCAAGTCTTCCTCTCAAGTTTCTTCTCAAGTTGTCTTCTCAAGCCATCTTCGTCTACATGGCCAAGTCTTCTTCATCTTATCAAGTCATCTTCTCAAGTTTTCTTCTTCTCCTCAATGCTCGAGCATTTCTCTCAAGTCTTCTTCTCGAGTCATCTTCTTATGTCTACCTCTCAAGTTCTCGCCGATCTTCTTTCTACCTCTACTTTGGCGACACCTTTTTGCTTCGACAAAAGGGGGAGAGGGAGTGTAAACAAGTAACTTCTACACTTTGCTATGAGTTACGGTTTACATATTTGTCATCATCAAAAAAGGGGAGATTGTTAGTGCAAATGTTACGACGTTTAATCTATACAGTGTCTTCATGTTTTAATGATGACAAACATGTAACTTGTAATACATAACGTAAAGTGCACAAGTTACTCGTTTACACAAATCATCAATGTCGGAACGCAACAACATCTCTTGACGGCTCAAATCTACATCACTTCAGGTATGAACAAACACTATACCAACTTAGTTAAGTGATCAAAGAATTTATTTTTTCTAAACTTCACATTTTTATGTGACAAAAAATTTTTACAAAAGTATTTTTGTAATTTATAAGAAATGTTTTATTAAAGAAAATAAATTTGAATTTCAAATCTTCCAACAGCTATTTTCCCCCCTAAACAAGATAAGTTTTTCACCAGATAAACTTTCACCACATCAGGACAAAAACAGGAACGTCTTAGGTGACAGTCCTGTAAATGTTCAGACGGTCCCTTATACATAAAGGACCGTCCAACTTTAAGGGACCGTCCCCCGCTCCTCCTGGTGCCTTAAATACTGAACTGTTTTCTCATAAAAACTAACCCTCTTTGCACAAAAATATTATGTTCTTTCTTCCTCCTTCTTTGATCACTATAACTCTTTGGTATGTGTTTATAAGTGATCCCGTCATCCTCTATCTCAAGTACAAGAGAAGAACACTCGAATTCGTCACGAATCGAAGTGTTATAATGTAGTCCACACACACACGTAACTTGTGTTACGATTCTCTTCTTCCTCCAAACTCTCTCTTTTGTACATTAGCGTATCCGACTTGTGTGTGAGTCGTGATTAGGTGTGTAAGTGTAAATCTGGACAAAGTGTAAGTTCGTAGGTGATTGTGTAGATTAGGATGGTGTGTATGTCCATAGGTGATTATGTGTAGATTAGGACGGTGTGTACGTCCGTGTGTAGATTAGGATCGGGTAAAGGTCCGTGAAGACTTGGATTGGGTGATGATTCAAGTGGACGGTGTGTACGTCCGTGTGTAGATTAGGACTGGGTGAATGTCCGTGAAGACTTGGATTAGGTGATGATTCAAGTGGACGGTGTGTACGTCCGTGTAGCCACGTGGGCTTGTGTGTAGATTGGTTCTAGCTAGGATTAGGACTTGACATTCCGCTTAGTATCGTTAAATTGGTGTAAGCTTTGGTGTACGGTTTGTTCCGCCTAGTTATGTAGTCTAACAAAGGCCCAAAACAGCTGTTCTCTTTTAGTCCGATTTTACTAAACGTGTCTATATTATACATTATACGTAGTAGCTGCTCTTCCACTAACTTCCACCTAATACTTTTCTTCTTGCCGAAGATCTCGACAACTTTTGATCATTCCTAGGGTTTCGGTAGGTGCTTCTGCAACTAGCTTTTACAATTTCGAATCTTTTATTTATTGCTGTGGAAGTTATCTGCGCATGTTGGTTGCTGTTTTCCTTTTGGTTTTGTTTATTCTAATGTTCTTTCTTTTTGTTTTGTGCATGCATGAGTGTTGAGTGGTAGATCTATTAAGGTTGTTGTTTTCCTTGGTTTTATATGCGTGTTGACTAGTGAAGTAACTCTCGAGTTGGGTACTCGGGGAGTGGAGTAGGGCGAAGAGGTGCTTCGTGCCGAACCACTATAAATCATCGTGTCCGGTTTGTGTTTTCTTTTACCTTATCTCTTTACGTTTTATTCTTGCATTTATCTTTTTAGATTTATACTTGCATTAATATTGTGTTTGTGTGGCTTGTTGCTTAGATTGTGAATGTGAGTGTGACATAACCTGAGGTAACTTAAAATACACAAATACATAATTCATCACCTGTCTAAAACAAGCCACTGTCGGCGGTCCTTTAAAAAGACAGACGGTCCCAAATATTTATAGGACCGTCCGTTCTCTTTACATTTTATTCTTGCATTTATCTTTTTAGATTTACACTTGCATTAAGATTGTGTTTGTGTGGCTTGTTGCTTAGATTGTGAATGTGAGTGTGACATAACCTGAGGTAACTTAAAATACACAAATACATAATTCAGCATCTGTCTAAAACACGCCACTGTCGGCGGTCCTTTAAACAGACAGACGGTCCCAAATATTTATGGGACCGTCCGTATATATAAGGGACCGTCCATAGAGTCTAACTATTCACAGTTTAATCGGTAAGAAGTAGCTTAATTCTTTTAACCTTGTGTTGTGTTTATGTTTATGTGATTAATTGTTTATTTTGTATTTATTATATGTGAGTAGCATAACCACTATTCATATTTAGTCACAATTGGTCGGAAATTTGATATGAAAGTTTTAAGATTTTAAACAGTAACGTATTCACCCCCTCTACGTTTCTACAAAAATGTCTGTTAAGTTGAAAATAAGTGACATCGTGGGTCACAGTAATGCAAATTTTCCTAAATATTTTATTCCATCAATTTGATCCATATTCTTACCACTACTACAAAAAATCTCATAAAGACCGGTTAGAATGGCTCATGGAGTGTGGTTTAGGAACCACTCTAGGCAGGGGGTATTTCTATAACCAAAACATATAGAAACCGGTTCCACAACCGGTTTCTAATATGAGCATCGAAACCTGTTTGCTAGTAAGAACCGGTGTCTACAACCGGTGTCTACATGCCTCTATTATAGAGTAAGGAAACCAGTTTTTATATAAGAACCGGTCTTAGTGAGAATTTCATTTTTTTAAAAAAAATTTGATTTTTTAGTTTTTGCAAAAAAAATATAAAATTTTCATAATTCCATAATATACAACTAAAGTAAAGTGCATAAATCTTGATACATGACAATATAACCAACTACAACATATCAAATCGTCTCAACTTGACTCATGCTGGGCCATCGAAAGGGCTGGGGTATGGCTGTTGGATCATAATAGTATTCTCCACCCATAGAAATTGGAGCAACACTCTCAACCTGAAAATCCAAAGGGAGATGGAAAGCCATCAGTTACTATTACATAGACCTCAAGATAAGTCTCACAAAGTAGTGCAAACTGAACAACTTATATGCACCTGTTAATTTCAACATATAGAAAGGACCCATCAAACAATTATGATTTGACTTGATCTTAATAACCATCATAGCCTAAACTAAACTCAAATGCGTTTATACGTTTTACCGGATCACAAAAGTAGTGGCAGCAAAATGCATCTTTTAGGGAAACTATTAACTACATCTGCTGTAAGCTAATTTGACCCGGAAATCAGCATTCGCAAACAACATCAAGTACAAATCCAAAATCTAGTATTCTAATTACGCGATTGATTAAAAAGCTGCAAAGCAGGCTTACCGAACCAGGGCCTTCTGTGCAAGGACCCCCAACTAACGGCACTATCTGCGCACCAGTACCAGGCAAGCAAGCACCAAGCAAACCCGCAACAACACTCAACGCCACTCCAGTACACCTTAACACTCATTACCCCACCACCATTCTGAAACCTTTGGCCCACACCACCAACTGATCCAAAACCTTTTGTTTAGTCATCTCTTTCGACCCACAAAAGACGTAAACTTTCGACATATCACCGTACCCCAATTCATAAACCTGAACTTGTGCCCCAAAAGATACAAAACCCACCAAATAAATAAACCGGTGGGATGACGTCAGCATACTGGATAGTTGTGTATCTACCTGAGAAATGATAGAGGGAAACTACCAAATTTTACTTTTGTTACATATAGAAAGGACCCATCAAACAATTATGATTTGACTTGATCTTAATTTCAACATATAGAAAGGACCCATCAAACAGAGAGAAAACACACCTTATGTCTTTTACCAGAAGGGAATGTACCAGTTGTAGAACCCCTATCCACATTTTGAACACGATTCCGCTTTGGGCCATCTATAGTGGGAGAAACCCATAGCTTAAGATCAAGATTGTGACCACTTGCTGCACCAACAAAAAAAATCAGATCATGAGCACATCAACAAAATAGAAACGTGCATTATGTTGGGAAAAGAAAATTCATAGAAATGGTGACTACAGGACTTTTAAGTAATCAATAGTACCTTCATCCCTTCCAGCCAAATTCTTATACGCTGCCCCATATGTGCTTGGCTCAAAGTTGGTGACAGCTTCCCTTCCATTACAGTTAATAGCAGCTTGGTCATAAGCCCTGGTTCCAGAAAAGAAATTGGTTATTATTATGTTTGAGCATGCACACTACAAACTTGAGATATCTGATGCTGACAGTTTTAACTATTGACTTTGTTATCATAAAATTCCATCAAACTTGCAGCGTCTACTTCATTATCGTATAAACCAAGGTAAACATACCTGAAACCAAGAATTTTATTCTTATATTGATAAAAACGGCCCCCTAAACATAATCACCATGAGGTCTTATCATGAGCATCTTAATTAAGACTACCACTAGAGCTCTACGATGTTTTAATCTGCAGAAGTTGCATTGAAATCACATAAAATAGTTCAAGCAATGGTTCCTTACTTTTTGCCAAGCGGCTGACCCATGCGAGCCTCCTACCTGCCAGATTTGTGAAGGGTTACCCCTCTGTATTTTGAACTTCCTCGTGAGAATCCACTACTCTGTCGACGCAATATATGAATGAATTCCTCTTTTGACAAGTTCTTCACCTGTTACATCAGTTTGGAAAAGTTAAACCCTATCATCACTATTGAACTTACAAGCACCTCCCCACCATAAACCATCTAAATTGTCTCGCACCTGTTCCATATCTTCCTCATATTCATTTACATCAAAGTTGATATCAGCATCAGGTCCCCGGAACTTGATTGCAGCCCGATCATACGCTCTAAGATAGAATTACCAAATTAAATCAAAACAAAGGTTAAAACTGTGCAGCCTAACTAGAATTTATAAGGTTGAGACACTCACCTAGCAGCATCATGAGAAGTATCAAATCCACCTGTAATCAGACAAACGTCAATTAATACATCAAATCAAGACTATTAGGTGCCTTCCAACAATATAGGATACAGTATTAAAGCATTATTGATTCCTCTTGTTTTTCGTGGAATTATGGGGGGGTCCTAAAAAAATGTAAACAATTGCAAGACAGTAGAAATAAGAACATGAAGCAAGAGATCATTGAGCAAAGTATGTTTACATAATTATCAACTTATATAGTGTACAACAATAAGACAGTAGAAATAAGAACATGAATCAAGAGATCATTGAGCATAATTGGTCCGAAAACAGGTGCGGTAAACCATCATATATTTATCTTTATGTTGTAGTGTTTGACCTATATAAACATTAAACTAAGGTAATTTTTCCTGTAATCAATAGCAGAAATATAAAGTAATGAAGTATAAGCTTTATATATTCTATTTGACATGTCCCCACAAACTATAATTTAGTTCATTAGAAGAGATGAGAGTCTCTTGTGGCTCAAAATGAAGAAATTGAACATTCTGTGCATGAATCAAAGCTAGCACGAGATTAACGATGAACAAATGCAATGATTTGGAGATCTCTACAGCAGCATGGCAAACACTCAAGACATTATATTATAGCCAACAGATAAACCATACAGAGTACATGTTATCTATAGTGTTCAACTGTTCATTATAGACCATATTTGTTACTACATGATTAACAAAAGGTCAAAAACAAATGGCAACATCAATAATCTAAGACAGCAAGCGAAGCGTGATTGGTTCAACCCTGATATCATAATCTCACTGAGCCAAAAATGAACAGAAATTTTCAATACAAAACTTTATCCCCTATTGGCTTAACGGTCAAAACATCCAGTACCACAAATAAACCTCAAACTCTTCTTCTTTTGGATCATCATAATATAAGAGTTGTAGACACTATTGGACACTGATTAGATTTTGGGAAAAACTTGACATTTACAGGCTGTATCAAATCCATAAATTATGGTTTCATGATTCTCGGTTATAAAAGGCTGCAGAATTATTTGCAATTTGTTAAAGAAAACTTCCAGAGCCAACCTTCTAAAAATCAGTCGCAGGAGTATAGAATGATGATTTCTTTTTCTATGTATGTGCTGTAGTGGATGTACAGATTGTGACCATGGCATCGCTAATAGCAAAAACATAACATAAAACAGAAGATAGCAAGCATGACAAATACCCATAAACATACTGACATCTTAGCAATTATCAGTTTTAAAGACAAGAACACAATATACCTTTTCATTAAATACTTACTAAATTCTACACGAGTCACGACAGTGATAGTCACGAGTCACGACATCCAGTACAAAGTCGACGGTCATGGGCAGCACAACTTTTTAAAACACTGCCATAACATGTTTCACATGGTTCATGACTTCATGGCCACATCCAGTACAAAGTCGACCCATTTATGTTTGCTATATGTTTAAGGATTATAAGGTAGAGTTTTCTAAAAGTTGTCTTATTGAGTTCTGATATAAAAAGCCAATGAAGCAAATGGACAATTTAAAGTAGATTCCATTTGTGTTTGTAATGGTAACAATTTAAAGAATTTAAGGGCGGGGATAAGGTGAGTTAAAAGTCCTTATAAATTGTATGTGGCCATGAAGTCATGAACCATGTGAAACATGTTATGGTAGTGTTTTAAAAAGTTGTCCTGCCCATGACCGTCGACTTTGTACTGGATGTCTTTAAGAAGCACGCTGATTATGTAAACAATGACCTCTACATAACAGGCGAATCATTTTGAGGGCATTATATTCCAGCATTTGCAGCCCGCATAAACGAGGGGAACAAGAACAAAGAAGGATTTCATATAAACTTGAAGGTGCACTACAATGTTAATAAATTATATAAACTTGAAGGGGGATGATACAAATCACAATTTTAAAATTGGCAACCCATACTAAACACATAAGCAGACACATGACAATTTATTATGAAAAAATTACACGGATGGTCCTTGTGGTTTACACGGATTGCAAGTTTGGGAGCTATTTCATTTTATTTACGCCAGACATACCTAATTTGGCAAACGTTTCACGCGTTTGGTCCCTATCTTGGATGGACGTTATCTTTGACTGTTAAGTGTATAAATATTATTTGCCCGTTAGTCCCTCCGTTAGTTTTGTTTGCATCGTTAGTCCTATTTTTTGCATCGTTAGTCCTATATGTTGGTCAATGGTCAACTCAAATGGTCCATTTAGATATAATTTGACCTGTCATTTCAAGGAGTTTTGGACAGGTTCAAATATATATAAAAATACCATTGGACTCGTTTTTTCGTGCTCTTTCGTCCGATTCTTTACGTTTTCGTCCGACTTTTAACTTTTTTCGTCCGATTTTTTACGTTTTCGTCCGATTTTTTACGTTTTCGTCCGATTCTTTACGTTTTCGTCCGAATTTTTACGTTTTCGTCCGAATTTTTACGTTTTCGTCCGAATTTTTACGTTTTCGTTTGTTTTTTTACGTTTTCGTCCGTTTTTATGTTTTCGTAGGTTTTTTTTACGTTTTCACCCATTTTTTTACGTTTTCTTAGGTTTTTTTTAATGTTTTCGTCCAATTCTTTACGCTCGTCCGATTCTTTAGGTTTTCGTCCGATTCTTTATGTTTTCTTCCGATACTTTACGTTTTAGTCTTTTTTTTTATGTTTTGGTCTGAATTTTTACGTTTTCGTATGTCATTTTACGATTTCGTCCATTTTTTTACGTTTTCGTCTCTTTTTTAATGTTTTCATCAATATTTTTACGTTTTCGTCCGTTTTTTACATTTTCATTTGTTTTTTTATGTAAACAAAGACGAAATAACATGCAAGACAAAATAACACATAACAAACACATTTGTTTTTTTCGTCCATTTTTTACATTTACATTTTCATTACATTTTCACCATTTTTGCTTTGTTTTCAAACCCTTATACATGCAAGACAAAATAACACATAAAAAACACATTTGCAATATAATTTCTAAAAAAATTAATTTCGAAAAAAAAAAATTTGTAAAAAAATTAATTTCGAAAAATAATTAATTTTTCTAAAAAAAACTTAAGAAATTTAGAAAAAAAAAATTAATTTAGAAAAAAAAAATTAATTTTTGTAAAAATATTAATTTCGAAAAAAAAAGTAATTTTTGTAAAAAAAATTATTTTCGAAAAAAAAATTAATTTTTTTAAAAAATTAATTTCAAAAAAAAATTAATTTTTCTAAAAAAATTAATTTTTCAAAAAAAATTAATTTCGAAAAAAAAAATTAATTTTTCAAAAAAAAATAAATTTTCTAAAAAAATTAATTTCGAAAAAAAATAATTTTTGTAAAAAAATTAATTTCGAAAAATAATTAATTTTTAAAAAAAAATTAAGAAATTTCGAAAAAAAATTAATTTCGAAAAAAAAAAATTTGTAAAAATATTAATTTCGAAAAAAAAAAGTAATTTTTGTTAAAAAATTAATTTCGAAAAAAAAATTAATTTTTCTAAAAAAATTAATTTCGAAAAAAAAATTAATTTTTCTAAAAAAATTAATTTAGAAAAAAAATTAATTTTTGTAAAAAAATAATTTTCCTAAAAAAAAATTAATTTCGAAAAAAAAATTAATTTTTGTAAAAAAAATTAATTTCGAAAAAAAATTAATTTTTCTAAAAAAAATTAAGAAATTTCGAAAAAAAAAGTAATTTTTGTAAAAAAATTAATTTCGAAAAAAAAATTAATTTTTGTAAAAAAATTAATTTCGAAAAAAAAATTCTAAAAAAATTAATTTCGAAAAAAAAATTAATTTTTGTAAAAAATACTAACGGAGGGACTAACGCTGCAAAAAATACTAACGGAAGGACTAACGGGTAAGTAGTATTTAAACACTTAACGGTCAAAGATAACGTCCGTCCAAGATAGGGACCAAATGCGTGAAACGTTTGCCAAATTAGGTATGTCTGGCGTAAATAAAATGAAATAGCTCCCAAACTTGCAAATCGTGTAAACCACAAGGACCATCCGTGTAATTATCTCATTTATTATTTATGCATACAAAACATTATTTTGATAAACCTAAATCCAACCCTAATCCAAGTTACCAACGCTTGTCAACAGATATTAACCTTAAAATAAGTAACAATTGCGTATCAAAGTTAAATTAAGAAGAAGGAAAATACCATTTGATGTGCTCAAACTCAGATGAATGACCCAAATTGAGCTTGGTCGTGATGGTAAAGGTGAGTGTTGGTTTGGGATGCGATATGATAAAAAAGATTGCGGTTAATGTCTTGTTAAATGATGCAAACAACATCATATATATTAAGAGGGGTGGTGGTTAGGGGTCGATTGGCGGGAGGAGAAGCTGTGAAGGTGGAGGATCGTGGTGTTGTGGTAGGGGTAAAAATTGGGGGGAAAGTTTGGGGGAAAAGGAGAAGTTCTGATCGTGGTGTTTTTTTTTTTTTTTTTTTTTTTTTTTTTTTTTTTTTTTTTTAATTAATATAAAAGGTGAAATTATTTAGTGAATTATTTAGTTGGAGAAAAGAAATTATTGCATAATATATGTTGTTTATTTAATTTATTCGGCTATGTCTTCGGTTTGTAGCGCCTGCAAAAATAACAAATGTATAAAAACACATTAGTTGTTGACTATAAAATAAGTACATTAGCTTAAATTTAGTTATAACTTGAGTAAATTATTTTATTACCTGACTCATCATTCTTCGTGTCCTTCTTGATGATCCGATCTTAAATAAACAGTATCATCAAGAATTTCATCTAAAGACTGAATACCACTAGAAAATGGAGGTAGTTCGTCAAACTGATTATAGTCGTCCTCGTCCACAACATCATCAACACCAACTATATGTCGTTTACCATGCATGACAATGTGCCATCTCTTGTCTTTTAAGTCCTCGACAAAAAATTCTTGGGTGGCTTGGTTTGCTAGAATGAATGGGTCAGATATGTAGCTGTTTGTGGAAAGATTGACACACGTGAAACCATCCCTATCAACTTTAACACCTCCCCTGTCATTGACCCATTTACACTTGAATAGGGGTATAACAAACAAATTGTAATCCAATTCCCATATTTCTTCAATGACACCATAATACGAATTTTTTGAGCTTGTCATCCTCGATGAATCTGTCATTGTTGCTACAAGCGTCACTCCACTATTTTGCATTGTACTTTTATCATCTTGTTGTTTGGTGTAGAATGTGTATCCATTAATGTCGTAGCCTTGATATTGAAAAACACGACGTGGCCGGTACCCCAATTGTGCCACTTCTGGATCAAGATTTGGAAACATACGACTAACTTTATCTGCAAACCATTGTGAAAATGTTCTCGTATGCTCAGCTTCCAACCAAAGCTGACCTCGATGGCTGTTATTTTGTTTTAAATATGACATGTGCTCGTGTATGTATGGGTCAACACATGTCATATTTTGCAATACGGTAAAATGCGCTTGCTCTAAATCACTGTTGTTCGGTGTAACATATTTGCGCCTAATTGTCCCTTTCCCATCAAGTCTACCCGCGTGTCGAGATCGCGGAATGCCAATATTTGGGACACCTTTCATATAGTTTGTACAGAACTGAACTACTTCTTCGGAAGCATACCTTTCAATAATACTACCTTCTGGTTGAGATCGGTTCCTTACATACCCTTTTAAGAAACCCATATACCTCTCGAATGGATACATGTATCGCAAGAATACAGGACCGCAAGCCTTTATTTCTCCAACAATATGAGATACAAGGTGAACCATGACATCAAAAAAGGAAGGTGGAAAGTACATCTCGAGTTCACAAATAGTAAGAATAATATCACTCTGCCATTCATCCAACTTTTCCGGATCAATAACTTTGGAATGAATCATGTTAAAAAAGAGACAAAGCTTTGTGACTGTGTGTCGTACTCGAGGTGGCAGTACTCCGCGAATAGCGACTGGAATCATTTGCGTCATTAAAATATGAAAATCATGGGACTTCATACCAAGCAACTTCAAGTCTTTCATCGAAACCAACTTCTTAATGTTAGCAGAATAGCCAGATGGGACCTTAACATCGTGTAAGAATTCACAAAATATGGTTTTCTCAGCCTTCGACATGGTATAACAAGCCGCCGGCAAATACAATTTCTTGCTATTCGTCTCTTGTGGTGCGAGCTCGTCTCTAATTCCCATTTCGACCATGTCTTTTCGAGCTTTAACTCCGTCTTTAGTTTTTCCTGGGATGTTTAATAATAAGCCTAACAAGCTTTCACAAACATTTTTCTCGATATGCATAACATCAAGACAATGTCGGACTTGCAAATGTTTCCGGTACTTCAAATCCCAAAATATTGACTTTTTTTCCAAATATTTTTTTGAGGTGCCTTAACTTTTTTTTCCAAAAACAATATTTAAATCCACAACTTGGGAAAGTTAATCGTATCCGTCCAATGGTTCTGCCATCACTCTTCGCTCTATAGTACCGTCAAAAAAATTACTTTTTTGACGGTACGGGTGATCTTCATCAAGCAATCTTCGATGTCCCATATATATTGTTTTCCTACAATTAGTCAACCATTGAGAGTGGGTGTCCTTTTCACAAACTGGACATACCTTCTCCCCTTTCGTACCATAACCTGACAAGTTACCGTATGCTGGAAAATCACTTATAGTACAATAAATCATGGCAAACAATCTGAAACTCTCTTTCTTGTACGCATCATAAACTTCAACACTCGAATCCCACAATTTTTTCATGTCATCTATTAACGGATCCAAATACACATCAATATCATTCCCAGGTTGTTTCGGACCTTGAATTAATAATGACATCATGATGTATTTCCGTTTCATGCACAACCAAGGTGGGAGATTATATATGCATAAAAGAACTGGCCAAGTGCTATGACGAGTACTCAGGCTTCTAAACGGATTAATTCCATCTGAACTAAGTCCAAACCGTATATTTCTAATCTCAGATCCAAATTTATCAAACTCTTTATCAATATTTTTCCATTGAGGAGAATCAGCCACATGTCTCATTTTTCCATCTTTTTGCCGCTCTTCAGCATGCCAACGCAACAATTGGGCATCCTTGGGGTTTGAATATAACTTTCTCAATCTAGGTATGATGGGAAGATACCACAACAATTTAGCAGGGGGGCCATTCTTTGTCACGTCGCTATTTAGTTCTGTTATATTCTTTTCTTTATACCTCGATTCATTACATACAGGACATTCGTGTAGGTCTTTGTACCCTTTTCTGTACAATATACAATCGTTTGGACATGCATGTATTCGTTCCACTTCCAATCCCATGGGACACGTTAGTTTTTTCGCTTGATACGTTGAAACAGGCAATTCATTATCTTCAGGGAACGCTTCGTGTAACAACATTAATAGGGTGGTGAAGCTTTTGTCGCTCCAACCATTTTTCGCTTTTATGTCCAACAGTTTCACCACTATAGAAAGTAGGGTGAACTTCTTACATCCGTTATACAACGGTTTTTCTGCATCGACAAACAACTGCTGTAACTTTTTAATATCCTTTTCAGCAACATCACGTTCCACATCACGTAACATCTCATCTATATTAACATGATGGTCATCGTTAGAATTATCATTCTCATCGTGATCAATGTCTGAAACAAATGTGTGACTCTCAACTTGCGATTCACCGTGAAAAGTCCAAGCAGTATACTCTTTGTCAAACCCTTGTTGTATGAGATGGCGTCTAATAATATCAGGATCGGCAATTGACACATTATTTCTACACTCTTTACAAGGACAAGAAATTTTTGTTTCTCCAGTCTTTTCTCTATGATCCTCAGCGTATTTAAAAAATTCAGACAGTCCTTTCATATATTCAGGGGTAAAACATCATATCTTGTGCATCCATGTACTACGATCCATCTGAAAAATATAAAGAAAAAAAGTTATATTCTAAGATTATTTTTGCATATATACGGTTACAAGTGTTATAAATTGTGCCTAGTTGACGACATTGATTGAATCAAATGTATGATCAATAGAAAGTAAAGTCTAGTAAATTAATTTGGGTATTTTATTACATGTCTCTACTAGGGATGTTAGTCGGGTTGAACCGGTCGGGTTCAGGTCAATTCGAGTTGAGGCAAATACCCGAACCCAACCCTATTTAAGACGCAGCTACTGGGTTGACCTGAATTGACCCAAGTAAACCGAGCCGAATAGGCTTAATGGGGTTCAACAAAATAACCCTAATGAAAACAACACTTTAAAATTTGTGGCCTTTCAAATTGTTTAAACTTTAACAAACATGCCTGTGTAAATACATAGCAAGTATTTAACCCGCCAAAAACTCCCTATCCTAAAATTGAAGCGCCATTTTTCATCAAATGAAAATTTTGAATTCCCTCCTGTAGTGTTACTTTCTCTCTTGATACTCCTAATCAATTTGTTCTATTGAAATTAAGAGTGGTAATGGGTGCCAAAGGGGGTGAAGTGAAATTAAAGCCAGATGGTCCTCCCATTCGACAAACTCATTCAGATGGTGCTCTTGTAAGGTACCGACCTTTCTTAACCATATTGCTATTTGTAGTAACATAGCACCATCATAGTTGCATTAAGTTTATATAAAAGCTATATATGTCTTTGGGTTTTTACTCACTTTGCCTGCTATTCATGTATTCCCAAAAATTTTATATGTCAGATATGCACTTTTCACAAATATATTGGTTTGTGTTGGGTTTTATCTCAAAACATGTCAGATTTATTGTATTTTATTTTATTTTGTTTTTGGCATAGTAATTCTTAAAAAATGAAGTGTTTGTAGGTCGACCCATAACAAGGGATAAGTTTTTGGCATAGTTATATTGTTATATAAATCGCAATGTTGCACGGATAAGTTGTACATATTTATAACTAATCGCAATGATCCATCTGTATGTGAGTTTTGTTTAGCTCATCTGAAGTGACTCTTGACTTTTTTTCCCCCTGATTTGTTAATTTCTTATCTCTTGTAGATCTTGGCTGCTTGGGATATTGTGCGCCAAGGTGCCGATGTTATGCCAAGAAGCCAGCTCAATCAAGTTTTGAGCGCTGAATTGGGCCCCAACTGGTCGTCGAAGTTGAAAAGCTTTGATTTTAAACCACTCGCTGCTGCAAGTATAGGCCAGGTGATTTTATAGTCAAATTTGATTTATCTGCGTTGTGCAAGCAGGATAATTAGATAGACACTCCCCAAAACGCAATCCCAAACACCCTCTATATTGCTTCTAGTTGCTACCAGTTTCGTAGGCATGTGTATAACCTTGTTCCCAATACTGTATGTGAGTTTCGCTATTGTGAAAACTGTTTAGATTGCTTCTATTTGCTGTCAAATGTGTACTAAACTATTTAGTGTCTGTGCGTTTGTTATTGAAATAATTGGTTAAGTTGCTTCTGTCTGGTACCGATTTCGTACAAACTCACGAGTGTGATATTAGTGTCTTATTGAAATAATTGGTTAAGGTGTTAAGCACACTAAACTATTTAGTGTCTTATGCATGTTTGACGTTTATCAGCTCAAATTTTCTGTGACATTCAATCAAGCCAGAATTAAATAGCTAAAACATGAGCATAAGCTTGTTTTATTTAGCAGATTGTGACTTAAACCATTGAAGAAGATTAATACAGCTGTATGTTAACCTGCTACGACAACTAACCGTTTTTGTTCTTAAAGATAGACATGTCGTCACCCTTCCAGCTTGTACATTACTGTAAAAAATATCAGTTGCATCAGTTGTACTTTGTTTGCATAAAAACCAGTTACATGTTTTGTGTATATATAGGAATCAGTCTGCTGAAAAAATTGCACATTTGACGTTTACAACCCACATAGCTTGTTTGACCCGCCAACCTATTTGACCTGTTTACATAAACAGCTTAAGTGAGTTAAACTATTCTGGTTAGGGTTGAGATTTTCAACACGATTATATACACGGGTGGTGTTTGGGTTGGGTGAAACTGATCCGCCGACTGGACCCAATTGCCACCCATATTGCACCTTATGTTTGTACTTAAATGATGACTGATGTGTGTGAAATGTGAATTTGATTGTGTGTATATGTGATTTGATGTATATGATTTTTTTATATTGGGAAAGTTGTATAGATGCTGATGTGTAGTTAAACAATATGCAAACCTTTAGATGTTACAAATTTCAATCAGATATATATCCTGTCAAGTTAGTTGTGGTTCATGTCTGATAATATGGGAATGCTGAGCTGTAGGTATGTGCTCATCATTGTGTGTGATATTGCTATAGAAATAACTGGTTCAATGTTGCTAAAATTAGTACTTACGTTGATCCTTGTAGTGCTGATATCAAATAAGCAACAACAATAACAACATTTTAGTTTTGCGCCACTACACCACTTGCCGTGTGTGAGTGTGACGATTATTTGATAGGTTAAATTGCCTCAATATCCAGCTGGTTTTTTAAATCGCGCTGTCAAGAATCATTATCCAGCTGGAAAGAGGGACATATGCTGTTTTCTTTTTCTTTTTATCGAGTTTGTCGGTTGTGCACGTTTATCATGTTTATGGTTGCATGTGAAAGAGTATGTGCCAAATGTTTCTATAGCTGTATATCTGTGTTGCTATGATGGATTGAAGGGGATGTTCCTCTCTGTAATTATCCCCTCTTCACATGATCCTGTTTAGAAGTTTCACGTTTTAAAGGCCATAAACTTCATATCTAGATCTGATTGAGTAGTCTTAATAAAGAGAAAAAAAAAAAGTTAATTAGCAATTCCTTTTAAAACTTTATAAGGATAGAAGCGGTCCAGATTCTGTTTCGACAAGTTTTATTTTAGTACTTACAAAGACGGTAATTCTATTTGAATCTTGAACAAATCTTAATCAATCTTGTTTATTTTACATTATTTATGAAGTTGCATCTTTCATGTATTTTTAGTTATTTATTCATTTATTGAACTTTGTTTTTTTAAAGGTAAAAGAAGAGGGAGTGTTTTTTTTCTTTAACTTAAATAAAACTTTTATGTTCAGGATGAAGGGGACATTGGGATGAAGCCTGAAGGTGACGATGTGGTGGAAGGTCATGGGGAAGCAGAGGTTGGTAGTGAATTAGTGATAGTGATGGTGAATTACAAGAGGTGGATCAAGATCAAGAACACATAGAGAGTGAGGGTGAGAGAGATCAAAGCTCTCAAGAAGTAGATTTGGGAGATCAGATAGATGAACGAGATGAAAGTGAAGGAAAAGATTCAGGAAGTGACCAAATTGGTCAAAGAGTTGTTACCAGTAGGAGGCGAGAAGTGGTGGAGAGTGACTCAGAATGATCAGAAGAGAACCAGTATATGGATAACGCAGATGAAGAAATCGATCAGGCTAGAAGTCAAAGGTATATTTCTAATGTGTTTCAATTAAGATTAAATTTTTTTGATAGTGTCGTATACTTGCGAAAGAGGCACCTGGTGTGTCTGATTAGGATATATTTCAGAGTTCTTTGAGTAGTCTTACTTTGTAACTCATGTAAAGCAGTTTTGCTTACATTTTTGTGCTTCTCGTTTAGTTCTAGATTATGACATGGTAGCAGATTTACATGATAGAAAGATGGAAGGAACAATTGTACATCATATGTCCAGATCAGGCCTTTATAGATATAATGATAGGGGGAGGTGGAACTAAATACATTGATAAAGCATTTTTTTTGGGCTGAAAATAGTAGCCTATCCACGGTTTTAGTTTCATAACCCTATGTGTGGTCGTTGCTCCTCGTTTAACATCACATAGATCTGCTATAATATTTAGATTATGATAAATTCAGCTTTAAAAATGCAATATACGTATATCCATGTCTGTAATTCATTGAGGGTTGCTTTGTTCTTTGACCAACACAATCATTTTCATGCATCTTTTGAATTATGAATTATGAATGACAGTAGGTCACCTGAAGAAGAGAAAGACGAAGCTCACATATCGGAGACAGCCCCTGAGATTCGTGATGTATTTGGGGAATCGGATGACGAAGAACCAGCAGAATATGATGTTGCTCAGACTAATATCGAGGATGATTCAAATGTATGCACTGATTGCTCAAAAACATTGGTTCATATTATTACACAAGTTATTGATTTCTAGAAAAATTAACCTGTTCTTGCAATAGAGATCTCCAATGGAGGATGAAGGTTACGAGAAGGATCTCAGACCAGAGGACATGCTAGCCGATGAATAGGGTCGATATGATTCTGAATCATCGACACATTTTGTAAGTGAACTGTGAACGGGTCGAAACAGTGTCTTTTAGATGAAAAGGTGTTTGAAAGTACTTGATTCTGTTGAAAAGAAGCTAAGCAACAATCTCTCGGAGTTTAAGGCTGAAAAGAACTTTTCGGTAGGACAACCAGTTATATATGTTGATTAGATCATGCTAAATTTGTAAATAATAGAATGTCGATAGGGTCACAATATTACTTCAGAAACACCTAATCGGGTGAGACCCTTTTTGAAAGACTAGTTAAGTTAAAATACGTGGGAGTTGGTATTAGCTTGTTTTCATATTATGTTTCTGATATGATAGTTAACGGCCACATGATTACGAGTCTATACTAGAGGGTTTAGCTTACCAATGTATTTCGTACTAAATGCATAAGTGTTGCAAAAAGATTAGTTAACTCAAATGTTTAAACGAAATACCTTCTTCAATGGATGAATATGTGTTTAGCTACCAATGTATTTTGTATGATCGATACAAAGCAAAATCTTTAACGTGCCTGTATATAGATATTAAAAAAGGAACATAAATTATCAAAGCAATGATTCAAACACATTCAATTATGTGAAAAAAAGAAAAAAAGAAAAAAAAAGAAAGATATACACCTAATCTTATATATTCGGTACAACACTAACGATAAAAATATAAAAGATAATGCGTATTAGTGATGTGTATTGTTACCTTCCTTACAATATAGAAGAATATTATAAAATCTTGAATTTCTCTAGCTATTTTTTGAAGCATTTATGGTGTGTTTAAGGTTTTTTTAAAGCATTAATGGTGATCTTAATGGTGATCTTAATCTTTTTAAATTGATCTCTATGGATCTCTACTGTTTTTTATTTCCGAAAATTGGGATATAATAGTACCTTGTTGACCATTCAAAATGGATACTGTTTTTTATTTTCCTATAAAATGAAAATAAAATGTGATAAAGAATAGTCAACTTTTGAAACATTGCGAGGATTGGAGAAATGTAGCAGCTATAGACTGTTGTCTTGATGTGGGTCCACTTGGGTGTGTTGGCTAGTGAGAGTGTGACATGTTCTTTGGTTGATGATTTGTTTAAGATGCGGGTTTTTCTAACTTGTGCCCTGGGGCACAAGTTAAGCACACAAAAATGTGTACTTTTTGCGAATCCCTGTGTCCTTTTCTGTGGGCCCCTGTCACTTTTTAAATAAAAAACTGTTTTTCTGTGTACTTTTTGTGGGTCCATCAGTACTTTTTGTATGCTTAACTTGTGCCCCCAGGGCACATGTTAGAAAAACCCTTTGGTTGATGATTTAGTAGTTTAAGATGCTGATTATGTGTAGTTTTTTAACCATTTTTGGTGTAGTGATATTATACTAAGGGGCAATTAATTTTTTAACCCAGTTGTTAGAAGTGTTGGGTTTTTGTGGCCCGAAAAAAGTCGCTTGACTAAAAAGGACCTAAAAACCGGCGACTTTTCTAGAAAAATTGAGAAGGCGACATGTGACACTTAAAAAGTGGCGCCTAATCATTAAAGCTGTACTTTGTGTCATAGCCTGCTATGTGCACTTTTTAAGCGACTTTTCACACATTAAGCGACCTTTTTAAAAATTCATTTTAATTTTTTTTTTCGAAATTAATTTTTTTTTAAAATTAATATTTTTTGAAATTAATTTTTTTTTAAATTAATTTTTTTTTTCGAAATTAATTTTTTTTCGAAATTAATTTGTTAGAAGATTTATTTTTTTTAGAAAAATCAAAATTTTTTTTTCGAAATTAATTTTTTTAGAAAAAATATTTTTTTTTCTAAATTAATTTTTTTAGAAAAAAAATTAATTTAAAAAAAAATAATTTCGAAAAAAATTAATTTTTTTTAAAAAAATTAATTTTTAAAAAGGTCGCTTAATGTGTAAAAAGTCGCTTAAAAAGTACACATAGTGTGCTATGACACAAAGTACAGCTTTAATGATTGGACGCCACTTTTTAAGTGCCACATGTCGCCTTCTCAATTTTTCAAGAAAAGTCGTCGGTTTCTAGCTAGGTCCTTTTCAGGCAAGCGACTTTTTTCGGGCTACAAAAACCCAACACTTCTAGCGATTAGGCTCCAAAATTATTTGCCCCTTAAACTAATCTTGGACGGTGTTGCACTCTGTTGGTCCCTCTACACTATTAGAGTTAACTAGAAAGTTAATCTATTTCGTGTTATGACTAATACAATGTTTAGGATTAATTCTAACAGTTATAAAACGTGAGTATAAAAACAACAATATTTTTCAACGTTTAAATTCTTATTAGAAATAATTCCAAGAATCTATACCCAAGTGTTTTGCGGAACAAACACTTGGGATTGAATAGACAAGGGTATGGGGTGTCTCCTATCGAAACTCAAGTTTTGCTTGAGTGGTAACAATATACCCACTGAGCTATCTCAGTGAGTTGTATACTCTTTGTAGGAGAGAAGTTCCTTTGCAAAAGTTCAAGACTTTAAATATACAAAGCACCCTTCAACTTCTCTCCCATCTGATCTATTTATACACAAGTAATCTAAGTATTAGTGATTAAATATAATACAAGTTGTTTGAGGTTGCGTGTCTGACAATTACAAATAGTAATTGTTATTTCCAAGAACCAATAGGAAAGGGCTAATAAGTCTTTGGGAGTTGTTGGCTGACACTCCATGACTTTTAGCCGCAATAGGGAAGGTTGGATCTGACAAGAGAAGAGTGTTGGGCTTACACTATTATCTTCTCAGATCTTTTCCCTATTGTTCCCGCCTTTTCTTCAGGCGTTGGTTCCTCAGTCCTTCAATCACTTTGTTAGTTGAGGAGACTGGGTTCAGTGAGTTCTTGTCCAACACTCACTGAACCATCATCTTCTTCTTTGGCTTAAGTCCGACTCAGGGAGTACCGCCTTCCTGAGAAGTGAATCCTTCTTCTTGAATTCGTCTTAAGCATCTTGAAGATGACTCACTGAGAGGTTGTTCTCTCAGTGACTTGAATTGTTCTCGGTTTAAGTTAAACACTTAGTTAATTTGTGTCCAAATCATGTTTTACGTATTCTTGGGTTTTTCATGACCCAACAATCTCCCCATATTTGGATATAAATTATTCCTAAGTGTTTTGATCAGTATGAGTGAGCTAAAGTCTTCTGCTCATACTGAATGTACTAGAAAATAAATAAGAATATTGATATAGCAAAAAATTCATCAATTTATTCATATCATTACAAGTCCTATTATTCTAAGTACAAAATATTCATGGTTCCTCAACAAGGCCCATGAGTTCAAGCTTCGCCTTCTTTGACATCAACACCTCTTTATCAGGTCGATCCTTCATCATTTGATCCATCAACCTTACAAACTCCTCATTATCAGGTCTCCTGATATTAAGCGCCATCAGTTTGTAAGCAAGGAGTGTTGTCGTTTCCACTTTGTCGATGTCAGAGAATCTTTGAAAGGCTTCCTGACCAAATTCATCCACAAAGAAGATACCATACTCAGGTTCTTTGATGACCAGGTTGGGACGGAACTTGACTCCCTGAGGAGTAGTCCTGTTGCAATGAAGTGCAGCTATATATTGTTCAGGTTCCATATCTACAGCTTTCCTTTTCTTCCCAACCTTCTGAGTAAACTCAGGGATAGTTAGTCCCTGAGAAGCAAGTGCCTCATCATGGTTAATGCCCAGACTCTTTGCCACTCTTGCAAGTTCCTCATACTTAGCACTCAGTGACTTGATGATAATTGGGGCATTCTTGCTTGCGGTTTTCTTCCTTAGGATGGGCATCATCATATCCCATTCTCTTAACCCATATTCTGAAAACTTGATTGCAGGAAGATGTTCAGACTTCCATGGACCTCTATGGATTGTTAAGCTCAGAGGTCTGGTGGGGTGAATAGTGATATCAGTGATTTTGCCTGCATCTTTGGTTTCGGTCATGTGCCATACATACCTCTCATAAATCCTCTGCCTCTTTTCTTCCTTAAGTTTGGCCTGTTTGTTATGTTCCTTAAGGATTTCAGCCTGAAGCTTGAGAAACTCATCCCCTTTGATGTCCTTCTCAGATTCCTTGATTACTTCTTTGGCAACCTTAGAAATTTCAGACCTGTTGAGTACCAGCTCTTTCTCTCTTTCCTTCCTGAGCTCTTCTTGGTGTAAAATTTCAGCAAGCTGATCAGGAGTCCCATAGACCCTTCTCCCATCCTCTAGATCAACATAGAATGGTGCATCAGGATCTGCACGTCTTTCAGTTGAAGCTTTGACTAAGAGTGATTCAGGAGGAGGGTTTGTTTTAGTCACCATGATTTCCTTCCCTTTGTTAATGGGAGGAGGTTGACTGGTGGATGTCTCAGGGACAGTTACCAAAGCCAAATTAGGGTCAGGGATTGGAGGATCATCTTTTATCTCCCCCTCAGCAGATGGCGGAGCTTCAGTGGAGACACCTGATGACTGAGGAGGTGGAGGTGTATGAGAGGCCTGAAGAATGGATAAAATGTTGGAGACCATAGACTTTGTTTCAGAAGTCTCATTCTTCACGGCACTTAATTTGGTAGCCATTTCCTTCTGGTGGGTGCTGAGTTCAGTTACTTGGGTGGTGTAGTGGTTGACCAGCTCATTATGTGTTGTTGAGAGCTGCTCAAAAGCTGAGGAGATTCTGATTAGGTGCTCCTTGGATGCATTAACAGCCTGATAAATCGACTCTTGCTGGGTCCTTAAACCTTGAAGATCTACCCCCTGAAGGAGCTTAAGAAGCTCAGTAATGCTGGTGGAGGTGTTAGCCTAAGAGGCCAAGTATGCATCCAATCTAGTGACAAAAGTGGGATCATCTGCAAGATGTTCTTGTACTGATTCTATAGCCTTGAGGATGTTGGACAGTTCCTGATGCTGTCCAGTGGCTATGTCATCTACAGATTTGTTCAGGTCGCCGAGTTGTTTGTCAGTGAGGGTGGCGGCCTGAAGAATCTTTGCCTGAGATTCTTCCACTGAAGCCCTGAAGTCAGCATAGGAGGATGCCACTTCAGTGTGCTTATCCCATAGCTCATCCGCAACAGAGTTGTAAAGACCTTCGTTGGCTTTGCGAAGGACTTTTGCCATTTGTCTTTCAGAAGCCGGATGAGCATCGTCATACTTTTGCAACCACTTAGGAGTGGTTGAAGCACCTGATGATGATGATGAGGTTGATGGAGAACTGGGTGGTTGATCCTCAGGATGAGGTGAGGAATGTTGTTTCTCAGAGGGCTGAGGAGGACTTACTTGTGTTTCCATTTCCTCCTCAGCATCAAGGATCTCATCATCACCAAAATCAATCTCCTCCTCTGACTCATCAACCAACAAATTTTTATAGTCAGCCAGAGAAGGAGCCTTCAGTAAATCCGGCTCCCCCTCAGAAGAGGGCTCACCTTCGTTGTGGCCAGGTCCTGATTCTTTTGTCATAATAACTGGTGGGGTTTGACCAGCCTGACTAGTCATAATAACTGGGGGGTTTGCCCAGCCTGACTTTTAGAATCAGTTCCTGAGAGAACAAAAATGCCTGAGGTGGGTTTGGGTTCCGTATCGGCGGGTGGTTTAAATCCCTCCGAGTCTTTGTCCCCCTGAGCGCCTTCATCCGCTGATGGGTGTTTTTCAGTGGAATCATGAGGCACTCCTTGTGAAGATGTATGGACCCCCTTCCCATCAGGATTGGTCTGTCCTTTTGGGGATTTAGGGTCCTGAACTCCCTGAGACCCTGAGTGTGATTGCTCAGGGACGTTAGCAGGATGTGAGTGGGTATGGGTCCCCGTCTCAGTGGAGTAGTACTGCTCCACCGAGGATATAGAACCCTGAACTCCCTCAGGCTCTGATTGGGATTTATCAGTGCCTTCATTAGGATGTGAGTGGGTGGATGCTCCTGACCCTTCTGACTTGTTTTTGTCAGAAGGGACATTAGGAAAGGGTTTGCCCGAGGATACTGAGGATGATTGCTCAGCACCCTCCAGTGGCGTTTGTTTTGTGGCCAATGTGGTCTCTTGTATGGGAGTCTGAGAGGTCAAGGTCAGAACAACTTTCTTGGTGCCTGAGGCAACAGTCTCAGTGACGAGTGGTTTAGGTCTAACCACCTTACTGGATTGTCCCCCTTTCCCTTTCTTCTTCTTCACCTTCTTGGTTGGTGAAGGAACTGGTGAGCATACATTTTCACCCTGAATCACCATTAACATGTAGGTGGTCAGGGCGACCAGTTGTACCTCAGTAATTGTTGATACATAATCTGGCGCGGACTGATTCAACGACTCTCCCTGGGCCGTTAGTCGTCTTCTCGAGTCCTAAGTAGACCTGTATAACAAAGAACCCGTTAGGAGTGGACCCGAGGCCGTAGCCCCGGGATCCACCTCCGACGGTCAAGTTAGTATAGATATATAGTGTATGCAAGAGTTATTAGGTTTAGGGTAACCTGTTTGGTCGTATCTGAAGAAGGGTATCCAACCCTATATTTATAGGGCATGGATTAGGGTTTAGGCGTAGAGTGGGCCGCTGTCTGCCGGGCCTGGCCCATTCCTGGCCCAGTCCGGACTATGCGTCCACAAGCCCCCCAAGTTTAGTATGACACAGTGCGTGGCTATGTTATGCTAAACTTAAGTTCTGTTCCTGGCCACGTAGGCCCAACCAACTATAACGGTGTGTGACCATAACGCGCAGCCCAAATGCAACAGTGCGCACTGGGTCTGTGGTGCAGTGCGTACTGACCATGTTGGCGCGACCTTGTAGGCGCGACCTTGATTGTGAGAGTCTCACAATAGTGAAGGTGTCCGTGGTGAAGGTGGATTCCGTATGCTGCGTCCTGGTTAAGGGCGTGCCTTTGTACCAGTAGCGATGCAGCATGGTGCGACAGAAGACGTGCTTCTGTGGCAGAAGTGCGCGTTATCCGCGATAAAAGTGCGCGCTGTGCGCGACAAAGATGTGCGATGTGCGCAGACAAGGTGCGAACATTACATCCGTCTTTACAACCAACAGAGGACGTCTCCCCTGCGGCAATAGGGCGCGAATATTTAAATCCGTCTTTGTACCGGGCTTGCAATACCTCTTACGTACGATCTGCTTCCAAATATACCTGCGTGATGCGTACTCACACAGTGCGTATCCTGGTAGCCCCCCAAGTTTGATGGTGCTACTCATGTAGGAGCATTAAACTTAGTTATTCAAATCCTGAAAAAATACTCAATGCAAATATTAGAAGTATATGCCGCGAATCGCAACATATAAAAGATAATGAAATAAAAAATTAGCGCGTAGCATATATATAGCACGTAGCATGTAAAATTAACACATAAGAGAAGTAGTAGTGCGAATTACACCTATCGTGAGGTTTTACAAACTACATAAAAGAAGTAACACGTAGCTAATCTACGAACGCAGTACGCTCATGATCGTTTTCTTTTTTATTATAATAAAAACAATGGCGCGGATGGATGTACCATGACCGCGACTAGTAGTTTCAATTGCACGCACAGACGCAGATGGATGTATCGTGACCGCATAGACTCTAACGTTTGTGGATGATCGCAGATGACCACGGCTTTCGTCCAGTGCGCGCATGGCGATTGACTAGCATCGTGGTGCCTGTACGTGACAGTGCGCTCATGGCGCCAGTCTGCGAAGATCTCTATACGCATGGCCTAACGCGGGTAGATTTATCGTGACTGCGCTGTTCGCGGCTAAAAGATATAGTAGGTCCGATCGTGCGGACTTAGTGCGTTATAGGTAAAATCGTGTTTACCAAGTTAAAAGATTTATGTAAAATCTTAAAGATATTTAGAATATTAAGATATCTTTAAAAGATATTCTCTTAAAAAGATATTATATCCTATTTAAAATATATGTTCGATATGCACTTTAGCTTTTGGAAAAAGTCAAAGCAATTCCCATGTTACTGTTGTTCGATTGAACAAAATAGAAGAAAACAGTACGCATGGTACAGTGTATTAGCAGAAAATACATAGTTTTAGAGTTACCAGTTTGCGACCACGATGGTTGCTTTCCGGTGGTGCGAGAACACAAAACTTATAGTAGCGTGTCCCACGGATGGCGCCAACTTGTTGATACATAATCTGGCGCGGACTGAATTCAACGACTCTCCTTGGGCCGTTAGTCGTCTTCTCGAGTCCTGAGTAGACCTGTTCAACAAAGAACCCGTTAGGAGTGGACCCGAGGCTGTAGCCCCGGGATCCACCTCCGACAGTCAAGTTAGTATAGATGCGTAGTGCATGCGAGAGTTCTTAGGTTTAGGGTAACCTGTTTGGTCCTATCTGAAGAAAGGTATCCAACCCTATATTTATAGGGCATGGATTAGGGTTTAGGCATAGAGTGGGCCGCTGTCTGCGCGGGCCTGGCCCATTCCTGGCCCAGTCCGGACTATGCGTCCACAGTAATGTCACTACTGAAGTTGGTCTTATGTAAGATGTCAGGTTTTGTACCTTCATCGTCAGACCTTAAGTAGTCAGAACCAAGGAGGTCCTGAAGCACACAGGAAATGAACCTAGGGTACGACATATGTCTTTGCCTATGTTTCCCTGAGAGCTTTGACACGAGGTCACGGAAGATTATTCCTCCGATATCTATTTTTCTAACCTCCAAGAGACTGAACATCATCAATTGTTGTGATGAGTTCAACTGCTCAGCGGAGGATTTGTTTCCTCCGAGTACCTGAATGACGAATGTCATCATAAGTCTCCAGACAGGGTGAAACCATGTCTTCACTATTGGAGCCTTAGCCAACAAGGCTTCAGGAGACTCGCCAGGACGCCTAACATCATGAGGCCCTAGGAAAAGCATTTCAGCTTTAATTTCTTGATCAGTAGGGTTAGCCTCAAAGTTCTCAACAAAGTTCAGACCAGTGGCTTTGATGAAGGTCTTGTAGTTCAGGGAGAGAGTCTTAGTCCCATTCATCACAGTGAAAGTGATGATCGACTCTTTGGTGTCCTTAGGGCTAGTAGCCATTGCGGTACACCAAAACTCCCTGAGATAGTCATTATAGATGACTTCTGGGGTGGCTGTAAAAGCTGTGGCAAGGAAGCAGTTTTGTAAATACTTAACTACATCCTTGTAACCCGCATATTGCTGCGGGTAATGGAAATTTCCAACCACATTGTTTTTGGTAAGGTCCACGCCCTCCATTGTGAAGTTCACATTTGGGGCGGTGGTAATAGCATTAGAGGAAGCCATTTTATGATCGGGTTTAGGTCGGAAAATGGTCGGATATTTCTTAATGCTAAGAACACACACACAATTTGTTTGAGAAATAAAAAGGGCAGAGTTTGCTTGTAAATTTCTAAAAACGTGTGTGTGTATTCATTTGGATGGGTATTTATAGGATAGTGGAGATGAGGGTATTTTAGGCATTTGAGTGATCTTATTTAATCAAAATATAATTTGGAAGTTATTTTGAATAAAATGTTTGAGATCCGCATTAAATGCCACCACTCCACTTTTCCTCTTTTTTCTCAATTGGCAGAGTGAATAGTAGAGCAGTTTTCTGCAAAAGGAGAAGTTGCAGAGTTTCCATCATCACACAGTGTATTGTGTGAGAGAGGGCATTGAATGCCAAGTTGGGAAGTGGGGGCCCATTAGGTGTATGCCAGAAAGGCTAAAAGAACAAATATTCTCGAATTAAATATGAGTTCAGTTATCAACCTCGGACATTTACTAACTAGATACTTAGAGCATTTAAGTCAGTATTTAATGTCCTTTTCAGGGCCCTGAATGACTCTTCATTCAGTGATAGGTTTTTCAGGGACTTGGGATTAGTCACTGATGAGTCAGGAATATGGAAAGATTCCTGAGAAGCAAGGATTTAGAAACTTGGGTTTAGTTTCTGATCCCTCAATATTTCAAGAACTTGGGTTTAGTTCCTGAGGTTGAGGATTAGTGAAATAATTCACTGACGAACACATTGAGTCAGGGACCTGAGATTTTAAGAATTTACACTTCAGTTGGTAGGAATCAATCAGTGGACTGATTCTCTATGTCCAACATTCCTAATTCAGCTTTCAGTCTTGTGAAAGTTGGTTCATCCAAAGGTTTGGTGAAGATATCGGCTAACTGATATTCAGTAGGAATGAAGTGTACTTCAATGTCACCATTCATGACATGGTCCCTGATGAAGTGATATCTGATATCAATGTGTTTTGTTCTCTGATGAAGAACAGGGTTGTTAGAGATTGCAATTGCACTTGTGTTATCACAAAAGATGGGTACCATCTTGTACTGAATTCCATAGTCACTGAGTTGACTTTTCATCCAGAGTACATTTGCACAACAACTAGCTGCTGCAACGTATTCAGCCTCAGCTGAGGACAAGGCAACTGATTGTTGCTTCTTGGCACTCCAACAGACCAATTTCCCACCAAGTATTTGGCAAGAGCCTGAGGTGCTTTTTCTGTCCATGTTGCATCCAGCATAGTCAGAGTCTGAGTATCCTTTGAGATCAAGTCCTGAGCACTTTGGATAGTATAATCCAAGGTTAGGAGTGCCTTTTAGGTACCTGAATATCCTTTTCACAGCAGTGATATGAGATTCTCTTGGGTCAGATTGATATCTGGCACATAGACATACTGAAAATTAGATATCAGGCCTTGATGCAAGAAGATACATCAGTGATCCTATCATTCCTCTAAAGAGAGTTTGATTTACTGGTTTACCAGTTAGATCAGGACCAAGGTTGTTTGGGGGAACCATGGGAGTTTTGACTAAGGCATTTGACACTGATCAGACTTATCGCATTTGGCCTCAGACAAAGTTGTCGCAGTTCTGTCCGACAAGTTCTACCAACTGCGATATCGGACAAAACACCAATTGCGATATCGGACAAAATTAACTTGTCAGTATTGTCATCTTCAGTCCCTGTACTTTCTAGCAGCCTTTGGGAACTTCCAGAATTGGCAGTTTTGGCCCTCGTACTTCTGTGAAACTTCAAAAGGTCATAACTTTTGAATCGTAACTCCGTTTTCAGCGAAACACCTGTCAAAACGACCGTGAGAACGAGGAGAATGACACCTTGAATCGTAACTCCGTTTTCAACCTAAGTTTCGAGGCCTAAAAACGCTCCAGAAGGAAGTTATTGAGTTTCTAAGTTTTCAGACCAAAATTCCACCGTAACAAAGCTTCACAACAACAACAACCAAGTTCAACCTTCAACAACAACGTCTCCTACTTTGTTGCAAAGATCCTAAATCCACTTTATCATACACAATATTTTAAAGATGACTACACAACAGGACATACATGCCGCAGGTTCAGAAAACCGTCCTCCAATGTTAGAAAAAGGTGGTTACCTTCCATGGACGAGTCGTATGCTTCGATATATGAGATCCAAACCTAATGGACAAGGTATACTCTTGGTTAACTCCGTCAAAAAAGGTCCATTCCAGCCTGGTAAGATTGAAGAAACAGCTGGAAACCCTACTGCAGAACCTCCCGTTGATCCAACGTACAGAACCAAAGAGGAATCGGATTACACTGAAGCAGATTGGAAGCAAATTGAAGCTGATCACCTAGCAATGCATCTAATCCAACTCGGTTTACCACAAGAAATATTCTGTGCTGTAGATAGTTGTCAAACTGCCAAAGAAATGTGGGATCGAGTTAGACGTCTTTGTCATGGTACAGAAATTGGCATTCAAGACATGGAAAACAAGCTTCTGACTGAATGGGAGAAGTTCACAGCAACACCAGCTGAACAGATTGAATCTTACTACACACGGTTTTGTACTCTCATGAATGAGTTGATCAGAAACAATTTGTCGCCTAAACAAATTGTTCAAAACATCAAGTTCATCAACAACCTTCCAGAAGAATGGGGACGATATGTTACTATTGTCAACCAAACACAAGACCTTCACAAGGTGAACTATGATCAGCTTTATGATTTTCTCAAACAAAACCAAGCAGAGGCAAATGAAGTCAGAAAAGAGAAGCAAGCAAAACAACAAGATCCTCTTGCACTCATAGTCCAATCACCTACACCCGCAACAGTCAGTGCACAACCATCATCATCATCATCCACTCAGCAATTCATGCAACAACAGTATATTCCACAATCACCATTCTACCCACAACAACAACAGGTAATCCCACAACAACAATACTCGCAACACCCAGATCAACATGATCAGGATGAGTCAACTGATGCCTTGTCTCAAGCTTTTGCTTACCTATCAAAAGCATTCCAAGGACGTTACTCCACACCCACCAACAACAATCAACGAATCTCATCGAATACTCGCAACAAGCAGATTGCACAGCCGAGTTTCAACATGGGACAGCAAGGAAAAATGGTTGGAGGATATGGGAATCAACAGGGATATGCTCCAAGATTTCAGATGGGTAATCAGAATGCAGGGCAGTATGTTGGTAATCAGATGGGTCAGTTTGCAGGGAATCAGATGGGTAATGCTGTTGGTAATCAAAGGGTACAGAATGCTGGGAATCAGTTTGGGAATGTTGCTCAGGGAGCTGGGAATAGGAATCAGGGTAATATGCTGAAGTGCTTCAACTGTCAGGGTATTGGTCACATGGCTAGGAACTGTCCAGACAAGCCGAATAAGAGGGATCCAGCTTACTTGCAGAAAGCATTAATGTTGGCAAACAAGGAAACGGCTGGACTTCAGTTGAGTGCAGAAGAGAATGACTTCATGGCCATTATGGATGCTTCAGAAGATCAAGAGGACATCGATGCAAACTGCATTTTTATGGCAAATCTCCAGGAGGCAAAGTACGACACAGACTCAGAAGCACCTCCTGCTTTTGACACTAATGCGGTTTCTGAGGTACAACCATATGCTACATGTCACAATAATGAAATATTTGATGTTTCACCTCAAAATGAACAGTCTCCTGAGACTCCTAATCTCATTTACGATACATATATGGACGAACCAAGTTGTAGCAATACTAATTTGGTAACTCCAGATATGGATCCTAATGAAGAATTCGAGTCACAACATACTGATAATGATGAGGAAACACGTGCTATGTTTGAATCATTATTGCAAAATTGTAGTGCTGAAATAGAAAAGGTCAAAAAGGTCAATCGCGATGTTAAGGCCGCGAATGAAAAATTGACCACTGAGCTTGAGAGGTATAAGGTGAATGCAAGAGCTTATGATTTTCATAACAAAAAACAGTCGGAACTTGAGGTTAGCTTAAAAGAGTCTGAGTTAAGAGAAAAACGTTTACAAATCAAATTTAACACTCTAGATGTTAATTTGAATAACCAAATCAAATCTCTAAACAAGGAAATTTCTGAACTAACCAACCAGCTTTCAAAACAAAAATCAACTTATTCCAATCTTGAAAAAGAAAAGAAGGAGTTGAATGACAGGTTTTCAAAACGTGAAAAGGATCTTCTTAAAGAGATCAATGACAAAAAGGAAACCATTGGAAAGTTGGAAGATTTACTTGTAAAAACGGGTCATTTTGCACAAACGATTAATTTGTTAATAAATGATAAAAACCCGATTTTACATACGCTAAAGAAAACGGCTATCAGTTGTGAAAACCCTTATTATCTCAAGAAAGCTCAGAGTGTACAGAATGTGTTATATAATGGTAGTGTGCTAAATGATAAACATGATCCGATTGAAATTTATGATTCGGATGAAACGATTGAGCGTACTGAAAAGAGACGAGTCAAAATGAGACAAATGAACAGGGAAATTAAACCAATTGATTATAACAAGCTTAATAAATATTCTGGTGTTCATCCTGTTAAAAAAGAGTCACAATTGTTTTTTCAAAGACCAGTGGTCTTCACAAAACAAAAGGCTGTTTCAAAACATCTGCCTAACATCGAACAAATGGCATCTAAAAACACTTATGATTCAAGTGCAGCTAGACTATATTTGGTCGATCTTAAACAGAGAATTGAGAAACTTCAACGTATTGTGGCTTCCAAAATTAACAATAACAAGTTTGAATGGTTTCCGGGTGTTTAGGATGAACTGAAAAAGATTTTTGAAGAGGAAATTAATCCACATGTTGCTGCAATCTATGCGGTTGTTCAAAATGTGGAAAATAATCTTTTGAAAGAGTCAGCAGAATTTGTTAAGGACTATAAATCCTTAGTGAAGGAAGCAAATGAATACTTGGAACACATAAAAGTTTTGGAACATCAAAATGACTCTCTCTCTTTCGAAGCTCTATCGACCGATATCATGTCTATTATTTTCCAAACATATTCTGTTGAGGATGATGAAACACTTCGAGCTGAGACTTCTCAAATTGTTGAAAAATATGAAAAGGCGCTTTTGAAACTTGAAAAACAAAATTGCACATATTTTAAACAACTTGATACAAAAAAGGAAGAATGCAAGTATGACAAATTGTCGTATGAGCGCTTTTACAAAAATATGCAAGATCAAATCAATCTTTTGAAGTCTCAGCTTGCAAGTCAAAAAAGGCAGGGTGAGGAAACTACGGGTATTGCACCATTAACCCCCTTGCCTAATGAGAAACAAAAAGAGAAAGCTGTTGTCAAGAACACTAATGTAATAGCACCTGGCCTTTATAGGATTAGTCCCACTACTGCGTCTACCTCTAAACCTAAAACATCTAGGGCGTTAGACAAAAGTAAGAACGATAATCCAAATGAATCTAGGAATGCTACAACATCTCAGGACAACATCATAAATTCTAATGAGTGTGCCTTACCTTCTACAGGATTAGAAAGCACCACTAGGAGCAAGCGAAAGTCTAGGAGCACTATCAAGAAATCTAGAGTATCGCCTGTCTCTGAAAGTGAATGCAAGGAAGTAGAAGAACACCCTAGGAATTTAAAGCTTTCAAATAAGGAACAAATATCATCTGGATGTAATGTAAAGACCAGTGTTTTGAATGCATGTAATGAATCTGTTTGTTTAATGCAAGAAAAATCTTTGTCTGAAAATGCTTGTGATGATATTGTTTCTGATAATGTGAATGATAAGCCTGAACAGAAAGATGTTCCTACTCAAATTAGTGTTAAGACTAGATACCTTAACAGTCTCATCGCTGTATCTAGGACCATATCTAGTACTCTATTGCCTAGGGACTATCTTAAGCTGTGTGCATGGAAACCAACTGGTAGAAAGTTTACACGTAAGAATGGCAAACAAAAAGTTGTTCCCTTAGAACAAAATTAAACCATCTTTGTGTATGTGGTTCATGTGTTACCCCTAACCCATGGAACCAAATGAAATACGATTTCCAAATGAAATTGTTTTCTGTTCATGGCAGGTTATCGAAATATGTCTTTGGATCGTAGACTCGGGTTGCTCCAAGCACATGACCGGGAATCTGAAGCTGCTGATCAACTTTGTATGGCAGTTCATGGGGACTGTACGGTTTGGGAATGATCACGTTGCAGCTATTCTGGGTTATGGTGATCTTCAGTTTGGGAATTACTCGATCACACGGGTCTACTATGTCGAAGGGTTGGGACACAATCTGTTCTCTGTTGGACAGTTTTGTGATGCATATTTAGAGGTTGCTTTTAGGAGAAACACTTGCTTTGTTAGGAATTTGGTGGGGAATGATCTCTTAATTGGGAATCGTGGCACCAATCTCTATGCAATTGACATAAACCAAATGGCCTCTTCATCACCGATTTGTCTCATGACCAGGGCAGGTGAAACAAAATCCTGGTTATGGCACAGACGTTTGTCCCATCTGAACTTTGACACGATCAACAAACTTGCCAAAGACAACATCGTCTCCGGTCTTCCTAAATTTAAATACACCAAAGAACACCTATGTCCATCATGTGAGCAGGGAAAGAGCAAAAGAGCAACATTCAAACCTAAACCCGTACCTAGTTCGGTTGATAGGTTGCATTTGTTGCATATGGACTTATGTGGCCCGATGAGAGTTCAAAGCATAAATGGGAAGAAGTATATTCTTGTAATTGTTGACGACTATTCAAGATATACATGGGTAAAGTTTTTAAGATCAAAAGATGAAGCAACAAGCACCATCATCACATTTCTGAAGCGGATTCAAGTTCTACTTCAAGCTCCAGTTAGGATAGTAAGAACGGATAATGGCTCGGAATTTGTGAATCAGGAGTTAAGAACATTCTTTGAAGAAACTGGTATTACACACCAGACATCAGCTGTTAGAACTCCACAGTAGAATGGGGTAGTTGAAAGAAGGAATCGAACCCTTGTAGAAGCTGCTCGCACTATGCTGATCTATTCCAGTGCACCGTTATTCCTATGGGCTGATGCTGTTTCTACTGCTTGTTTTACTCAAAACCGATCCCTAATCCATCCAAGATTCAATAAAACCCCATACGAACTTGTCAACAACCGAAAACCAGATATTTCTTATCTTCATGTATTTGGCGCTTTATGCTATCCAACAAATGACAGGGAAGATCTGGGAAAGTTGAAGGCTAAGGGTGATATTGGAATCTTTATTGGGTATTCTGAAAACTCGAGGGCATTCAGGGTGTACAACAGGAGAACGAAAAAGATAATGGAGACGATGAATGTGAAGTTTGATGAAATTTCACAAATGGCTTCTGAGAGACTCGCTCTAGAACCCGCGCTTAACCGAATGAATTCCGGACATATCAGTTCGGGACTCGCACCTCAAGGAGCTCAATCAATTCATTCAGAACAACCCACAACTCAGGAACTGGATAATTTCTTCGAGTTTATGTTTGATGAATACTATGGTGGCGCTTCGACAAATGCATCTAACCAACATTCCGCTGCAACCACTCAACATCAACAACCACCACCACCTCCACAAAATCAAGATGCATCCACAACATTTGAAGCTGACGCACCATCTCCCTCCACGTCATCAACATCATTTACTCCTAAAACTCCATTCATTGAAATTGTTCTACCAAGAATTGATGAGCAAGAACAAAATAATGCTGTGTTAGACGAAGAAGTCTTTGAAAACCCGTTTGGAACGGAATCTGGTGAATCATCTTCCAGATTACATGAACCGTCTAACATACATTCAAACAGTCCAAGGTACCCTTCAACATTACAGTGGACAAAAGACCATCCGATTGAACAGGTTATTGGTGAACCCTCAAGACCAATTCAGACGAGAAAACAACTTCATACCGATTGCGACATGTGCATCTATGTCTACTCAGTCAGTCTTATAGAACCTAAGAACATTCGGGAAGCAATGGCAGATAATGCCTGGATTGAAGCGATGCAGGAAGAACTTCTTCAATTTCAAATCCATGACACCTGGGATTTAGTTCCAAGACCAATTGACAAACTAGTCATTGATCTTAAGTGGTTATGGAAAAATAAAAAGGATGAAGAAATGACTGTGATTCGCAACAAGGCTCGTCTGGTGGCAAAGGGATTCAGACAAGAAGAAGGAATAGATTTTGAAGAGTCATTCGCACCAGTTGCAAGGCTTGAAGCAGTCAGGATTTTCTTAGCTTATGCCGCTCACAAGAACATCACGGTTTATCAGATGGACATCAAGACGGCGTTCTTGAATGGAACTCTGAAAGAAGAAGTGTATGTGAGTCAACCAGACGGTTTCGTTGACAAAGATCATCCGGAATACGTCTACAAGCTAAAGAAGGCAATCTATGGTTTGAAACAAGCCCCACGGGCGTGGTATGACGAGTTATCATCTTTCTTATTGTCAAATAATTTCACCAAAGGAACAATTGATCCGACCTTGTTTACAAGAAAATACAAAAATGATATTTTGATTGTTCAGATTTATGTGGACGACATAATATTTGGGTCCACTAATCCGCAACATTCAAAACATTTTGAAAATCTCATGAAAAGCAAATTCGAAATGTCCATGATGGGTGAATTAAAATTCTTTTTAGGTTTACAAATTCATCAATCCCCACGTGGATTTTTTCTTAATCAGGCTAAATACACAATTGAGATTTTGAAAAAACATGGTATGGAAAATTGTGACTCTGTTGGTACTCCTATGGTCACTTCACCAAAAATTGGCGCTGACCTATATGGGAAACCCATGGATCCAAAGAAATATCGGAGCATGATTGGTTCTCTCATGTACCTAACTGCAAGCCGACCAGATATACATTTTGCTGTGTGTTTATTAGCACGGTTTCAGACAAGGCCTACCGAACTTCACCTCCAAGAGGTTAAACGGATCTTTCGATACCTTCGAAGAACCATTAACATGGGACTTTGGTATCCGAAGGATTCGGAGTTTACACTAATTGCCTTTTCAGATGCCGATCATGCTGGATGCCAAGTAACAGCGAAAAGTACATCAGGCGGAGCGCAATTTCTGGGAGAAAAGCTAGTAGGCTGGTCGTCAAGAAAACAAGATTGCACTGCTTTATCAACAGCAGAGGCCGAGTATGTGTCTCTATCTGCGTGTTGTGCTCAAGTCCTTTGGATGAGAACACAACTCACAGATTATGGTTTCTCTTTCAACCGCATACCTTTGTATTGCGATTCAAAAAGTGCCATAGCCATCTCGTGCAACCCAGTGCAACACTCGAAGACCAAGCATATTAGAGTCCGCTACCACTTCATAAAAGAGCACGTTGAAGAGGGTACTGTTGAATTGTTTTTCAAAATAGAAAATTTGAAAAAGCCATAAAAAATATAAAACATCAAAAACCAAAAATATTCTTCTCACGACATGTCTCTCGTCTAATCAATATTCTGTACGTACTTAGAAATGTCATTCAACAATGATACGGGTATTTACAGATGCTTGAGCGAGAGTTATTTTTTATGTTTTTCTAAAACATGTCGTTTCTCAAATTTTTCTTCAATACGGCTTTCGTGCATTTCAGTACGGAACCCACGCCACATTGAATGACTTCTGATTATTTCCGATCAGGACTCGCAATGTTAATGGCGAAAAGCAAATACCTTGAGCACTTAATCAAAATGATTTCTAAGAGATTTTTTCAAAGTCTTTGAAATGCATTTTGTGCTCAAGATCACTCCCTCTAACACCCTTAACTGCTTTTAAACTCAATTGTTTAAATAAAATGCTTTGTTAAAGGGGGAGTATAAAAAGAAAAATGTTCCATCTTTCATGCTAAAATTAGTCCGTCTCTCCACAAAAAGTTTCATTTTAATCAACTGTTTTCAAAAATACCACTTCATGCTATTTTTGAGGGGGAGATTAAGTGTTTAAATATATGGGGGAGAGGACGTGATTAAAATGTGATCTAAAAGAAGTTTTTGTCGTTTGAATCTCAAAATGAGTGCTTCAAAAAGACTCAGAACAACCCTCGAATTGACGAAACTAACTGTCCGTTATCGAAAAGACTAGTCCGGGACGGGTAATAATTTCAAGATGGTTATCCATTGATGTAAACGTGTCTCGCAAAGGACTTGTCTGAGTAGAATGTACTAATTCGAGAGATGATCTTTGAATATGACCGGGACGGGTAATAATTTCAAGCTAGTCTAACTAGTGATGTAAGCGTGTCTCGCGAAGGTCATGTTCATCGAAAATCAATCATTTGAAATGTGCGAACTCTACCCAACATGTGCAATTTATTTCAAAAATGCATGAGCACATGTGAAGGGGGAGTGTTTCAAAAATGCAAAACTCTTGATGTGTTAACAAAATGTTTTCTCATAAACACGTTGAGAGATTTTCACAAGGTTTAATGGCATGTGACAAATAATCTAGGATAATCATGGAGTAATAAGGTGATTATGGTTAGGTTATGTCCAATGATCCGCCAGAACCGGAGGGATCTACCCAAGGACAATCCCAATAGCTTAGCATTAGAAGTCCTTAGGTATGATTGAAAAAAGGAGTATAATGAGAAAGGAGAAAGAAGGGGTTGAAGAATGAAAAAGAAAAGTTTTTGTAAGGGTGAAAAGAAATAGCCCTCCATGAAAACTTAGGTCAGAAACCGGGTCAATACATCTGCTATCGGTATTCACTAAGGTGATACTGGTATTGAAGACAAGACGTCATGGACCCAGTGACGCATTGCACCACCCCTCCTATCCACTCAGATATCTCTTAAAAGATATTTGTTTCATTTCTCACGGAGAACACTACATAATCTATCGACCTCTCACTCCGAGATGTGTTGGTATTGAAAAGGTGGCACTCTGCTCCATGCCTCCGACGACTAAAACCAAAATGCACATTATAGAGTCTAGAGACATGAGATTCATCAAAAGATCTCTTAGGAACACTTCCTATGCAATACACTTGTGTTCACCTCAAAAGGATACAAGTTGTATGAGTCTTAATGAGATCTAAAAGATCTTGCCTCACGACATGATGGCCGAAGGACGATTTATTGCTAACTGTCTTATGCAGGTACCGACGGAAGTCCATCCACCATCATCATCTACTAATGACGAAGCATCTGGAATGAAGGAGTAGATCAAGGCAAGGACGACTGATGCGTGGGTTTTGCAACCTTACAACAGGTTTTACCTCTCGAGGGATCTCAAGAGGCTTACAACCCCACCAGGCAGTGTACCTGACCGATGTAGTATAGTGTAGTGGTAAGTACGGGGGATTGATCGTTCTCCACAGGGAATAGTGTTCGTTAGGTGTGAAAGACTACTCTAATTAGGTCTAAGGGTTGAGGAAGATTCTTTTTATGTTTTTATATTTTTATGAAAGCAAGTAAAATCTCGGTTTTGAAAGAGTGGGCGGAATTAGTTGCTAGTCAACTAACCCAAAATTACTACGGATGCAAATAAAATAAAATAACAAAAATGAGAATGTGGTGAGAAACTTATGTGTAGAGAAATGTGTTTACTTAGATTTCCTTACTCCCTAACTATCTTTTACCGGTTAATTAGTGTGTATTAGTCGCGTGGATGACGGGTGTATTCCTTAATACTATTTGTGGGGTGGCGTACGTACTTCCCCAACTCTACAAGCTCCTACTTCACTCCTATGTCGAGCCGGCTAGGAAGCTCCTAACATGGGATCACTAGAATTCGCTTGTGCATTAAATACAACCATAAAAACCTTTAGTACGCATTTGGTTCATGTTTCTTAAGACGTTCAAGCAAGTTACCGAATAGGAAGTTAGCCAGTTTTCTTAAGCCTAACATAGATAAACAATCATCCAATACAACTAATAACACACTAATAACCAATAATCAATAGCTAGGTTTCATTAGATCTAAGCAAACACAAGATAAATTTAGCCTAACATGTTAATCAAAAGACAAGAATAAGATAAAATCAAACAACACATAGACATATTGAATGATTAATTGATAACTTATCTTCAATGTAACATGGAAGATCTCAAGGCAAAAAGCCTTGAAAAAGAAGCTAAAATCGTCTTAGGGTTTTCTCCCAAAATTCCACACACTAAGCTCTCCCTTAATGACAAAAAATTAGAAAACTATATATAGATTTTTGGATCTGACGGCGTCACCTTATGGAGTGTGACGCCGTCACCTCGCCGCTTCTAGGGTTCCCGGATGACCTTCTTGACGCCGTCCCTCTTTAGCTCTTCAAAAATCCATTCTGGCTTATCAAGGCTTGACGCCGTCGAACCTTGAACGTGACGCCGTCCCCTTTTGATTTAAGCCGTGACGCCCTTGATCAAGTTAAAGCGTGACGCCGTCAGAATTCACATGCTATTTTCACTGGCTCATCATGAGTAAATTTCACGTCCAACTTTTCTTGCCAAGGCATGACGCCGTCTGGGGTAAATTGTGACGCCGTCAAAGGTAACTTTCAGCACAATTTTGAGACTTTGTCGTTTTCTTCACTTTTATGCTCCAAAAACGTCCAAAATGCCTCCTTTTCCAGATTTCTCCTCAAAAGTACCTAAAATGACAAAAGGAACGATTTAGGGCAATATTTGATCAAATAAATACGATTTAGGGCTTAAATGACCCCTTAAAAGCGGTACACTTTTCGCTTCATCAAATACCCTTACACTTGAGATTTGCTTGTCCTCAAGCAAATGCGCTTTTATTCTAATCAAAATACAAGTTAGGGGTCATTTAATGCAAAAATAAAAGTAATAACAACAAATAATCGTTCCACTTTAATCATAATAAGCACGGAGATTATAAACTAGCACCTCACAAGTAGTGTTTAGATACTCACATCTCTCAAGTGTCATCAAAGTAAATCTCATAAATGAAAACGGATAATATCTCTCACTACCTGTCATAGCAAATAGATTACCATAGGCTTGGGAAAGGATCGAAAACCTCCTCCACTAGGCGTAAGCACCAAAGATAAACTATCAAAGAGGGCTTTTAAATGGGTTATAACGTTAGGTGTAGGGAAAAGGAAAACACGGTTTTGTTGGATAAGGGATATTTTTACTGGTGGCTAGTTAAAGATCTTGATCAATTACATGTACTATACAATGTTGCTAAGCCAAGACTAGACTCGATCTTAAGCTAAAAGCAAAATAACAAAAACATAAAACAAACATAAAATAAACATAAAATGAAACGGGATGGTAGTCCGTATGTTTTTTCTATTTTTCTTTTTCTCATTTTTTTGTATTTTTCTTGATTTATTTTTTTTTTTTTTTTTTTTATTGCATACACTTTTGCCCTACCATCCAAAATAATACATCATAGGGGCATTGCATTCCCCTTACACTTGAACTTTTACATAACTTTACAAATACTAATCTAACGACTCGAATTAAGATAATTGAAAAACTTGGAGTACTTTTTAAATATTTAGCACATATGGGGGTAATAAATGATGTTCTTCCCCATTACTCCATTACACTAGTACTTTACCCATGAGTCCCAATCGTCCCAAAACAATATGTACAAGGATATGACTCGACTTAGCAACCATGTAATCAATTAGATAATTAACTTGGGGTTTAAACAAATGTTGTCACAATAATGCACTAAAAATGAGTGCATACAAGGTAGGCTAAGGCGATTTGGGTGTACATTTAAGTGGGGTGTAAATAAATTCTTACTTTAAGTAAAATGCTTAAAGTTAGAAACGAAAAGATAGGCTCTGAGGGGTGTACTAGGGGTATCGTGTACTAAAAATGAGTACAACGCAAAGGGTGTGGGAGAATTACTTGACCAATGTAGCCAATGTAATTATAACAAAAACACAGGTGTAAAACAATGGGTTAATCCTAATGCCTCTTATCATGTAGTAAATCTAACTACACGAATGTAGTCTCACTTGTGGCCTCGGAATGGTCCTAACGCAAGTTCTAGAATCTAAGTGCTACCGGTACACACATCATAGCATAAATGCTTTTCCTACCAATTCTAGGGGCGAACCTCACATATTTGGGGGTGGACAATTTTTTAGTGGTACGGTTTTTGTGCTAGTCATATAACTCCTATCCGTGAGACGCTCATTAAGATCAAAGCTTCACTCCTATATGTTGTAAAAAATTTTAAATTTGGCACTAAAATTACCCTAACAGGTATTTATCTCAGTTTTATTACACATCTATTATTAAACAAACAAAAATCAAGCGCAATGGCATTCTCTAAAATCGTACTTTTACCCCCCCTTACACTTAAGATGAACATTGTCCCCAATGTTCAAATAACAAGATGTAAAAGTAAATAAGGTAAAAGAATGAAATCAAATACTCCCCTGATTCGCTCGGTGGATAATGAAATTACACGGTTAGATCTTCCTCCAAAGTAATGTAGAAGCTCCATGACTAATGCATCGCCACAAGCTTGATTCAAAACATTTCCTTGTCCAAAATAACCTGTTAAACCTGAGAAAACAAACACGAAAACCTGCATAACATCGGCGGGATAAAATCTATATATAAGGATATAATGCTTGTGGAATGATAACTTTGCAGATTCCTGGAGATTATAAGTTGGAGATTTTAATAAAAACTTTTTTTTTTAAAAACAAAACTTTCAAAAATTTCTGAAAATTAAATCTGACGCCGTCAGGTTATAAACCTTGACGCCGTCAGAAATGACCTGACAAAAATTTTCATTTTAAGTTTCCGGAAAGTTTCTGGAAAAACCTTTACCTTACTTCCTGGAAATCCTGCAAAACATCATTATGACTCGATACAAGCATTTGACTCAAACAAATACTAATATGTATGCTAATTTATTATTATTATGATTCATGTTCATTTGTGTTCTAATAAACCGATTTAGATTTCCCTTACACTTATCTTTTGCAAAATACCTTTATATGTAGTTAAGACGAAGTTAAAAACAACATAAAGCATTTTCACAATTTACTTTTGAACATGAATCAATACTAATAAAAATTAAACACATATACGGAAACAAATAAAATCAAACAAACAAATAAATAAACACACAAAGCAAATAAAACAAATAAAGCTTGGGTTGCCTCCCAAGAAGCGCTTTTCTTTATTAACGAGTCTTGTAGCTAGACTCAAAGTCACGTACATTACGTGACTCCATCATCGGTCACGGTTCCTAGGCCATTCTCCTTCCCGGTTTTATATTCCGGTCCTAATTTCAAACAATCCTTGTAGAAACCGAATATCCTTTCCATAACATAGTCTACTCCTTTACTTCTATCCTCATCATTCCTATAGTAGACCGCTTGCTTGAGCTCCTTCTCAACATTTGACAAGTGTTGGAATTGTTCTATCTTATATGGCATTTGGTAGCTTACTTCATCGGTCTCATCCTTAAATCTAACTATCCCTAAGGAAGGTTCATAAGTCATTCTAGAGACCTCAACAAATGGTTTTCCAAAAACCACTTGAGTTAAGGACGCATCGACTATTGGGCGGATATCTTCTACAATTACAAAGTCGGTGACATAGGTGAAGTTTCCTACATAAACCGGTAATCCCTTAACTCTTCCCGTGAAGTTACTCATCCAACCCTTGTCAGGGAACATCCTATACCCAAGTTGATTTTTCATTATCAAGTTGTAGTGGGCTCTAGTCATGATGTTTATGGGTGATCTAAGGTCGATGTAGGCTTTCCACACATGCAAATGTCCGATGTTGCATGGTATGTTGAGATTAGAAGGGTCGCCTATTTCAATGATTGGTCTACCTAGGAAGTATGGTGTCTCGGGGTCATCGAATAAGTTTGTATGATATGCGCGCTCTTCCTTAGTGGGTAGCCTATTGAAGTAGTCCTCATCGTTATCTACTTCCTCTACTTCATTTTTCTTAACTTCCTTATCAACCTCGACTTTCTTAACCTCATCCTTAGGTTCCATTTCTATCCTACCCTCATTCTTGTCACTTTCTTCCATGCTCCTATCGATTGGTTTAATAGTGACAACGTTGACGAAGTGGACATGTTTGGATGAAGAAGGGTCTTTGACTTGGGGTCCGCTATTTGAGTTCCTAGCGTCCTTATGTGGAGGTGATAGCATTTGGTTATTGAGGGCTTTCAACAAGTTGTCAATTTTATTGGTCATCTCAGTTTGTTGCTGATTGAATTCGGATTCGAATCTAGCTATCCGAGCTTCTTGAGATGCCATAAATTGAGACATCAATCCTTCAAAGTTATTGGTACTACCATTGCCGGAAGGATTGTTGTTGAAAGTACGGTTCGAGTTGGAACCGCTTGATTGGAAACGATTAGGTGGGTTGGAAGAATTGGGTTGTTGTGCGTTTTGGTTTTGTTTCCACCTAAGGGTCGGGTGATTTTTCCATGAGGGGTTGTATGTATCACCGTAATGGTTTGGCTCGGGTTTGAAAGTGTACCACTTGTCTCCCGCTCCGTCGGTACGCGAGGATGCGTAGTCCACAAAAGCTTGTTCGGGGAGTTCCATGCAATCACGAGTGTCGTGGGGACCACTACATAATTCACATGAAGAAGTGATTTTGTTCACTTGGCTTGAAGGGTTAGGAGCCTCGTAGGATTTCATGAGAAACTTGACTTGGTCTTCAAGTTCTATGATCCTACGGTCAGAAGTGCTTGAATTGTTCGAAGGCAAAGATATTGCCTTGACCGTTTTATTCAAATCACGGGGATCACTCCAACTTTCGTTGTCATAAAGAGCAAGATCCTCTAGGAGAGCCCATGATTGTTCCGCACTTAGATCACGTAGCTTGCCACCGGCCGATTGGTCAATGGTTTGCCTCGTGGAGAGATTGATATGGTCATAGAAGATTTGGACTTGGAGCCAAAGTTCTATGCCATGGTGAGGGACTTTTTAGGAGTAAGTCCTTGAATCGAGTCCATGCCTCGTAGAGAGTTTCGCCTTGACGTTGTTGGAACATCAAGATATCATTCCTTAGCTTGGTAGTTCTTCCCGGTGGGAAAAACTGAGCAAGGAAACGAGTGGTGAGATCATCCCAAGAGGTAATGGATCCTGCGGGTTGACGTTCTAGCCACTGACTAGCTTGGTCCCGCAAAGAGAATTGGAAGAGACGCAATCGGGTCGTCTCTCGAGTGGCAACATCAAGGTCTATAGAATCAACGATTTTAAGAAAGTCCTTGAGATGTTGATTAGGATCTTCAGAACGAAGTCCATGGAATGCGCATCCGCTTTGCACCAACCGGATGGTGTCGGATCGCAAGGGTGTGATATTGGCTCCTTGGGTGAGCTCAATGGTGTTTCGATAGCCATGGTGGCTAGGACGGGAATACTCTCCTAAAGTACGGGCTCTAGGAGGTGGTTGTGGTTGTTGTGGTGGTGGGTTGTGGGGGTTAAGGATATTACCATCTTCCATGATGTCGGATGGTATGGTTACGAACAAAGACACGAAGAAAATAGATAGACTAAAGAAAATCTAGAAAAAGAAAATAAAAATCTCACTAGAAAGGAATCTAGTGAGTAGACCTAATAGAAATAAAAATTCAACCTAAACAATAACTATTCCCCGGCAGCGGCGCCAAAAACTTGATGCGTGGGTTTTGCAACCTTACAACAGGTTTTACCTCTCGAGGGATCTCAAGAGGCTTACAACCCCACCAGGCAGTGTACCTGACCGATGTAGTATAGTGTAGTGGTAAGTACGGGGGATTGATCGTTCTCCACAGGGAATAGTGTTCGTTAGGTGTGAAAGACTACTCTAATTAGGTCTAAGGGTTGAGGAAGATTCTTTTTATGTTTTTATATTTTTATGAAAGCAAGTAAAATCTCGGTTTTGAAAGAGTGGGCGGAATTAGTTGCTAGTCAACTAACCCAAAATTACTACGGATGCAAATAAAATAAAATAACAAAAATGAAAATGTGATGAGAAACTTATGTGTAGAGAAATGTGTTTACTTAGATTTCCTTACTCCCTAACTATCTTTTACCGGTTAATTAGTGTGTATTAGTCGCGTGGATGACGGGTGTATTCCTTAATACTATTTGTGGGGTGGCGTACGTACTTCCCCAACTCTACAAGCTCCTACTTCACTCCTATGTCGAGCCGGCTAGGAAGCTCCTAACATGGGATCACTAGAATTCGCTTGTGCATTAAATACAACCATAAAAACCTTTAGTACGCATTTGGTTCATGTTTCTTAAGACGTTCAAGCAAGTTACCGAATAGGAAGTTAGCCAGTTTTCTTAAGCCTAACATAGATAAACAATCATCCAATACAACTAATAACACACTAATAACCAATAATCAATAGCTAGGTTTCATTAGATCTAAGCAAACACAAGATAAATTTAGCCTAACATGTTAATCAAAAGACAAGAATAAGATAAAATCAAACAACACATAGACATATTGAATGATTAATTGATAACTTATCTTCAATGTAACATGGAAGATCTCAAGGCAAAAAGCCTTGAAAAAGAAGCTAAAATCGTCTTAGGGTTTTCTCCCAAAATTCCACACACTAAGCTCTCCCTTAATGACAAAAAATTAGAAAACTATATATAGATTTTTGGATCTGACGGCGTCACCTTATGGAGTGTGACGCCGTCACCTCGCCGCTTCTAGGGTTCCCGGAAGACCTTCTTGACGCCGTCCCTCTTTAGCTCTTCAAAAATCCATTCTGGCTTATCAAGGCTTGACGCCGTCGAACCTTGAACGTGACGCCGTCCCCTTTTGATTTAAGCCGTGACGCCCTTGATCAAGTTAAAGCGTGACGCCGTCAGAATTCACATGCTATTTTCACTGGCTCATCATGAGTAAATTTCACGTCCAACTTTTCTTGCCAAGGCATGACGCCGTCTGGGGTAAATTGTGACGCCGTCAAAGGTAACTTTCAGCACAATTTTGAGACTTTGTCGTTTTCTTCACTTTTATGCTCCAAAAACGTCCAAAATGCCTCCTTTTCCAGATTTCTCCTCAAAAGTACCTAAAATGACAAAAGGAACGATTTAGGGCAATATTTGATCAAATAAATACGATTTAGGGCTTAAATGACCCCTTAAAAGCGGTACACTTTTCGCTTCATCAACGACCAAGAGACGATTCTTTGAAGATCACAGCGCATGAAGGAACATTGAATGAAGACTAATATATATTGACACACAAAAGTCAAGTCATTGAAGGCTAAAGAACAATCACGGGATCATCATTTGAATGACCATCCCTTAGGGGAAGATTGTTAGCAATTACTTTTCTTAATTGCAAAAGTGATGGTCATTAGTTTGTAAGACTTAAGTGTGTCATGTAATATGTAGTTAAAGAAGTGGGCTTGTAGCATTAGTTTATTAGTGTTTCAAATGTATAAGTGTAATGTATTAATCAAGCCCACTACTAAGTCCAATAGAAAGCCCACCAAGCCCACTTGGTTGGCTGTGTATTTCATTTAACGCCACACACACACTCATAGGGAGGGGTGTCTCTCATTTGTAGAAAGAGAGTGTGTGTGTGAAACCTTGTCATTGTTTATTTCCTTTTCACTAAAGCTAATAAACCTTTGACTGAAATTAGCCTATGATCCATACTACTCTTTCTTGTTCTTAATATTTATATGTGAGTCATCATTGTGTTCTAGTGTGTTGTGTGATAGAGAGGAAAGCTCTCGGTGTTCATTCATAGTGAAGATCGAGGTATTACAACCGGTTTTCTTAAAAGAAACCGGTGTCTTTACTAATATTCTAAGACTGGTCTTTTTCACAGAACCAGTTTTTCTTAATCTTTATATTAAAGAGAGTGGTTATTCTATAACAACCGATTTTTTACACTTTCCCTACCCCATATTTTTTACAATAGAAACTGGTTATTATATAACCAGTTTCTATTAGGGGATGTTTATGTTCTTTTTTGTGGTAGTGTACATTTTAAAAATATAAACCGTCTTTCATTCAACGATTTCTTTTCCTAGTCATGGCTTCCTACATTTTGCCAGCTAATTTACGGAGATCAAGCCCACCGCCACTCAAACACAAATTAGTAAAGCCTTCCCCTATTTGAAAAGATTAGCGTGGTCACATTAAGGCTGTTTGCGCCTAGAAAATTTAGCTTGAAAACTCTTACATGTTAAGTGATAATAGTCACATGTCTTTTACCATTCATTTAAAGTTAATTCGGAGTTTGATGAGAAATTAAAAAGTAATGACAAGCCATCAAATATGTTAACTAAGTCTTACACTAGACTCACAATAGTGTTAAAAAAAAAAAAAAAAAAAAAAAACCGCATATGTGATTCAGTTGGACTAATCTCTTATATAATAAAAGATTTCCAAAGTGGAAAAGGAATGTTGGAGCAATTGAAACTAGAATAATGAGAGTGCTCAATTTTGCCATATAAAAAAAAGAAAAAAAAAACGCATATGTGATAACTGAGTTGGACTAATCTCTTATATAATAAAGGATTTCCAAAGTGGAAAAGGAATGTTGGAGCAATTGAAACTAGAATAATGGGAGTGCTCAATTTTGCCTTATATAATAAATAAAGTTATCTCATTGCCTAATAAAAAGTCAAAATTGAAATTATTTTGTCAAACTCATATAAATTTCAACAAAAAAAAAAGTATAAAAACACATATATCGATTTTGAAAAAAAAATGTGATTAATAAAACTTTAGTTGTTAAATTTTAAATAAATTATATGGAGTTAACTAAACTTATTAGTTTTCATATTTTTTAATAACTTTATAAATCTAATAAGTAACCCCTACACTTTATATTTTTTTAGAAAAACAATATATATGTTGTTGTTATTTATAAATACTATTATCATTATATATTAAATTAAAATGTATATGAACGAAATTAAATTTTAAAATGAAACAACGAGTTACTGTGATATGTAAATGAATACATGATATTGTACACCTACGAACAACTCAAGTTATTCATTTTTGTGAGATTAAGTAAAGATGTCCAGAAAAGTTTTTTTTTTTTTTTTTTTTTTTTTTTTTTTTTTTTTTTTTTTTTTTTTTTTACTTACTATCTATGTTCAATAACGATTCATATTATTCCTCTTTATAAATTTAATACGCTCGTACACGGGTTTAAAAATTAAGTACGGTTATCATTATTATTAACATGAATATAAATATCAAAATAAGGCACGACCTCATGGGTTACTCAAAGATGAAAACATATGCATGATATTGTGCATATAGCAATGACGCATGTAACTACTTTTAAAGTTTAAATAAGGATCAAGGTTTTCAAGATCGGGATCCAACCTAGGATCGTTTTCGTCTTTGTAAGGTCGTGACCGTTAGATAGGATCGGGATCCTAAGATCCTACTATAATGCTATTTTTTAATGATCTTTGTAATATTATTCAAATCTACAAATTATTATATATTATAAACATGAAATTATATGAATATTTCATGAAAATGTTGTCATAAATTATGAATATGGAATATTTAAGAAGAATCATCTATTGTTTTTTAAATTATTTAAAACCATAAACCATAAATTTGTAGTTTTTTAGTTTGCGGTTTGAGAAAAGTAAGATCAGATCGGAGTAGATCTTAAGATCCTATGGTCAAGATCGGGATCCTATAAGATCTTAAGCTTGTTAAGATCCTACGTAGGATCAGGATCGTTTTTGCTTCGTAGAATCGTAAAATCGTAAGATCCTAAGATCAGAATCGGGATCTTAACAACTATGATAAGGATATTCAAAAAAGCATTTTTTAAGGGTTATTTACTTATTTATTGTTATTAAACACGCATAATGTCTAAAACATGATATCAATATTTAAATTTGAACAATATCAACCTCAACGCAATGTCAGTTCAACAAAGTCAAATCCTTCGTTCAACAAAAATCTATACAAAATATTAATCAATATTAATACATAATGAAAAGCTTACGTAAAAACCCACACGTGCACGAGTATTATAACCATATAAGTATAAAACTTATTTAACAACTCCTTATATGCATCCGGACAAGTTTTGTTAAAGTTTGTGAAAAAATATTAAACGTGTATGACTAGAATCGAACTCGGGACCAAGGGATTGCACACTTTACGTATGAATGATTAATGTAAAATAATTAATATATATAACCGTTATATATTTAATTATTTGAACACAAATAACGACTAACAGACGTTAAGTAATTAACGGGAATTGACTAACGACCGTTAGTGAATAAAGAAAGGACTGTAGGTGAAATTACAGGACAAGAAGATTCCGGAATACCCTTGGGAAGGGATGGGCCGATCGGCCATAAAGGTTTCTAACCCAATCCGAAACCAACTTGTTCTCTAAGTTATCATGCCTATAAATACAAGGCTTAGGGGTTAGGGTTTCTTACTTTGTGCACTCTTGCTATAACCCTAAACCTTGTTTCTTCTTCTTGTCTCCAAAACCGGTCGATCATACAATCCCTTGGGATTGATCGATTCACTTTTTATTAAACAAAGTTAGTTTGGTTTAATCTTGTGTTCTTTTACTAGCATAAATCATTAATCGGTTATAGTACATGTGTACAAGACTTTGGAAATTAACTCACTATAGTTAATACCTCTTGGATTGAGAAATAAAAAGGTAAGGGGTTTCCCGCTAATCCACTTAATTAATTAAAGAAGAAGATTTGAAGTATTGATCCTTGTTCTTGCTAGGATCAAAGGTACGTGTCTTTAATTTTTAGTTAATCTCTTACGTGTTAAATATTGATCTTATGCTTCCGCTATGTGCTTTGATGATGTAGAATTATTTATATAATTGTTATGGTATTTAAATTCTAATAGTGGTATCACGAGCCGTTTAACATGTAATTGTATTACCGAAACACATAAAAATCGAATCTTTGATTAGGATTACATGTTACTCAAATTTTTTAGGGTTTAGAACATTAAAAAATTTCAAACCCTAATTTTGCAAAGAGGGGGGGGGGGTCCTCTTTAATAAAAAATTAGTTTTGTAACCCTAAAATTAGGAACATGTGTGTTTATGTGTGTAAAGGGTTACGTTCCTTGACTTGTAAATTAATCCATGATGAGACATGCATGTTTATCATGGATTAGGGTTTGTAATTAATTGTTAAGTTATTTGCTACATGTAATAAGATACATCTAAAATTAGAGAAGACCTAATTAATTAAATTAATGAATCTTTTAGGTGCAACGTGGTATATGTTTGCTAAGACTTACGCAACCAAATTGTTTGGTGTATATGGTTCATTGGTACCTTTTGCTCGAAAACCAATCGTAGTCTTAGTTAAATATATGCATATTAAACATAGATAGATTATTAATAGGATTTTATCAAAAGTTTGCATGTGGCTATATGATTTAATGGTTAAGATTATATATGTTATTATGTGGTTATTTATTTTTATTAAATTACTTGCTTTTTTGTTTAAATTATATGTTGAATTGTAAGCAAAAAGATGGTAATTTTTTTAATAGAAAATAAATTGACCTAATAACTATGAAACCTTGATGTGATAAATTATATATTGCAAAGTCTTATGTGCCGACAGTGGTTCGCTTCGCACGGTAATTTGCTCCCAGGCGAGACTAGCAATATTATAGTTTATAATATATTTTTTAAGACTTATAATCATAAACTTTTGATTGAGTGATGAGCTTTGTACCAATAGTGTGAATGGCTTACCCAGTTTAGACAAACTATAAGAGGGCTATAAGGAGGCTTGACATTAAATTGTCATCCGAAAGGGACGCGTTTTTAATTAGCCTTCGGGCGGACGTTTGTCTCTCCGCTCCTTTGTGCGTCTAATTGGAGCTACCAAGTAATGCTATTTATTTGTGCAAAATCATCTTAAGGGTGAATTGACCTCAATTCCACGCGCCACTTTTGTGGTAATTATCCAAATAACTTGGGTCTTTTGACTCATGCAGGAGTAGGATATAGTGGGCGATAATTGTAGGTAATTCTTTGATTGATGAACCCAATACCTCTATTAAAACTTTGTTGGTTTAACTCTTAGCCTAATTGGTAAATAAAATTGTTTTGAAAACTTATGATACGAAGTTGTGTGCATGCTTCTTCGTACATATTTTGATTGTCACATCAAAATAAATACCCTAAAATTTAAGTCCATGCTATCTAATTATAAGGAACACTTGGAGTTAATATTTAGCGTAAGTGAGACCTTGCCTAGATATTAATGACAAGGTAAATTTCCATGGCATGAGACCGTGACATGGAGAATTTGCAGTTTCTAAATTAGTCGACTTAATTAAGTTGTAAGTGAGACCTTGAAACTTAAGGCATGAGATGGGAAGAAACATGCTTACATTGCAAATTGTTTTTGGCAAATGTAATTCCCATAATGATCTAGGAGTCGGAAATTGTTTGCCGATTATTGTATGACAGATTACCATCTTTTGTACTTTCACTACTAGCAGATCAACTGATGTAGTGAGACTATGGAAATTTGGATCCTAGTTTTCAAGAAGATTAAATGGTTATATGAATATTTCCTGGGTAATTTTATTTTCTTGAAAAATTGTATTATTAGAATACTAATATTTGAACTTTTTCTGTAGAAATGGCTCAACCCGATAACGCTATACTAAGTTCCGCTTTCAAAAGTCACTTTGAAAGGGAAAAATTGACTGGCCCAAATTTCAATGACTGGCATAGGTCACTCAGGATTGTCTTGAGAGTGTCCAAAAAGCTGGAATATTTGACAAAGCCTTGTCCCCAAGAACCAGCTGAAACTGAATCTGATGATGTCAAAGAAGCTTGGAGATTGGAGTTCGAAAAGCACAATGAAGTTGCGTGCTTGATGCTCGGAAGTATGGTTCCCAAGTTGAAAAAGCAGTTTGAGAACTATTTTCCTAAAGATATGCTGGAAGAACTCCAAAAGACCTATGAAAAGCCAGCAGCTGTTGAACTGTATGATTTGATCGATCAATTGCACAGCTGCAAGAAAGGGGAAGGTAAACCTGTTCGTGATCATGTGTTGGAAATGAAAATGTACATGGACCAACTACATCAGCTGAACTATGTCTATGCTGAGAATGTGTGTGTGAACCTAATTAATAGGTCCTTGAACAAGGATTTTAAGTGTTTTGTTCAAAATTACAACATGCATTGCTCTAGGAACACAGTCACAAAATTGCTCGCAATGCTTGTGGACTATGAAAAGGGTTTACCAAACAAGGCACCTACTCCTCAGGTATTAGCTATAAAAGGAGGTAGGATTCAAAAGCCAAAACCGCAGGCGAATAAGAAGGGTAACACTACAAGAAAAGTGGCTTTTTAGGACCCTTTGTCTGGGACGGTATGACAATGGAGTCCTAAAAAACTGTTTAATAGGACATATGAGCGTTTAGGGTCCTTTTTAAATATTTGCTACTTAGGCGGTGTCCTAAAAAGTTATATAATAGGATGGTTGATTATTTGGGGTCCTATTATCATATAACTTAATAGGACACTTAAAATATGGATCCTAATAAATTACTTTATAAGACATTTAGTTGTTGGTGTCCCATTATGTGATAGTGTAATACGACACTTGATCACTAGATGTCCTATTATGACATAACCTAATAAGACCCTTGACACTTGGGTCTTATAACTTTAACCTTTATAGGACGTTTATTCATTATGGTTTTATTATAATACACCATAATAGGACACTTGAGTTTTGAGTCCTAAGACATCAGTTAGTTAAAACGCTTATTCACAAAAAGTTTTATTATAACAAAATTTAATAGGACCTTTGACACATGGGTATTATAACGTAAACCTTTATAGGACGCTTATGCATAATGGTTTTATTATCATACACCATAATAGGACATTTTATTTTTGAGTCATAAAACATCAGTTTTATGGAACGCTTATTCGCAAACGTTTTTTATTATAACAAAAGTTAGTAGGACCCTTGACAATAGGGTCTTATAACGTTAACCTTTATAGAACGCTTATTCAGAATGGTTTTTTTTTATGATACACCATAATATGACACTTCTTTTTAGAGTCGTAAAACATCCGCTTTTTATAATGCTTATTCAAATTAGGTTTTATTAAAACATAACTTGATATGACACTTGACACTTGGGTCTCATAAATTCATCCACCATAATAGGACACTTGAAATTTGAGTCATAAAGCATCAGTTTTATAGAACGCTTACTTGCAAAAGTTTTATTTTAACAAAACTTAATAGGACCCTTGAGCCCTGAGTCTTTTAACATTAACCTTTATAGTACGCTTCTTTGTTATGGTTTTATTATCATACGCCATAATAGAACACTTCTGATTTGTGTCATAAAACATCAGTTTTTTAGAACGCTTATTTACAAGAGTTTTATGTAAACATTAGTTAATATGACACTTGATACTTGTGTATCAAAACTTGATACACCATAATAGGGCACTTGATATTTTAGTCATAAAAGATCAGTTTTATGGAACGCTTATTCACAAAAGTTTTATGATAACAAAACTTAATAGGACACTAGCTATTTAAGTAATCAAAGATCAGGTTTTTACAACGGTTATTCGCAACAGTTTTATTATAACAAAAGTTAGTAGGACCCTTGTCACTTGGGTCTCATAGGTTTTACTGAAAGTACTTTATTATACGAAAATCCTAGGAAAAATACTAAAAAGCTCCCAGCTTATTTGAATAAGCTGGGAATAAGCTAAGTAATTCGAATAGCAAATGAGGGAATAAATGTTAAAAGGATTATTAAAGAAGGAGAAAACGCAAAAGACCCAAGGGCAAGAGTGGTAGTGGCGTGTGTATGGGAGTCCAAAGACCAGGGTTCGATCCCTGCTCTTGGACTTTTTGAAAATTTTTTTTTTTTTTTTTAGTTTTCTTTTTACAAACATGAAAAGCACTAATGAATAAGCATTTTTCAAGTCTAAAACTATTGCTGCAAACTTGAAATAAGCATACTAATAAGCCCAAAGGACGGGAGATGTTGACAAAAACAAGTAATAAACTAAGGCTTAAGGGAAAAAAAAGCTGATAAGCTACTAATAAGCTGAGGCAAGACTGAAATAAACTAGATGATTAATGATAAACTAAAAGGACAACTAAAATAAACCACAATAGGGGAAATAAGCACTGTTAAATGACAAAAGAAGCTAAAAAGCCACTAAGGGCTGCTGTTGTAACCTTGGTGCAGGGGAAAAACAGGCTTTTTCAAGCCATGAAAAAGCACTCCAAATAAATTCTTAAAAATCAAGAAAAAATAGTAATACCTAGATAAGCCAGCCAACTAACTCTGTGCAAAATTTGAGCTTATAACAACTTAACATGAGTAAATTAAAGAACAAACGGAAGTGCTGCAAATGGGGAAAACCGAAAATTAAGTCTGCTATATCAATATTGGTCTGATTAGAGCTAGTTTTGACCAAGGCTTTAGGAAACTTTATCAACTACTTACTATGGACTGAAATCAACATGAAATTAGCAAAAACAGGGGTCTCAACTGCTTATCCCTATAATAAGCTCAATCCAACATTTTTGAGCCTAAAATGGGGAATAATCACTCTATTATAGAAAAATCTTCAAAATACCTTATGGTCACCTGAAAACAACTTATCTACATTACATTAAGCTATATTGAAAGTTCCCTAACATGCAAATGAACAGTACACTACCTTATTTACCCGTTTTGACCCTTAGCCAAACACCCCTTAATAAGATACTTTTGAGATTCAAAACTGAAACAGGCTTATCTAAGCCGAGATACTGAATGCAGATCATTAACTAACTACAGTGAGCCTCTGATGAACAACTTTTAAATTCCAAATAAGAACTTGATAAGCTAGATGCTATGTTGTGACTGTTTCATGGGTTTTTGAGCTAATTAAGGCCAACACCAACTTGAAGCAATAACCACCTATCTAAGTAACTCCAAACAACATCACTGACATCAAATAAGCATAGAAAAAGCAATTAAGCTCTAATAAGCTGATGAATAGTACCTTGGTTGACTTTATTTGACTTTTGTGGAATTCTTGGATTAGGACTGAGTTGATTATTATAAGCTAACAAGAAGCTATAATGAGCTTATATGAGCTTATATAAACAGTAATGAGGCTTTTAATTGATTCTTAACAACTAATTTTAGCTTAATGAGAATTAAGAAAAAACTTGAATTTTTATTAATGAGTCACACTGCAAATGTGTTTCCACGTCACCAAGACTTGTTTGTTCATCCATGTCATAAACATGTCTGGGCGCTGTCTTGATCACAACTTGCCATCCTTTGTCAACACTATCTGCAACGTAAAATACTTGCTGTGCTTGAGAAGCTAGTATAAAAGGCTCCTTATGAGCCTTCAATCCTTCAAAATTCAATAGAGTAAACCCGTTGTCATCTTCTTTTTTCCTTGAACCATTTGAAATCCAATCACAATGGAACAAAACTACTTTCTTGTCAATAGCATACTCCAACTCAATGATATCATTCAAAACCCCGTAGTAAGTTACATCTCCCACGATAGGATTGTTATCTGTAGCACTCGAGAAGCTGTTTGTCATGGCCTGAAGCATAACCCCACTATTCTGTGTTTTCCTATTATGTTCTACATCTTTTGTGTGAAATCGGAAACCATTTATGATAAAGCCCCTATATTTTTTCACAAACTCAGATGGACCACTTGCTAAGTTCCTTAGACTTTCTGTGATTCTGTGATCCCCTCTAGTATGTAGCTCCTCAACCTTAATTAAGGCAAGATGTGTTAATTGTTTTGTTATACACCCATGTATTAGTAGGTTGAAAATGCCATGTCATTATAATTATTTTCCAAAAGTAATAAACATGTGTATATTCCTTACATGATCTTGAAACCACGACTCAAAAGTCTCGCTATGTAAACATTGAATGTCACGCTTACGTTTTTTCCGATTTTCATGTTGAACCATCGCCAGATGTTCACTGCAGTGTTAACAGATGATAATGATGATAAGAACGACAACTATTAATCGTATAATATAATTTATGAAACTCACAACTAATATAATTACTTACGTTCGAAATTCATCAACTTCACTACAATTGAACAACACATATGAATGTGCTTTAGCCAAACTGTCAAGGTCCATCATTTCTACCTTTTTAGCACCAATCGGTCGACCCGACATAGAAAAGATAGGTAAAACATCCTCATAACCATCGCCATCATAATTTCGATTTGTCTTATTATGTACGGTCTCAACATCACTGGATAAGTACAATGAACAAAACGACACACACTCTTCAGCTAGATATCCTTCTGCAATGGAACCCTCCGGGTTACTCCTGTTTCGCACGTAAGATTTTAATGTAGATAAATACCTGAGATATCAAAACCAAGAATTTCAGATTCAATAATATTTTTGAGTGAAGGTATTTACTAAAATAGTAATGTGCACCTCTCGATTGGATACATCCAACGGTAATGAACTGTCCCTCCTAATCTGGCCTCTGAAGCATTACTATTTTAGATGAACACGGACAACCTGTTAACGACAGAAGTAGTCATCTGACCCATTTCATGGGAACCCTTTCAAGGAGTGGAAAGTATTGTCCGATTTATAAACCATGGAATAAAGTTGACGCCGAAAAAAAAAGCTTTGCTTGAACTCTTAAAGGTAGACAATGTTAAATTTGTATGTTAATGAATAAAGTATTTGTTTTCTAATGTGAGCTATTACATTTTTTAGACAAAATTTGATATACCGGAAGCTGGAGAAAGATGGGTATTGCAATCATTTGGGCGGAAGGTGAAGAACTGGAGGGCAAGAGTTAAGCAACTCTACCATGATCCATCTTTGTCAGTTAAGCAACAAATAAGGTCTAGGCCAAAGCAAGTGCAAAAAAAACAATGGAAGAGACTTGTGAAGTATTGGAATAAAGAAAAGACTAAGGTGTGAAATACTCTTCCACTTTAAATAACATTACTTAATTTCCCATTATGATATTTTACTTTCCTGCTGTAGAGTTTAAGTGAAAAAAACAAGGCGAATCGGGCAAAAAAGAAGATGATCCAAAGAACCGGTAAAAAAATTTATGCTCGCGTCCGTGAAGGGTTAAAGGTAACTGTATGGAGACAGTGGGATTGTTAATGTATCCTGTCGATATCCACTGTTAATATTCATTTTCTTTTTATTCATACAGACATCTTTGGGACAAGATCCAAGTCGATTGGATCTTTTTAGTGAATGCTTCTCCAAAGATGGAAATACCATAAATGTTGACACTGCAAATGTGATTGTAAGTAATATGCTTTTATGTTTTGAAAAGTGTATTAATAGCAGAAGTTAAACACAATATGCTTTTTTTCGTAATACATGCCTTTCCTATATGTTGTTCATGTTGATATAAAATGCAGGATGAAATGAAACGACTTAGTGATAATCTGCCCGAGGGTTCGATTGATAAGCCTGGACCAGATGATATTTTTTCTCAAGTTATGGGTAACGATCAAAATGGTGAAGCAGTCATGTATGGTCTAGGTGTTCGTGCTTCTGATGTTTGGGGTGTAGCACCAAGTCATTCAGCATTTCATAGAGAAAACAACGAATTGAAGTCTAGATGTGGAGAACTTACTAGTGAAAATGAACAGTTACGAGCCCAGTTATCAGAGATGAAAGGGTCGACGGATAGTTCCAGTGTTCCACCTGCTACATCACCACATTCTCCCGTTGTAACCAATGAACCTCCACGTTTACGGGTATGTTTCTATTATAAATCGTTGCTTGGCGTAACAAGCTAGTTGAATGGAAATTACCTTTCTGAATTAAGTAAAGTAGTTGCAGATATGCAATGTACAGTTTTGGGATGTTCATAGCCTGATATTGGTTTGAGCCACCATTGTGCCACTTTGGTGATTGCGTGACATTTTAGAAGTCGTATAGATATGATTTGCATTATGCTAACTAGATATTATATGTTGTGGAAGTTTAGGCATCAGTTTAGTAGTTCTCCCTAGCAATTTCAAATGTCTATATTCTAGAATACCATTAAAATATGACTAGACAGTGAAATTCTCTGGATGACAATTGAGAAATAAGCAAATTGTTGCATGAATAAATTGCAGAATAGGGGACGTTACATATCTCATTAGTTGTTGCATCTCCAATATAGTATTGTTGCATTTTCATAACGTCAGATACATATTTTCACATATTCAGCATACACTGATCAATTTTTGACCTCCTTTGTATACACCAGCCTCCATACCTGCAGTATTACATCTGTTTAACCTAATACATGTGTCTGACTATAAATTGATAAATGTTTGTTGAAAACTGAAATCTAGGTCGGGGATGAAGTTTTCCTTAAAAGCATTCTAAACTCAACCGAGACTGTAGCAAAAGGATGGGTGAGGAGCTTGAACCCAAATGATCTAGTTGGTGGTACAGAGATTGGACGAGGATGGTGTGAGGTAAACGTTCAAGTACCAACAAAAAGAGATGAAATGTTGGTGAGACCATATGGGTTATTTGCCACAATTGAAGACTGTGTTGGTGCAACCATAGCATGGCCTTGTCCCTTTATCTCGGTATGTCTTTGTTAATCTTGTGATACCAATAATTTTAATAACATGGAGCTTAATGCTTATACATGGATGTTTATTTGTAGGTGGTCCGTGAGGATTGAGAAAGGATGCATGATGACCCCGGACTAAGCTTCTTGTTGCTTTAATTTATTGTTTAATGTTACAAGACTTTATGTTGGATAGTGTCTACCTTATTTATGTTTAGTGCTTTTGTTATGACAATTGCTTATTTGAAATACAATTTCGTTTTATTCATTTAATAATTAGTTGATCTTTTATTCATATCGTAATAATAGAGTGTGCATGCTGAAAATAGCGTCCTATCATATGACTTGTCAGGACTTTGAAATTGTCCTATTAAACTTATTAACCGTCCTAACAATAAACTTTTAAGGACGCTTAACATTGTAAAAGTGTCCTAATATGTTGTTATTAGGACGTTATTTAGGTTGTTAATAGACATTTTATACGACCAAAAAATTGGTTTCATAATCTTCTTTGAGATATTAGAACCCTTTTCTTGGTGCTAAAGTAGCTATAATGTTACATGATAAGCGTCCTAACAATTATCTTTTAAGTACGCTTTTATGTGTATCAAAAGATTAAAATTAGGTAACCACATGTTAGAACATTGTAAAAGTGTCCTAATATGTTGTTATTAGGACGTTATTTGGTTGTTCATGGACATATTATGCGACCATAAATTTGGTTTCATAATCGTATTTGGGATATTAGGACCCTTTTCTTGGTGTTAAAGTAACTATAATGTTATATGATAACCGTCCTAAGAATCAACATTTAAGGACGCTTGTATGTGTATCAAAAGATTAAAAGTAGGTTACCACATGTTAGAACATTGTAAAAATGTCCTAATATGGTTTTATTAGGACGTTATTTGACCTATAATGCGACCATAAAATTGGTATCATAATCTTATTTGAGTTATTAGGACCCTTTTCTTGGTTGCTAAAATAGCTATGATGTTGCATCATATGTGTCCTAACAAACTTTTAAGGACCTTTTTAAGTGTTTCAAAAGATTAAAAGTAGGTAAGCACATGTAAAAACATTGTAAAAGTGTCCTAATATGGTTTTATTAGGACGCTATTTGGGTTATTCATAGTCATATAATACGACCATAAAATTGGTTTCATAAGGTATTTGAGATATTAGGACGCTTTGGACCTATTACGACCGCCTTACATGAAACGCTTTCATCCTTGGTCCTATTAAATGAAAGGTCCTAAAAAGTACCATTTTAGGACGCTTATGGGGGTCCTAAAAAGCCACTTTTCTTGTAGTGTAAAGGTAAGGTTGACAAGGGTAAACAAGTTATGGCCTATCAACCTATGCCTAAGCAGTATAACCCTCAGAAGAACAAGTTGAATTCGAAAAAGAAGGATCAGGCATGTCACCACTGCCATGAGGTAGGACACTGAAAGAGGAACTGTCCTCTCTACCTTGAGGAGTTGCGTGTGAAAAAGATGAAGGTTGAGGCTAAGAAATCCAGCACTTCAGGTAACTTTTTCATGATTGAATTATTTTCATTAACTCATAAAATAAATTCCTGGGTATATGATACTGGATGTGGTATTCATATTTGCAATACACTATAGGGGTTTAGAGTTGAAAGGAGACTGGCCTATGGCGAACAATATCTGGACGTGGGCAATGGAGCACAAGCAGTTGTTGAAGCCATAGGAATATTTAAATTAGTTTTGCCTTCGGGCTTAGTACTGTTTTTAAATAATTGTCATTATGCACCTTCAATTGTTAGGGGAGTAGTTTCCTTTTCGTGTTTACTGAATATTGGTTTTCAACATACTATTTCAAGCAATGGAATTTCTGTTTCGTTAAATAATGTTTTTTATTTTAATGCTATTGCTGTGAATGGTGTATTTGAGATTGATATGAATGAATGCAATGATTATAATTCGATGTATAGCATCAATAATAAGAGTGTCAAGAATGTCTTGAATTCATCTTATCTTTGGTATTGTTGACTTGCTCACATAGGCAAGACTCGCATGCAAAAGCTGCAACGTGATGGGCTTTTGCAAGAGATCAATGATAAATCATTTGATAAATGTGAATCTTGTATATCTGCGAAGATGACAAAGAAACCTTTCAATAATCGTATGGAAAGGGCAAATGATCTACTTGGTTTGATACATACTGATGTATGTGGACCACTTAGACATGTGTCAAAGAGAGATGCTAGCTACTTCTTAACCTTTACTGATGATTTCAGCCGTTATGGATATGTTTATTTACTTAAACATAAACATGAGGTGTTTGAAACATTTAAGGTTTTCAAAGCATAAGTAGAATTGCAACTTGGAAAGAAGATTAAAGCTTTTTGATCCGACAGAGGTGGTGAATACTTGAGTCAAGAGTTTAAATATTATTTAGCGGAGAATGGAATTGTCCAGCATCTCACATCTCCTTATAATCCACAACAAAATGGTGTATCTGAGAGAAGGAATCGTACATTGTTGGACATGGTGCGATCAATGTTTAATCTTACGACTCTTCCTTTATCTTTTTGGGATTATGCCTTGGAATCTGCGATTTGCATATTAAATATGGTTCCGACCAAGAAGGTTGATAAGACACCTTATGAGTTATGGTTTGGGAAAAAGCCTAACTTGTCTTATTTAAAGGTCTGGGGTTGCGAGGCGTTTGTTAAACATGACTCAGCAGATAAACTCCAACAGAGATCTATAAAGTGTATCTTTGTAGGATACCCAAAGGAAACGATGGGTTACTACTTTTACTACCCACCTGAAAACAAAGTAATTGTTGGTAGGTATGGAGATTTTCTTGAAAAAGATCTCATATCTCAAGAATTCAGTGGGAGGGTATATGATCTGGAAGATGATATACATTACCTTCTGAAAACACTAGCGAACTTCCTGTGGAACCTGAAAGTCTGGGTCCTCCACCGGAAGTAATTCCTATTCGCAGATCTATAAGGACTGTGAAAGCACCTGAACGTCTATGTCTTAGCGTAGAGGTCGAGGAAACTATATTAGGGGATCTTGGAGAACCTGCTAATTATAGAGCTGCCATGAATGATCCTGAAAAGGATAAATGATAGATTGCTATGTGATGCGTGGTTTTGCGACCTTACAACAGGTTTTACCTCTCGAGGGATCTCGAGAAGCTTGCAATCCCCACCAGGCAGTGTACCTGACCGATGTAGTATAGTGAAGTGGCAAGTACCGGGGGATTGATCGTTCAACTCAAAGAATAGTGTTCGTTAGGATTGAAATTTATCTACTAGGTCTAGAGGTGAGGGATGATTCTTTTTGTATTTTTATATTTTATGGAAAGCAAGTAAAAATTTTGGGTTTTGGAAGGAGAGGCGGAATTAGTTGCTAATCAACTAACCCAAAAACTACTACTTAAACTAATGTGAAGGAAAGTAAACTAGGAATCTACAAGGGAAGTGAAGCATGTCTACCTATGATGTATTACTCCTTGCTAGCTATCCAATTCTACCTATTGAATTGTAACCTTGTTTTAATTGACGGGTTGTATTCCTTAATACCATTCGTGGGGTGGCGTACGTACTTCCCCAACTCTATAAGCTCCTACTTCACTCCTATGTTGAGCCGGCTAAGAAGCTCCTAACATGGGATCACTAGAATTCGCTCATGCATTAAATACAACCATAAAAACCTTAGTACGCATTGGTTCATGTTTCTTAAGACGTTCAAGCAAGTTACCGTATAGGAGGTTAGCCAGTTTTCTTAAGCCTAACATCGATATCACCCAATCAAACAAAAGACAATAGGAAACAAGAATTATAAGCTAAACCAATTAGATCTATTGAAGTGTCACACCTTTATTGATGACGATAGACACATACATCAACAAGGAATCAATAAGATCTAATTAATTATATACAAGTTTCACACAATCATAAGTAGACACAAGGTGAATTAGCAAAGCATGATCAATGAAGGGCAAACAACCATAATACTGAAAGACATAATTAAGTTAGAATCAACAAACCAATATTTGATGTTTATGAAGTGATTGAAACCCTCTAAGTTGCTGGAAAAACACCTACCTAAACCCTAGAATCGGACTTAGGGTTTAGGGCTTACAAATAATGAAGTTGTGAGGTTATATTTATAGGCATTTTTCTGTCGGCCTGATCTGACGGCGTCAGACTTAACACGTGACGCCGTCATGACCAATTTTTCACCAAATTGTAGATCTCTTCGTCCCGAATCCGTGGCCTTTTGAATCACCTAAATCCGAGTTCGTATGAAGATTTTATGGCCAAAATAGTAACAGCTACCGCGCGCGCAAGTTGTGACTAGTTAACACGTGATGGCCTACCTCCATTAACACGTGACGCCGTCACTCTTTAATCCTGATGGCCATCTCTCTTTGTCTTAACACGTGACGGCCTTGATCACCTTAAAGGGTGACGCCGTCAGACTTCCTTTGTAAAACTTTCTGGCGCGTCACGTGTATTTGTCATATCCACCTCTTTTGCCAAGCCGTGACGCCGTCAAGAGCAATCCTTGACGCCGTCAAGCACTGTTCCCAACTTGATTTTTGGAGACTTTGTCGTTTTCTTCACTTTTCGCTCCAAAAACGTCCAAAATGCTTCCTTTTCCAGATTTTCACTCCAAAGAACCTAAAATGATAAAAGGAACGATTTAGGGCAATATTTGATCAAATAAATACGATTTCGGGCTTAAATGACCCCTTAAAAGCGGTACACTTTTCGTCTCATCAAATATCCCTACACTTGGGATTTGCTTGTCCTCAAGCAAATGAGCTTTTCCACCAATCAAAATACAAGTTAGGGGTCATTTAACATTAATATAAAAGTAATTACAACAAATGATCGTTCCACCTTAGTCAAAACAAGCACGAAAATTATACACTAGCACCTCACATTAAGTGTTTGGATACTCTCATCTCTCGGGTGTTGTAAATTTATATATGAAAATGGAGAAATATCACTCATTACCTGTCATAGCAAATAGATTACCATAGGCTTGGGAAAGGATCAAAACCTCCACCACATTGGCGTAAGCACCTAGGATAAACTATCAAAGAGGTCTTTTAAAGGGTTGTAACGTTAGGTGTAAGGGTATGAAAAACACGGTTTGTTGGATAAGAGATACTTTACTGGTGGCAAGTCAATTGTCTTAGTCAATTACATGTAAAATGAGGCGTTGCTAAGCCAAGACTCGACTCAACTTAAGCTACTACGACTCTCTTTTTGTTTTTTTTTTCAAGACACTATTTCGACTTAAACAATAAAATAAAAGAAACGGATGGTAGCCCGTATGTTTTTTTTTTTTTTTTTTTTTTTTCTACCTTTTTTTTTTTTTTTTTTTTTTTTTTTTTTTTTTTTTGCATACATTTTTACTCTACCATCCAAAATAATACATCAAAGGGAGCTTGTTTCCTCTCCTACACTTGAACTTTTACATACTTTACAAATGACTATGCTAATGACTCGAATCAAGAAAATTAAAACACTTGGAGTACTTTTAAGATATTAACGCACATACGGGGTAGTAAATGATGTTCTTCCCCATTACTCCATAACACTAGTATTTTGGGCATGAGTCCCAATCGTCCCAAAACAATATGTACAAGATATGACTCGACTTAGCAACCATGTAACCAATTAGACAATTAACTAAGGGTTTAACACATATGACAATAATGCACTAAAGATAAGTGCATACAAGGTGGGCTAAGGCGATTTGGGTGTACATTTGGGGTGGATTGTAAACAAATTCTTCCTTTAAGTAAAATGCTTAAAGTTAGAAACGAAAAAGATAGGCTCTGAGGGGTGTAATAGGGGTATCGTGTACTAAAAATGAGTACATCGCAAAGGTGTGGGAGAATTACTTGACCAATGTAGCCAACGTAATTATAATACAGGTGTAAAACAAGGGTTATCCTAATGCCTCTTATCATATAGTAAATCCTAACTACATGAATGTAGTCTCACTAGCGGTCTCAGCATGCATCACTATCACAAGTTCTAGAATCTAAATACTACCGGTACACTCACAAGCATCAACAATGAATGCTTTTTCCTACAGATCTAGGGGCGAACCTCACATAATTGGGGTGGAAAATTTTGAGTGGTACGGTTTTTGTGCTAGTCATATAATTCCTATCCATGAGACGCTTATTAAGACTAAAGTTTCACTCCTATATGTTGCAAAAAATTTTAAATTTAGTGCTAAAATTGCCCTAACAAGTATTTCTCTTAGCTTTATTACACATTTACTATTAAACAAAACAAAAATCAAGCGAAGTTGTAGTTTCTAAGGCATCCTAATTTACCCTCCCTACACTTAAACCGAACATTGTCCCCAATGTTCTAAGTAAAAGATGTAAAAGTAAAAATAAATGAAAATGAAAGAAACTAATACTCCCCTGATTCGCTCGGTATGTATGATGTGATAACATGGTTAAATCTTCCTCCAAGAAAACGAGCATAGAAAAGCTTCACTCCAGAAATATAATCATCTTCTTGTCCAATATAACCTGTAATCAACAAACACAAAAAACCAACGCATCAAACAGAACAAAGAAAAACCACAACTAGATGTAATTCCAGACTTAGAAATAAAAACAAAACTAAACAATAAAAGGATAGGATACTTGTGGAATGAATTACAAATAGGAACTCATAAAACATGTCCACAAGTATTGACACACAAACAAGATAGTATATATGCTAATCATAAATTGTGAATTTTTCATGTTCGAATTTCGTCCTTTTTAACAAAATATAAGCTTCCCTACACTTATCTTTTTGTAAAATACCTTTATATGCAATTAAGACGAGGTTAAAAACAAGATAAAGCATTTTCACAAATTATTCGAAACATGAAAATTAAACAATTATGATTAAGCATATATGACACAAACAAACAAATAAAATAAAAACATCAAACAATTAAACAAATAAAGCTTGGGTTGCCTCCCAAGAAGCGCTTGTTTTTGTTCGAGTCACGAGCCTGACTCTACCCTTATTTAACGAATAAAGGAGAGGTTTTTCCTACACTTAGGATTAAGTGCGGGTGATAGTAGCGATACACACCATCTCGGTGGAAGTATGCCGCGTGAGGAAAGAGTGGTGGATGAATTATATACTCAAAGGGGTGTGCTCCTTTCATCATAACCTTACCTAGTTCACTTTGGTCAATGGGTGAATTAAAGTTTTCTCCTAAAAAGGGATCATCTTCTATCAACTTCGAGAGATTCCTAGTTGGGAATCCATCTTGACCTAATAAACCCGGTTTAAACCCATAGTGTTTCTTGTGATTAATCATGAATGGGTGATGTAAGTATGAAAGGTTATGGTTCACTCCTATGTCAGCTTCCTCTCTACAAGGCTTAGAGTCTACTACCTTCAACATAAAACTACCCAGACTATATGGTTTGATGGGTGGGTCGGGACCTAATTCAATTCCTAAGTTCACATCTAAGGATGGAAGATTAGGTAACGGTTTTGGTTTAGGCTCCGGTTCATCAAAACTAGGAACTTCCATAGAACTAAAAGAAAGGTTATGACTACAAGTATTCAAACCTATTTCTTCTAGTTTTGTTTGGTCCAAGGGCTCTACCTCTATTGGGGTTCCTATAGTCTCTTCTACTTCTTCCGGGTAAGTCATGGGTGGTGTGTGTGCCTCAAATGATGGTAGGACTTGTGGGGTACTTGGTGGGCTTATGTTACTTACCTCATCATTCCTTGTGTCAAGATCACCTATATCCTCATCATGGGTTTTGGTAGAATCTAACCCTAACATTTTCCCAAGTATCTCAAGTGCTTCTCTAGGCATCTCAACTTCTATGTTCGAATCATAAGGATCTTCCTCAATAATCCGACCATGTTCAATTTGCCTAAAGGATTCATCATGTGTTCTTCGGGATTCAAAGTCATTGATCATAAAACCTAGGTCTTTTTGATCAATGTGATCATGTTCGGCTAAATCCTCCATCACATCAAGGTCACCTATGTGTTCATCCTGTATTATGGTAGTGCCTAACCATGACATGCAGCTAGGTGGCTCAACTCTACCCTCATCCCCAAACAAACTTGTTTCATGATCCTTGAAATTTGTGGTCAATTGACTTGTATTAATGTTTGTTGGGTTGTCTACTATATAATAATATTGGGCACAATTCTCAATAGCTTACCATGCTTCCTCAGCACTTAATTCCCTAAGATCCCTGCCGGCAAAATGGTAAATGTCCCTTTGGGCATGTCGGTCGACACGATTGTAAAAGATTTGAGTTAGGGACCATAAATCGAAGTTATGATGAGGGACTTTTTGGAGTAAATATTTAAAACGAGTCCATGCATCATAGAGAGGTTCATCTTTATGTTGTTTAAACATCAAGATGTCATATGGAGTGGGTGAATTACATGGCTGGTGGTATGGTGGATTCGCGTTCTCCATAATGGTGAACGGAAGAGTCAATGGAAATTACGAACAAACACACAAAGAAAAATAGATAGACTAAAGAAATCATAGAAAAATAAAATAAAAATCTCACTAGAAAGGAATCTAGTGAGTAGACCTAATAAAATAAAAATTCAACCTAAACAATAACTATTCCCCGGCAGCGGCGCCAAAAACTTGATGCGTGGTTTTGCGACCTTACAACAGGTTTTACCTCTCGAGGGATCTCGAGAAGCTTGCAATCCCCACCAGGCAGTGTACCTGACCGATGTAGTATAGTGAAGTGGCAAGTACCGGGGGATTGATCGTTCAACTCAAAGAATAGTGTTCGTTAGGATTGAAATTTATCTACTAGGTCTAGAGGTGAGGGATGATTCTTTTTGTATTTTTATATTTTATGGAAAGCAAGTAAAAATTTCGGGTTTTGGAAGGAGAGGCGGAATTAGTTGCTAATCAACTAACCCAAAAACTACTACTTAAACTAATGTGAAGGAAAGTAAACTAGGAATCTACAAGGGAAGTGAAGCATGTCTACCTATGATGTATTACTCCTTGCTAGCTATCCAATTCTACCTATTGAATTGTAACCTTGTTTTAATTGACGGGTTGTATTCCTTAATACCATTCGTGGGGTGGCGTACGTACTTCCCCAACTCTATAAGCTCCTACTTCACTCCTATGTCGAGCCGGCTAAGAAGCTCCTAACATGGGATCACTAGAATTCGCTCATGCATTAAATACAACCATAAAAACCTTAGTACGCATTGGTTCATGTTTCTTAAGACGTTCAAGCAAGTTACCGTATAGGAGGTTAGCCAGTTTTCTTAAGCCTAACATCGATATCACCCAATCAAACAAGAGACAATAGGAAACAAGAATTATAAGCTAAACCAATTAGATCTATTGAAGTGTCACACCTTTATTGATGACGATAGACACATACATCAACAAGGAATCAATAAGATCTAATTAATTATATACAAGTTTCACACAATCATAAGTAGACACAAGGTGAATTAGCAAAGCATGATCAATGAAGGGCAAACAACCATAATACTGAAAGACATAATTAAGTTAGAATCAACAAACCAATATTTGATGTTTATGAAGTGATTGAAACCCTCTAAGTTGCTGGAAAAACACCTACCTAAACCCTAGAATCGGACTTAGGGTTTAGGGCTTACAAATAATGAAGTTGTGAGGTTATATTTATAGGCATTTTTCTGTCGGCCTGATCTGACGGCGTCAGACTTAACACGTGACGCCGTCATGACCAATTTTTCACCAAATTGTAGATCTCTTCGTCCCGAATCCGTGGCCTTTTGAATCACCTAAATCCGAGTTCGTATGAAGATTTTATGGCCAAAATAGTAACAGCTACCGCGCGCGCAAGTTGTGACTAGTTAACACGTGATGGCCTACCTCCATTAACACGTGACGCCGTCACTCTTTAATCCTGATGGCCATCTCTCTTTGTCTTAACACGTGACGGCCTTGATCACCTTAAAGGGTGACGCCGTCAGACTTCCTTTGTAAAACTTTCTGGCGCGTCACGTGTATTTGTCATATCCACCTCTTTTGCCAAGCCGTGACGCCGTCAAGAGCAATCCTTGACGCCGTCAAGCACTGTTCCCAACTTGATTTTTGGAGACTTTGTCGTTTTCTTCACTTTTCGCTCCAAAAACGTCCAAAATGCTTCCTTTTCCAGATTTTCACTCCAAAGAACCTAAAATGATAAAAGGAACGATTTAGGGCAATATTTGATCAAATAAATATGATTTCGGGCTTAAATGACCCCTTAAAAGCGGTACACTTTTCGTCTCATCACTATGAATGGGGAAATGCAATCCATGAAAGATAATCAAGTCTGGATTGAAGTAGACCTTCCTCCTAATGCCAAGGTAGTTGGAAGTAAGTGGCTCTTCAAGAAGAAAACTGACATGGATGGCAATGTACACACCTATAAGGCCCATTTGGTAGCTAAAGGCTTTTTCCAAATATATGGTGTTGACTATGAAGAGACATTTTCTCCTGTAGCTAACATAAGGGCTATTAGGATTCTCATAGCCATAGCAGCGTACTATGATTATGAGATTTGGCAAATGGATGTCAGAACCGCCTTCTTAAATGGTCACCTAGATGAAGACATCTATATGGCGCAGCCTGAGGGGTTTGTGAATCCAGAATTTCCAAACCGTGTATGCAAACTTCAAGGATCCATTTATGGATTGAAGCAAGCATCACGACAATGGAATAAGAGATTTGATGAAAAAATCAAAAGGTTTGGATTTACTCAGAATCTCGATGAGCCATATGTATATCACAAAGCTAGTGGGAGTGATGTTATTTTCCTAGTCTTATATGTTGATGACATATTAATCATGGGTAAGAATATTCCAAGATTGAAAGAGGTGAAAGTCTATATTGGAAAATGTTTTTCCATGAAGGATTTAGGAGAAGCAGCATACATTTTGGGAATCAAGATCTATAGAGATAGATCAAGGCGGTTGATTGGATTAAGCCAAAGTGCTTACATTGATAAAATATTGAAGAGATTCAATATGCAAAATTCCAAGAAGGGATATTTGCCAATGCAAGAACAACATGGCTTAAGTAGCAAAGCTTGTGCTTCAACATCTGAAAAGGTGGCACGCATGAAGAGAGTCCCTTATGCTTCGGCTGCGGGATCTATTATGTATGCGATGAGATGCACAAGGCCTGATGTGGCGTTTGCTCAAAATATTACCCGTCGATATCAGCAGAATCCGGGTGAACCCCACTGGACTGCTGTTAAACATATTCTCAAGTATTTGAGAGCTATGAGAGATATGTTTTTAGTATATGGGGGAAATCCAGATGCAGAACTGTGTGTTACAGGTTACTGCGATGCTTCCTAGAAGTGTGATAAAGATGATACGAAGTCTCAGACGGGTTATATCTTTGTCATTAATGGAGGAGCTGTGGATTGGAAGAGCAAGAAGCAGAGTACTATAGCGATGTCTGCAACAGAAATTGAGTATATTGCTGCCTCAGAAGCTGCAATGGAAGCTGTCTGGATTAGGAAGTTCATTTCAGGGCTTGGAGTTATGCCCTCAATCGAAAGACCTATAAAGATATATTGTGACAATTCAACCGTAATTACATTTGCCAATGAACCTGGAATTATGAAAGGCACCAGACATTTCCCGATTAAATATCACTATGTTAAAGAACAAGTGGAGATAGGTGAAATCGAATTACTCAAAATTTACACAGATAACAATCTAGCTGATCCGTTAACGAAGGCTTTACCTGGTGGAAAGCTTAATCAACATGCTGAAGGCATAGGACTTCGTTTAGCTAGTAGTTTTATGCCCATCTGTGATTAGTGTTTGGATAATGGGATGTTATGAACAGTTATTATTTAATGAAATAAAATACTTGTTATGTTTGATTGTCATTTTCTTAATAATATATCCTGTATTTGCATGTTTAAATCCTTGAATATATTGATTATTCTAAAATGTCCGTTGTCACTTAATGATATGGGAATATCATTAAATTAAGATAAATCTGAGTATTGGTAGAATATACTTGAAAGTATATTGATGCGTTGTCATACTAATTTTACATGATATTCAATGAATTGAATATAGGACTTATCCCAACTTCATGAGTTTACTTCATGGATCTTGTCATCAAGTAAATCATGTTTATATAGTTATCCTTAGACTTGAGATGTCAGATAACTGTCATGAATGTAGTGCATTTCTGTGAAGCAATTTACCGCTATACGTAACTGGTAGCTATAAGGATTGTTTTCAGGAGTGTTGCAAAGTTCATGGGTTATGCTCGTAGTCAAGAGAGAATTTGTTCCTTCAAATTGTTTGGAGTTTAATACTGCTGGTCCCCTCGTAGGGTTGGAAAGATGTATGTGTGGCCACACCCAAGATCTCCCCTGAATATGTTAAGAAGATTTGGTAATCTTGCTCAATCAGAAACAACGAGAAACAGAATGATTAATAAAGAATGACTGAGATCCATATCTTTATTAATGTAGTATTAGAAACAAAAGGATAAGTATGATGATGAATCATCGAACGGTTTTTCTAGGAGACCACCACCTGAGTTGTACTAGGGGCATTGGCATGTTGCTAGACGCTAACCAATGTCATTACAATTTTAATAGATTTCCAAGTGGGAGTTGTTAAAGTTTGTGGAAAAATATTAAACGTGTATGACTAGAATCGAACTCAGGACCAATGGATTGCACATTTTACGTATGAATGATTAATGTAAAATAATTAATATATATAACCGTTATATATTTAATTATTTGAACACAAATAATGACTAACGGACGTTAAGTAATTAACGGAAATTGACTAACGACCGTTAGTGAATAAAGGAAGGACTGTAGGTGAAATTACAGGACAAGAAGATTCCGGAATACCCTTGGGAAGGGATGGGCCGATCGGCCATAAGGGTTTCTAACCTAATCCGAAACCAACTTGTTCTCTGAGTTATCATTCCTATAAATACAAGGCTTAGGGGTTAGGGTTTCTTACTTTGTGCACTCTTGCTATAACCCTAAACCTTGTTTCTTCTTCTTGTCTCCAAAACCGGTCGATCATACAATCCCTTGGGATTGATCGATTCACTTTTTATTAAACAAAGTTAGTTTGGTTTAATCTTGTGTTCTTTTACTAGCATAAATCATTAATCGATTATAGTACGTGTGTACAAGACTTTGGATATTAACTCACTATAGTTAATACCTCTTGGATTGAGAAACAAAAAGGTAAGGGGTTTCTCGCTAATCCACTTGATTAATTAAAGAAGAAGATTTGAAGTATTGATCCTTGTTCTTGCTAAGATCAAAGGTACGTGTCTTTAATTTTCGGTTAATCTCTTACGTGTTAAATATTGATCTTATACTTCCGCTATGTGCTTTGATGATGTAGAATTATTTATATAATTGTTATGGTATTTAAATTCTAACAGGCTTTACTATGCCAAAATAGAAATTCACATTCTTAAAATAAGATAATATATACTTTGTATGCACGGATAATTAGAATTTAGATGTATTGTAACTTATATCAAAACACATTAAGTATAACTTATGATAAAGCCCCGTGCGTGCACAGACGTATATAACTAGTCATTTTGTATGATATCTTTTCTTTTATCTTTTCATCCACCATATTTAACGAGTTTTTTTAAGTCACTATTGTATTGAAAGAAGTATTTAACAAAACATGTGCTCCTCAGCTACGTTCCTGAGTTTTTTTAAGTTATTGTGGCATGTCATAATTGAGTTTTTTTATTTTTGGTAATTCAAGCGTTGCTTGAGATTAATGTGATATCTCAACCACATTCCATTATACTTCAACTTTTGTGATTAATTTATATTTTACCAGAGTAATCCTCTTTACCCAAAAAAAAAGAAAAGAAAAAAAAAATGTGCCCTTAAAAGTTATCAACATAATAATTAATTATTATCATTATTTTAGGGATATGTTAACCGGACCCTCCCTGCAGGGTGGGTCCCCATGTTTTATTCCTTTTGTCTCCTCACTTTTTCAGTACAACACAGTTTTTGTCTGTTTTCTGTTCAGTATTTCTGACAGTTTTAAGCGTTTGACTTATTAAACTTTATATTTTCTGTTCCGCACTTTCAGGTTTATAGCTTTTAGATATAAACAAAATTATAAAAAAAAAAAATCAACAAAAAAAAAAAAAAAAAAAAAAAAAAAGGGGGGGGGGGGAGGGTCATTATAACAAAAATGGGGAGGGTCAGTATATCACGTGCCTTATTTTACTCTTTTATCCATCATAAAAGAATCGATCCCCAAAAGATAATATGGAATACACGAGTGGTTGCTGGTTAGCAGCCTTTGTTTGCATGGACGTCATCATTACGTCATCATCCTTACGTCATCAATGGGAGGTACATATAACGATTAAAAATCATTGTAAAATTCGGACTAGGAATGATGTTCGATGTCAGTTTAATTGATTCAGTTATGCAATTGAGCGAGTCAATATGTACGTACGATACTTATGGTTTTCATATTACTAGTAGTACTTAAATTTGTTATGGTATTAGATTCCCTTCATTGGTTGTGATAGTAGTAGCTTTTTGGTTGTTTACGTCGTTCCTCTACGTGGAGGCGATGATGCATTGATGACGAAATGGTGTTGATGTTGGAATCATCAAACAAACACATATATAAAATTCATGTGAGTGCGTGGTGAATTCGGAATCATGTTTTACATCATCCCATCACCGATGAATGAGTCGCAAATTGAATGACGAGATTGATGTAGATGAGGACATCGATAGGGATGTGGAATTATGGACGATGTCTGCTGAACAACTCAACACACTGATCATTGTCTCTGAATAGGGGTGAGCGTGGTTCCGGAATCGCACGGAACCGACCCGGAACCGAAAGAACCGAGAACCGAAATACTCATAATTTAGGAACCGAAAACCGGACCGAAGAACATGTTTCGGTTCCGTTTCAGTTCTCGGGTCCGGTTCGAGTATTTCGGTTCTACCCGATTGGAACCGCAAAATTTTAGAAACTACCCAAAATTCAATAGTTATATAATAATTTTTAATTTTTAATATTTCTACGAAAATTATTTGAGGATCATGTATAGTTACAGAATTGCTATTATCGGCATATGGAGGAGACAAATTAACTAAATATTCAGTTTTTATGCATTTGCAATACTTAAGTTAGCAATAACTTAAGGGTAAACACCATAAAATAACAACATATGTTGGGAATTAAATATTCTGAAGTTAGAGTATTAGAATTTACTCTAAGTCAAAGGTACTGCTAGTTCATGATCAAGGTACTGCTAGTACATCAAGGTACTGCTAGAGCAAGAAGGTACTGCTAGTTCAAGTAGAAGGTACTGCTGGTAGGGAATGGTACTGCTGATCAGTGAGTCATAGGATAAGATCGAAAACATATTTATTGTATTTTGGTCAAACATATACGGTAGATAATATCTTACTCCATGTGCTTAGTTAACAAGTTGTATACATAGATACATGTTGTATCTTATGTACTGACACACAATAAGCATAAGTTAACTAAGTAAGTCGGCCAAGACTTTAAGCAATTTGTGAAGATCTCTTGCAACTATAAAAGAGATCTTAGACTTGGATATTGTGTACACTCTTCAACTAAGAACTTAGAACTGTTAAGAATATTGAACAAACACAAATCACAAGTTGTAACATAAGATTCAAGATTTTGTAACCCTAGTGATAAACACAAGATCACTCGTATTATTTTGAATAATATTGAATCGTTTAGTGAAAAACTTTCTTTGTTCATTGTTAAGTAACAAATATAATTCTTCCATTTCCATAACATACATAACCTTCTAAGTGTGTTTAAGTAAATTCCGCGTGCTTAATCATATTAACTCAATATATCAAATACACAAAGGCACAAGGTTTAACCACCTTAACCGTGTATCACAGGTCCTCTCAGTTGGTATCAGAGCCAGGTTGATGGAGATGATTTGGAAGAGATGGACATCAAATGGCAGGTTGCTTTGCTCAGCATGAGGGCCAAGAAGCATTGGCAGAGAACTGGGAAGCAAATTACCATAAATGGTAATGATACTGCTGGGTTTGATAAAAAGAAAGTGGAGTGTTTCAACTGTCATAGGTTAGGACACTTTGCTAAGGAGTGTAGAAGCCCAAGAAAGCAGGAAAATAGAAACACATGGTATAAGCAAGATAGGAGAAAGGAAGTTACTGTTGAAGAGCCAAAGGCTATGTTGGCTATTGATGGTATTGGTTATGATTGGAGCTCCATGGCTATTGAAGAGGAAGCACCACCAAATGCTGCTCTTTTGGCCAATGATTTTGCTCTAATGGCCCATTCTGATTCAGAGGTAAATTCTATTCAAACTTGTACTGAATCATGTCCTAATCTTAAAGCTTATGAAGACCTTAGTAAGAGATTTGATGCTCATAGAGAAGAGCTACTTAATTCTCTTTTTAATTTGGCTAATCACAAAAGAGGTCTAGGTGTTTTAGAAAAACAAGTCTTACATTTTAAAAGTAATGAATCTCATTTTACTAATGACATCAATATACTAAAAAATGACATTAAGATCAGAGATGAGTGTATTGTTGAGTTGAATGATTCATTAGCTAAACATAAAAATGAAAGAGAAAATGTTAAGGTATCTGTGGATGTTTTGGCACATGCCTCAGATGGATTCAATAAGCTTTGGGAAGCCCAAGTTATTGATAAGGTTAATTCTGGTGTTGGATTTAAGTCAGTCCCCCCACCATACAGAGGTGTTCATTCACCTCCAGGTATTGATTTAGCACACACAGGATTAGCTGAGTTTCAAGAACCAATCATGGAATATGGTTCTAAGGTCACTAAGAGTCCAAAGATAGAAAAGGTAAGTAAAAGTTTAGATAAAACTTTATCTTATCAGGACAAGGTATCCTTTGTTAAGAAAGGAGATGCTATAGTTGTTGAAGATTGTACAACTGATAGTGATGAAGAAGAACAGGTTATGTCTAAACCTGTATTGGTTAAGAAAGTAGGAACAAGTGTTCCTAAGATAGTCAATCACAACACTAACAGGCCTAAGTCAAATGTTAAGACTGATAGGAAACCAGTTAGATATTGTGAACAATATAGAACTACAAACAAGCCCAGAGGTAACCAAAGGAATTGGAACAACCTCAAGTCTAACCAATTGGGTGATGACTTTGCATTTTACAACAAAGCTTGTTATACATGTGGTAGTTTTGACCATCTTGCAGCTTTCTGCAACCAAAGGGTAACTGGGTATGAAAACAATAGGGTGAACTACAAAAGGAAAACTCCTCAAACTCATTTTCACTCTAACACTCATAGAAAAAAACCCAGAACAGTCTCAAACAAGTCTGGACCCAAAGGTCCTGATAGACAAAAAGGTCCTTGATCGGCCTCAAACAGTCAACTTAAATCAACCACGGATGTGGTCAAATAAAGTCAAACCAATTGAAGACAACTAACCAAGGAGTACAGAGTGTATCCCCGGGTCGTTAAGTCCCAGCGAGGTGTGAAATCTGAAATAAAACGAATCTGTGATCGGGCGAATATTGAACAGGAAAGGGTTTTGAGTGATTTATACTAAGGAATAAAAGAAAATAGCTTAAACAAGCTATAAGAACAAGTATGTGAAAGCAAAATATTTAGAAACGTCTAAAATCTAAAAACGCGTACGTTTAAATTTAAATAAACGTAAACGTACAAAATAAAAAGTGAGATTTGATAAATAAAAGGCCTACGGATATGAAAATTATATTTTTACAATCCTAATAATAAAATAAAATTATTGGAAAATTAAAATTATTTTTATGACTATTTAATTAATTATTATTAATTAAAAACTATTTTTAATAATTATTTAAACTAATTAAAATTCTAATAAATACTAAAAGATCAAAGAAAAATCTGAAATTTTTTATATAAATACTCTAAGATGACAAGAAGATAAGAAAATTATCAAAATAAAATTTACTTAATTAAAATTTAAAAAGATAAATTCTATTAAATAGAAGCTATCACTTTATTTCTATTTTTGATTTTCTTAAGGACTAAAAATATTTTTATATTTTTCCTAGATTAAAAATGACAAAAGAAAATTATGAAAATTGGATTTATATTTTTCTGATTAATATTCTATTTATTATGATTTAATTACTATTTTAAATATCTTTTTAACTATTTTAAATTCTAATAAATACTAAACAAACTCAGAAAATTATGAAACTTTTTCTATAATTATCCTATGGTGACAGAAACTTATGAAAAATATAAAATCAGAAAGTGCTTAAGTAAAAAGCAGAAAAATAAGCTAAAAAGCTCAAGCTTCTTAAATAGAAGCTATCACTTTCTAAAAAGTGGTTTTTATCAAAAACTTTAAACTACAAACTTGTTACACTACTGAAAAGAAACAACTTTAATGAAGACAAAAATTTTAGAACTAAGAAAATAAGCAGTTTGAAGCTTAATGGCTTAACAGCCAAGCTTTTGAGTTTGATGAGTTAAAAGCTTGAAAATAAGCTAAAAGCTTATGGAACAGAGATGAAATAGACTGAGACACTTGCAAATGATCTAAAGGAACCAAGAAAAGCTAGGCTATAAGCCACAAAAGCTCAAAAATAAGCCAAAGGCTTATTGAGTCTGCTGATGTGCCCTGCACAGGGCAAATTTGCCCATATTCAACCCTGATTTTAGTGGCTTAAAGGAGATCTAAAAATCACAATAAAAATATCAGATGGAGATAAGCTGGGTGAGCTTATTATTCCAGAGTTTCATCTTATGGGAACTTGTGATGAGTGAATTAAAAATTCAACAAGGGTCTGCAAAAACCACAAGGGCTGCAAAGATTGCTGATGTGGTATTGTGATATGCAGACTAGCACAGACAAGGCACCAAGATTTGAGTCTTTTGGCACTCACTAGTATGATCCAAAGTGACACAGAAATGCAAACTTTAGGGTCAAAACAAGCTTGTGTCAGCTTATGGCTTATATGAGCTTACTGATGACTGAAATTACCACAAGGACTAAAAAACTTGACTACCCATTTATGAGACTGATCAGAGTTTGTAAAAAGCTTATAAGGACTGTAATTAGCTTGTGCAAAGTTGAGAAAGTTGCAAATCTACAGTACCACTAGTTTTGCTTATGTGACTGTATAAAACCAAACACACCTTTAGGTGTGTCTGTTGTGATTTTTGAACTGAAACAGATTACCTAAGCTAAGATTCTTAACAAGCTATGTTTAACTAACTTATGTGAGTATTAATGAGTATTTAAAAGCTTGTTACAAGCTTCTTAAAAGCCAAATAGAAAATTATGCAATAATGGATAAAATAGCTTACAACTAATAAGAGTGGCTATGTGGATAGCATGAACAGAACAGAACCAATCTAGCTTGTTAACACAAGCTAGAAAACCCAAAGAAGCTTTCCTGATCAGCTTATACAACCCAGACTAGCTTATTGCCCCCAGAGTTGACTTTAGTTGACTTTTTGTATCTAAGGCATTAAGAACAGAACAAGCCTCTACTACACTTACATAAGCTTTAATAAGCTCTAATGAGCTTATTTAAACAAGAATCGTAGCTTAAAAACTTCAAAACAACCAAGAACAGAATTGGCGGGAATTGAATTACTTTAATTAAAAGGTTGAATTACATCTTAAATAACTTATCTAGTACAGAATTTAAGAGACCCAGATTAAAATTACAACAAAAATATAACTACGACTTATTAAAATTAAATTACACTAAAACTAAAATCTACTACTTTTTTTTTCAGTCTTGGATCTTCTTTATACTTGAAATATCTTTCATGGGCCCTTCTGAGTAAATCCCAGCTCTTGGTTTGGTCCAAATCATCCCAATCATCCATGTGTGATTTTTGGTGCCAAAGTCTTTGAGCAGTTTTATTTAATTAAGGAATTTGGTGAGTTGGAGGGGAGTTGGTAGTGACTGGGGGTGTGAGGTGGAGGTGGAGAGGTGGCAAAACCAGGGTGAGGTGGAAGGAGTGGTATGGTAGCAGTGGTGGTGGTTTTGTGGGAGGGAAAAGGAAGAATTTGACTGGGTTTGACCGATGGTTTGACTGGTATTTATTTGAGGGATAAAAAGAGGTTGGGTCGGGTTATTATTGTGGATTGGGCTGGGTATTTAATTTGTGGGCTGGGGTTTATTATAGATAGGATTTTGGGTTGGGTTAAATTAAATAAGGTCCGGCTGGTTTTGTAAATAATTAAACACAAGGACCAAAATTGTATTTTCTGAATTGTGAAGGACTGAAATTGTAACTCTTTCAAAGTTTATCACAAGGACCAATCTTGCCAAAGTTTGATAACCCAAGGACAAATATTTGATAATTTCCAAAATTAAAAATTCCCAAGGACCAAATGTGTCAGGTTTCAAAGTTGAGGGACCTGATTTGCCAATTTTCCAAACTTATGATCCAAGGGTATTTCTTGCCAAGTTTCATTTACCAAAGGACCCTGAATGTTAATTTTCCAATTTTTAAATATCCAGGGGTGTTTTATGTCAATTTTGAAACTCGAGGGACTAGTTTTGCCAATTATGCAAACATTGATTGTTTTTCAATTGTTTTCAATCCATTTGCATTTGAAATACACAAAAACACATTTCAATGATATTTGTAACATTTATATGGTTATTTGTGTGCTTTTGGTCGTTTTTGTGGGTTTAAACAATATAAAATATATGTGTATTTAGACACATATCAAATCCCCCACACTAAACTATTGCTAGTCCCTAGCAATATTTTTGAAAATTTAATGGATTTTATCTCTTTACCAAAAGCCATCACTTCTGGAGTAGCCACTGTTTTAGTATGTGATACTTTGGTACAATGATAACCAAATAATTTTGAGCAAATCATCAGCTGTCAACGGGTTTGATTTGTCTTTACCAGAAGCCGTTTGCTTCTGGACTAGCCAACTCTTAGATAAAATACAGTTATTATCTTTGGTGAGCTGATTACCAATTATGGTTTTTCCACTTGCCTTTACCACAAGCCATAACCTTGCGGGCTAGCCAACTCTTCACTTATAAGGATATGGTGAGTTGAATACCATACAATTTTGGGCAAATTGCAAGCCATAAACGGATTTGATATATCTTTACCTGCAGCCGTTTGCTCAGGATTAGCCAGTCCTTATGTGGGTTAGACATGGTGGACTGATAACCATTTATTGCGTTCTAAGTGAGAAAAAATTTTAAAATTTTGGCCAAAATGGGGGTACTGGGGCACTAAAAAGGTACATATGTGAACAAATTCGCCAGAATTCCCCCCCACACTTAGAACTGAATATTGCCCTCAATATTCAAAGTACTGGTTGTGAAACCGACACTTAGAACGTAAAAAGGCAATACTAATAGCCATTATATATACACACTTTTTTTTTTTTTTTTTTTTTTTTTTTTTTTTTTTTTTTTTTTTTTGATAAAACTTTACATATATACAACATGTGGGGCATCTCCCCCACACTTAGGTGTTAGAAAAGAGAAAGAAGACAGAAATATGGGTAAAAACCCATATGGTCTGCTAATATTTTTGTTCACCGAGTCACTTAGCTTGACTCGACCCCGCATTCATTTGTTCTTGGGGAAGCATGTGGAACAAAAAAAAAAAAAAAAAAAAAAAAAAAAAAAAAAAATCTCCATCGGACTTTCGTTCAAGATGATTGGATAATCATTGAAGTACGTGAAAGTTCCACACCGATGAGATATACACAGAGATCCGGCTGACAATTGATAAATGAAAATGCCGGGATCAAAGATAGTGTCTTCATTCCCGAAGGAGTGAAGAACAGGAGAAGTCACCGTGTAGGTGAAGAAAAGAAAGAAAGTCATGATAAAAATTATGACTAACTCATCATCATCAGAAGGAGAATTCATTATTTCAGTATCATGAATCTCATCTTTTAAGATTGGATGATCAAGACATATTCCGGTTGGGAGGGGTGGGATTTTGATTTTAATCAAATTCTCAATTTTGAGAACATCTCCCTCCGGAACACAAAGTTCATTATTGTCTAGATCAAAGTGGAAGTTATCATACTCTGGTGGAGATATGATATGAGTGAGTTCAAAGGAGAACTCCTCGTAAAGAGAATCATTCACGTGATGTAAATCTGTGAACCCTTGTTCTATTATGGAATCATCACCTACCTCGTTCTGAATATCAAAGAGTGGATTATCAGAAATTAAAGTGAATTCATATTCGAATTCAAACAGAGGATTGGTGAAAGACGTTTTGAATGCTTCGGGAACAAGATGATCAATATTCTCTTTTGGACTGACGAGCTCAGAAGGTAGTTCCTCCACATGACTGATGTCTCCACAAGATAAAGAATTTTCATCAGTATGTGAATCACTAAGCTCGGGTTTGGGATAAGAATTGAGTGATAGATTATTATTTAAGAGACTTTTGATTTCTTCCAGATTGGATTTGAAATCAAAGAGATCATCATCACTTCCTGATGGAAGTGGATCAATGTGAGTAAGTTCATCAGTAAACTCCTCAAGAAGAGGGTCAACATCAGAATGGGGCAGTGATGCCTCAACATACTCAACTTCTCCATAAGATGTATATTCATCGTTAGAATCGGAGAAAGTCTCAAAATGATCTTTTGAACACTCAAGAGGGGAAGGGATATCACACACATGATCAAGAATTCCCTGTGACTCACTTGGGATTGGGACAAGGTTCTCAACACTAGACTTTATGAATTCGTCCGATTCCTTTTCAGGAACAGTGTCAACATGCTCGTCCCCCATACTTAGAGAGTGAGTGGGAACCTCGGGTGTGATAACAGTAGACTGAGGGAGTCGAAAAAGACTAGCACACATGGATTTTACAATTTTCATTTGTTCTTTTGCTAGTAATTCCTCCATAGACTTTTCTCCCTGTACTTCCACGAAAGGAATCTCAACTGATGAACTTGATGAATCTTTTTGAAGAATATCAACGATATCTTCATCATCACTTTCATCATCGTCATCGATAAGAGCAGCATTGCGGAAATTAGCACGTGTTTTAGCTGCTCTTTGCTCGGCAAGTAATTCTTCCATACTCTTTTCATGAGGATTGTCTATTGCAAATGATTCTGCCATAGCTTCCCCACGAGAATATGGAATGAGTGGAAATTGTGGGGGTATGGATGTGTCAAAACCAAAAGGTTGACATTGATTATCATCATGAGGACCCCCGCAATATGCACAAGAAGAACTTGGTGCATTATGAAACGGTATATTAGCCAACTCCTCATTCATTTCTTTTAATGACTCTAGAGTCTTTAGAAAAAAATCTTGTTCAATTTGTTGAGGAGTTGCTTGAAACATTGGGTACTGTGGAGGTTGGTTTTGACACGAATAGTCATTATTGTAACAAGGAATTGGATTCCTTGTTTGACAATCGGAACTGAAGTGTGGGCCTCCACAATACTCACAAGAAAAGTTTGGTGTATTTTGATACGATGAATCATTGAGATTTGGATAATATGATTCTTGCTCGTATGAATGTGATGGGTAGTTGGAAAATTTTGAAGAGTCGTTGAATGAGTTCGGATTAGGATCATAAGAAAATGAATTCCTCGAACCACAAAACAAACAACTTCCGTCTCGAATATCATTACCACATTCTTTACATGTACACCAACGACATGGTAAACCAAAAAGCGACTCACCACAACCGACACAAGGAATATAATATGGAGGTGGGACAAGTGGAGTGCTCTGAGAGCTAGGAATTTCCACCACTTCCGTTATGGACTCTGGTTTTTGTTTTTGAATAATGTGAAGATTGGGCAAGTCGTTCTTTTTAGTCACTTTTCTAAGTTCTGTACGTTTGCTTGACAAACTTTTAACCGTAAATCCCGAAAGGTTAGGATCGATTCTCGATGGTTTGTCATTAATAGCACGTATCTCGGGCTGTGGAGGGTAGTAGGAAGGACTTTGAGAATCCTTGAGAGACTCTTTAGTGGATAATTCACACCAATAACAAGATCCACGATCCTTTGGTGCATGCTTCCCACACCGCTCACACGCACACTTAGAACAATGATGGCTGTTAATCAACGGGCTTTTACAATCAAAACATTTGTACCCGAGAGACGCCATAGAAGAAAGGTATAAGAAGTTTAGAATCAAATGGATAGAGGGTAAAGGGATAAAGAATCAAAAAGGGTGAGAGGGTAAAGATGAATATTTTTGGGTTTTTTGTGTTCGTTGAAAACTTAAATAAAAAATGTTTTTGGCAATCGTTCCGTCAAACGAATTAACTTCACGATTATTTTGGTTTTATATGAAAATAAGAAAATATGAACAAAGATGGTAAATATACAATGGGTGTATATTCAACAATCACTGATGCTTCAAATTCGTTCAACGCAGCACACCTCCCCGGCAGCGGCGCCAAAATTTGATCGGCCTCAAACAGTCAACTTAAATCAACCACGGATGTGGTCAAATAAAGTCAAACCAATTGAAGACAACTAACCAAGGAGTACAGAGTGTATCCCCGGGTCGTTAAGTCCCAGCGAGGTGTGAAATCTGAAATAAAACGAATCTGTGATCGGGCGAATATTGAACAGGAAAGGGTTTTGAGTGATTTATACTAAGGAATAAAAGAAAATAGCTTAAACAAGCTATAAGAACAAGTACGTGAAAGCAAAATATTTAGAAACGTCTAAAATCTAAAAACGCGTACGTTTAAATTTAAATAAACGTAAACGTACAAAATAAAAAGTGAGATTTGATAAATAAAAGGCCTACGGATATGAAAATTATATTTTTACAATCCTAATAATAAAATAAAATTATTGGAAAATTAAAATTATTTTTATGACTATTTAATTAATTATTATTAATTAAAAACTATTTTTAATAATTATTTAAACTAATTAAAATTCTAATAAATACTAAAAGATCAAAGAAAAATCTGAAATTTTTTATATAAATACTCTAAGGTGACAAGAAGATAAGAAAATTATCAAAATAAAATTTACTTAATTAAAATTTAAAAAGATAAATTCTATTAAATAGAAGCTATCACTTTATTTCTATTTTTGATTTTCTTAAGGACTAAAAATATTTTTATATTTTTCCTAGATTAAAAATGACAAAAGAAAATTATGAAAATTGGATTTATATTTTTCTGATTAATATTCTATTTATTATGATTTAATTACTATTTTAAATATTTTTTTAACTATTTTAAATTCTAATAAATACTAAACAAACTCAGAAAATTATGAAACTTTTTCTATAATTATCCTATGGTGACAGAAACTTATGAAAAATATAAAATCAGAAAGTGCTTAAGTAAAAAGCAGAAAAATAAGCTAAAAAGCTCAAGCTTCTTAAATAGAAGCTATCACTTTCTAAAAAGTGGTTTTTATCAAAAACTTTAAACTACAAACTTGTTACACTACTGAAAAGAAACAACTTTAATGAAGACAAAAATTTTAGAACTAAAAAAATAAGCAGTTTGAAGCTTAATGGCTTAACAGCCAAGCTTTTGAGTTTGATGAGTTAAAAGCTTGAAAATAAGCTAAAAGCTTATGGAACAGAGATGAAATAGACTGAGACACTTGCAAATGATCTAAAGGAACCAAGAAAAGCTAGGCTATAAGCCACAAAAGCTCAAAAATAAGCCAAAGGCTTATTGAGTCTGCTGATGTGCCCTGCACAGGGCAAATTTGCCCATATTCAACCCTGATTTTAGTGGCTTAAAGGAGATCTAAAAATGACAATAAAAATATCAGATGGAGATAAGCTGGGTGAGCTTATTATTCCAGAGTTTCAGCTTATGGGAACTTGTGATGAGTGAATTAAAAATTCAACAAGGGTCTGCAAAAACCACAAGGGCTGCAAAGATTGCTGATGTGGTATTGTGATATGCAGACTAGCACAGACAAGGCACCAAGATTTGAGTCTTTTGGCACTCACTAGTATGATCCAAAGTGACACAGAAATGCAAACTTTAGGGTCAAAACAAGCTTGTGTCAGCTTATGGCTTATATGAGCTTACTGATGACTGAAATTACCACAAGGACTAAAAAACTTGACTACCCATTTATGAGACTGATCAGAGTTTGTAAAAAGCTTATAAGGACTGTAATTAGCTTGTGCAAAGTTGAGAAAGTTGCAAATCTACAGTACCACTAGTTTTGCTTATGTGACTGTATAAAACCAAACACACCTTTAGGTGTGTCTGTTGTGATTTTTGAACTGAAACAGATTACCTAAGCTAAGATTCTTAACAAGCTATGTTTAACTAACTTATGTGAGTATTAATGAGTATTTAAAAGCTTGTTACAAGCTTCTTAAAAGCCAAATAGAAAATTATGCAATAATGGATAAAATAGCTTACAACTAATAAGAGTGGCTATGTGGATAGCATGAACAGAACAGAACCAATCTAGCTTGTTAACACAAGCTAGAAAACCCAAAGAAGCTTTCCTGATCAGCTTATACAACCCAGACTAGCTTATTGCCCCCAGAGTTGACTTTAGTTGACTTTTTGTATCTAAGGCATTAAGAACAGAACAAGCCTCTACTACACTTACATAAGCTTTAATAAGCTCTAATGAGCTTATTTAAACAAGAATCGTAGCTTAAAAACTTCAAAACAACCAAGAACAGAATTGGCGGGAATTGAATTACTTTAATTAAAAGGTTGAATTACATCTTAAATAACTTATCTAGTACAGAATTTAAGAGACCCAGATTAAAATTACAACAAAAATATAACTACGACTTATTAAAATTAAATTACACTAAAACTAAAATCTACTACTTTTTTTTTTCAGTCTTGGATCTTCTTTATACTTGAAATATCTTTCATGGGCCCTTCTGAGTAAATCCCAGCTCTTGGTTTGGTCCAAATCATCCCAATCATCCATGTGTGATTTTTGGTGCCAAAGTCTTTGAGCAGTTTTATTTAATTAAGGAATTTGGTGAGTTGGAGGGGAGTTGGTAGTGACTGGGGGTGTGAGGTGGAGGTGGAGAGGTGGCAAAACCAGGGTGAGGTGGAAGGAGTGGTATGGTAGCAGTGGTGGTGGTTTTGTGGGAGGGAAAAGGAAGAATTTGACTGGGTTTGACCGATGGTTTGACTGGTATTTATTTGAGGGATAAAAAGAGGTTGGGTCGGGTTATTATTGTGGATTGGGCTGGGTATTTAATTTGTGGGCTGGGGTTTATTATAGATAGGATTTTGGGTTGGGTTAAATTAAATAAGGTCCGGCTGGTTTTGTAAATAATTAAACACAAGGACCAAAATTGTATTTTCTGAATTGTGAAGGACTGAAATTGTAACTCTTTCAAAGTTTATCACAAGGACCAATCTTGCCAAAGTTTGATAACCCAAGGACCAATATTTGATAATTTCCAAAATTAAAAATTCCCAAGGACCAAATGTGTCAGGTTTCAAAGTTGAGGGACCTGATTTGCCAATTTTCCAAACTTATGATCCAAGGGTATTTCTTGCCAAGTTTCATTTACCAAAGGACCCTGAATGTTAATTTTCCAATTTTTAAATATCCAGGGGTGTTTTATGTCAATTTTGAAACTCGAGGGACTAGTTTTGCCAATTATGCAAACATTGATTGTTTTTCAATTGTTTTCAATCCATTTGCATTTGAAATACACAAAAACACATTTCAATGATATTTGTAACATTTATATGGTTATTTGTGTGCTTTTGGTCGTTTTTGTGGTTTTAAACAATATAAAATATATGTGTATTTAGACACATATCAGTCCTGCTAATACATACATAAAGGTACTGCCAGTACAAATTAAAGGTACGGGTAGAACAAAAGGTACTGTTAGACCTTTGATGACTGTTAACCCAAAATTAACAGCTAAGGATGCAAATGCAACTTTCAAACATGCATCTAAAACTGTTCTAAGGCCCATTCAAACAAAAGCAGTGGTCCACAAACAAATTTGGAGACCAAAGAGTTCAACAACAAAGCTAGCAGACTCTGCTAAGCATGTTATTCACTCTGCTGCTAAGGGTAATAGGGCAAATGCTGTTAAGGCCTCAGCATGTTGGATTCAAAAATCCAATGTTGCATCAACAGTCCTTAAAAGATTAAATTACATTGATGCAAGAGGCAGATCCAAGTCAGTAATGGCTTGGATCCCCAAAGAAAACTAACACTCTTATTTGTGTGCAGGAACATTCTATTGATCATCAAGATCAAGGATACTCAGATAGTGGATGTTCCAATCACATGACAGGCAACATGTCTTATCTTTCAGATTTTCAAGAATTCAATGGAGGATATGTTACCTTTGGAGGTGGTTTTCGTGGCAAAATTTCTGGTAAAGGTACTATTAAAACCGGAAATTTAGATTTTGAAAATGTGTACTATGTACAAGAGCTAAAGTTTAATCTTTTTAGTGTTTCACAAATGTGTGACAAAAAGAATAATGTCCTTTTTACTGACACTGAATGTCGTGTTCTATCTAAGGATTTTAAGATGCCTGATGAAAATCAAGTGCTTCTTAGAATTCCTAGAAAGGCCAATATGTATAGTGTTGATATGAAGAACATCATTCCTAAAGAAGATTTAACTTGTCTTGTATCAAAGGCCACATTGGATGAATCAATGTTATGGCATAGAAGGCTTGGTCATATTAACTTTAAAACCATAAATAAAATTGTTAAGAATTGTTTGGTAAGAGGTTTACCTCACAAAAGATTTGAAAATGATCAAACATGCATTGCTTGTCTAAAAGGCAAACAACACAAAGCCACTTGTAAGCCCAAGATTTTTAACTATATCAATCAGTCATTGTTTATGCTTCATATGGACTTATTTGGACCTGTTTCAGTAAGGAGTATGCAACATAAAAAATATTGTCTTGTTATAACTGATGACTATAGCAGATTTACATGGGTTTTCTTTTTAGCCACTAAGGATGAGACATCAAGCATTCTTAAGGACTTCATTACACTGATAGAAAACCAAGTAAACAAGAAAGTAAAAGTCATTAGGTGTGATAATGGGACAGAATTCAAAAATAGAGTTATGGATGATTTCTGCAAAGAAAAAGGTATTAGAAGAGAATATAGTGTTGCTAGAACACCACAACAGAATGGTGTGGTTGAAAGAAAGAATAGAACACTAATTGAAGCTGCTAGAACAATGTTAGCTGATTCTAAGCTACCTATAATCTTTTGGGCAGAGGCAATCAACACTGCTTGCTATGTTCAAAATAGAGTTTTAGTTGTGCAGCCTCACAATAAGACATCATATGAACTCTTTAATGGTAGAACTCCTGCAATAGGATTTCTTAGACCTTTTGGATGTCATGTGACAATTCTCAATACCTTAGACCATTTAGGAAAATTTGATGGTAAAGCAGATGAAGGTTTCTTAGTTGGATATTCTCTTGTTAGCAAAGCTTTTGGAGTTTACAACTTAAGAACTGAGAAAGTACAAGAAGAACTACATGTGGAGTTTCTGGAAAACAAATCCAATGTAGTAGGTCAAGGACCAAAATGGATATTTGATCTTGATTATCTAACAAATTCTATGAATTATATACCTGTTGTTGCAGAAACTAACAATTTTTCAGGTTCACAAGCAACAAATGAGGTGGAGTTAGATAAAGATCAATCTGATGTTATTATGCCATTGTGGTCAAGTACCAGTGTGGATTTAGCTTCAAACAATGATGAATCTTCTTCTGGTAAAGCAAAAGAAGATGTTGAGGCTCAAAGAAAAGATGTTGGAACAGAGGAACAACACAATATGTTAAATATTGATGGTACTGCCGAGACAGAGCAAGGTACTGCTAGTTCTTCTAAAGGTACTGATAGTTCATTTGAAGGAACTGTTAGTTCAGTTGAAGGTACTGCTGGTCCTTCACACTCAAAAGATGCAGAATTCCAAGAAGATGAAGTGGATTTGAGTAATTTTCCACAATCTTATCATGTTCCTACTACCCCACACACAAGGATTCACAAAGTTCACTCCCTGGATAATGTGATAGGAGATATACAATCTGGTGTGAAGACAAGAAGACAACTGGTCTCTTCAGACCAAAAAGGGATTCTTGATGCCCTTTATGCTTCAAAACAGCATGAGCTTTCAAACTCTTGCTTATTTGTATGTTTTCTCTCTCAAAAGGAACCAAAGAATATTCTTACAGCCCTAGATGATTCAAGATGGTTAGAGGCTATGCAAGAAGAGCTTCTTCAGTTCAAGATTCAAAAGGTTTGGGTGCTAGTTGATTTACCTAGGAATGAAAAGGTAATTGGCACTAGATGGGTTTTTAAGAACAAAAGGGATGAAAGAGGAATTGTGATCAAGAATAAGGCTAGACTAGTAGCACAAGGGTACACACAAGAAGAAGGGATAGATTATGATGAAGTTTATGCTCCAGTAGCAAGGATTGAGGCAATTAGGCTGTTTCTAGCTTATGCTTCATTTTTAGGCTTCACAGTCTACCAAATGGATGTCAAAAGTGCATTTTTATATGGTGAAATTGGAAGAGAGGTGTATGTTTCACAACCTCCTGGTTTCATTGATCCATTACATCCAAACAAAGTGTACAGAGTAGTAAAAGCTCTCTATGGCCTTCATCAGGCACCAAGAGCTTGGTATGCAACACTAGCTTCCTACTTATTAGAAAATGGATTTCAAAGAGGAAAGATTGATCAGACACTTTTCATCAAACAGCACAAGAAGGATCTTCTGTTAGTGCAGGTGTATGTGGATGACATTATCTTTGGATCTACAAGGAAAGAAATGTGTTTAGAATTTGAGAAGCTTATGAAAGATAAGTTTCAGATGAGTTCTATGGGAGAACTTACATTCTTTTTGGGTTTGCAAGTTAAGCAATCATCTGATGGCATATTTATTAGTCAAGACAAATATGTTGCAGAGATACTTAGAAAATTTCAATTTGCTGATTCAAAAATAGCAAGCACACCAATGGACGCTGAGAAGCACCTTCTGAAAGATGAAGATGGAGAAAATGTAGATGTACACAGTTACAGATCTATGATAGGCTCTTTGATGTATCTTACATCATCTAGACCTGATATCATGTTTCCTGTTTGTGTTTGTGCAAGATTTCAAGTTACTCCAAAGGTTTCTCATTTAACTGCAGTCAAGAGAATTTTTAGATATCTCAAAGGTCAACCAAGGTTGGGTATATGGTATTCTAGAGAATCTCCTTTTGACTTGGTAGCATATTCGGATAGTGATTATGCTGGTGCTAGCTTGGACAGAAAGTCAACAACTGGAGGATGTCAATTCCTTGGGTGTAGACTTGTCTCATGGCAGTGTAAGAAGCAAACAAGTGTGGCAAATTCAACAACTGAAGCTGAATATATAGCTGCTGCAAGTTGCTCTAGTCAAGTTCTATGGCTTCAAAACCAACTCCTTGATTATGGGTTCAATTTCTTAAACACTGTTATTTATATTGATAATAGTAGTACAATTTGTATTATTAAAAATCCAGTACAACACTCTAAAACAAAACACATTGAAATTAGACATCATTTTATAAGAGACTGCAATGAGAAAAGGTTAATTCAAGTTCTTAAAATTGCTTCAGAGCATAATTTTGCAGATCTGCTAACAAAAGCTTTTGATGTTTCAAGGTTTCAGTACTTGGTAGCAAGTATTGGAATGCTTAATCTTTAAATTTTCAATATGATGTGTTTTTGTAAATAAATTTTTGTTGGTACTGCTGGATGTATAAGGTACTGCTAATATATCAAAAATGTATATTGTGTTATTCATACAGTTGGTTTTATGATTATTCTAATGCAAGACAAGTACTTTGTACATTGTTCTTTTGGTTTTAGACTAACTATTTCAGGTATGAATATGTGAACACAAAGGATATTTCAAGTGAAATGGGAAGAGCAGAATGTTTATCAAATTGCTGACCATAATAGGTTTATGATGGACTGAGTTTAGGAATTTAACCTCCTTAAAACTTCTTTCTTGAAATCTAGTTGATGAACTCAAATAAGTACATTTTATTACCGTCATTTATCCTATTTATTTAACTTGTTTTATTATATTATCTGTGAGAATCGATACGTTAATGTTTACTTTTGTAATTCTCAGGTAAAAACAAGCATTTGGTGAAACTTGGCGATTTTTGACTAATTATGGAGCAAAACAAGCAAGAAGATAAGAGTCTACCGAAATGTACAAGATCAAGACATTCTGCTCCAGATACGCCGCAACTTGCTTATTACATACGGCGCATCACTATCAAGATTTCACCAGTTTCGATCCAAGATACAAGAGGACATGCGCCGCATCTATTAATGAAGATACGCCGCATCTCAAGGCGGTGTACGAATATTCCTGAATATATTAATCTTGGACCCCACGCGAAGTTAAGTCAATGCGCCGCATCTACTTATTAGATGCGCCGCATCTTACCCTCAGACAAAAACTATAAATACCCCAAGACCAGACGAATTAAAGAGTTGGACAGTTTTAGAAGACCGAAGTACAGAAACCCTAGGACGAATTCAGTCGAAGTGGCAGCACAAGACACACCTTGAACGAAGATACAAGAGCTGTAAGAAGGTCCTGCATGTATTTAATTCATTAAGTAGTTTTGTTTTATTGTGTTAGTAAACTTTAATTCATCAGGATTGGTGGCTTGTGTAATGTGACAACGGAAAGGTTGCACTCCCTTAAAACTGCTTTCCCATCAATTAAAGTTTATATGTTGATGTCTTTGGTGACTTTTATTAGTGCATTGATAACCTCTGTGTCTAGCTGAGCGTTGATCGGGTCGCCATGCCTCTGCCCTCGCCTATTTATTAGATCGCCTATGCATTCTATCGTCTGTAGAAAAGTAGGAAGAAAGATAAATAGGATAGTCATAAGTAATCATTAAGGGTTTACTCGCCGATAAGATTAGAACCAACGAGAAAGGACTTAATCTCGGTGCGTTGCATCGAACTATACACTTCATATAAAACTAGCAATAAAACAAGTGACAAGCTACTTATCTATCAGGACAGGCCTTCTTATTGTCTCGAGTATTTATCTGTGTACGTGTGTGCTATTCGCTGATTCGTGCCTATTAGTTAGTTTATTATTTAATTGCAACCAAACCGTGCCAGTCTCTCAGGCTGAACCCCCTTGCGTTAGATTAGGTTGTATAGCTAACTTAAGATATTAAAATACTGATTAGAATAACTAGATAATACGTTCCACTCTTAGTGATCGACACTCTACTTACCATTATATACATACTGACCGGGTACACTGCTCGTTAAAGTGTGTGTGTTATTGATAAGTCGGCTAAATATAAATTTAAAACTTGAATACTGCTAAAACCACAACGACATACCGTGGGTATAAATTAGAGCACTCGCACGCACGCATCAAGTTTTTGGCGCCGTTGCCGGGGAGTGAATTGTTATTATCTGTTAATTTGATTAGTAATTTAATTAGGTTTTTCTTTTTAATTTTTAATCTAACCGCTAACTCTGTTGTATATTAGGTTAATTTGCATTCATTGTATTATTTTGCATATTTTCTGTTTTTGTGTTTATTTTCGTTTGTTTTTATTTGTTTTTATTTTTCGTATTTTCTGTATTCTACTATCGTAGTGCTGAGCTAATATAAACGATACGGCGCATCTGATTTCTCAGATACGGCGTATTGCGTTTAATTTTTATAAAATACAACGCGTTTAATTAATTCGATACGACGCATCTTTTCCCAAGATACGGCGTATCTGTTTTTGATAAAATTTTTTCTAAACGTTAACGCTATACGACGCATCTGCTTTAGCAGATACGGCGCATCTATTATTTTAATTAAAAACAGTTTTCGAATTATTAAACAAATACGACGCATCGATCTCTATCGATACGGCGTATCTTCTGAATCAAAAATCTTTTATTTTGAAACGTAACGAAAATACGGCGCATTAACTTTTGTTAATACGACGCATTTAATTTTAAATAAATATCGATTTTTGATAATTAATACTGATACGGCGCATTCTACTTTATAAGCGGCGTATCTATTTTCTGAATAAAGTCTGATTAAATTTTAACGATTATTAGATACGGCGTATCCAACTTTTTGGATACGGCGCATCGTCTGCTGATATCAGTAACTTTAATTTTTCGTATTCCGTTTTCGTTGTTGATTTTCTGATATATTACTTTCTTGAGCATACCCTACTGATGTTTTTGTGTTGATTTCAGGAAGTGCATGACCAGGAGTTCTACGAAGAACTTGATTCAACCTTTCGACGATCCTGAACGAGCATTCCATTCGCTTAAAAGGCTTTTCAACACAAAAAGCTTTGATATCTCAAGTTCATTCGAGCTTGATTATTTTTCTGAAGAGAAAGAGGAAGAAGAAACAGAAACAATGGGCGAAAACACAACTATGGAGGAATACATGAACAAAACCCATGCTGATTACACTTCAGGAGTTGCTAGACCAAAGTTTGATGATAAGTCAAAGTTTGAATTGAAGGGTCAGTTTCTCAAGGAGCTAAGAGAGAATGCTTTCAGTGGATCGGAACATGAGGATGCTAATGAGCATGTTGAAAAGGTCCTCGAGATTGCGGATTTGTTTACTTCAGAAGGAGTCATTGACGATCAACTCATGCTAAGAATCTTTCCAATCTCGCTAAAAGGAGCTGCTAACAAGTGGCTGAGGAATGAACCTGCTAGTTCAATCACTACATGGGAAGATTTGAAGAGCAAATTCCTGAAGAGATATTGTCCACCTGCTAAGACTGCTAAAAAGATGGAGGCTATCAACAGTTTCAAGCAAGAGCCTGATGAAACTCTTTATCAAGCTTGGGAACGATTTAAAGATTTACTAGTAAGATGTCCTCAACACTATCTAACCCCTATGCAGGAGATAATATTGTTTTATCAAGGATTGGACGTGCCTACAAGACAAATTTTGGATGCTAAGGGAGCTGTGCCTCAAATGAGTGCAACCAATGCTAGGAAAGCTATCCAAGAAGCTGCTGATCATTCTCAAAAATGGCACGATGGGACCTCTACTAGATCTAAGACCAGCACTAATTTTGACGGGTTTGCTGCTATTCAAGCTCAATTGGATAAAATTAGTAGAGAGATGAAGAAGCTTGATGAAAAAGTGTATGCTGCCCAAGTTGGATGTGAAAAATGCGAAGGACCTCACTACACTAAAGATTGCCCGATTAAGAATGAAAGTGAGACGTTTGAAGAAGCATATTACACCCAATTTGGACAACCATTCCGACCTTCAGGAAGATTTAGGGAAGCTACCCCGGGATTCTATCAAAAGAACAACTTTAATCCCGCTTATCAAGAAAAGAGGCAGACTTTAGATGACACTCTAAAGCAAATTATGGCCGATGCTGCTAAAAGACATGAAGAGAATACTGCTATGATCAAAGAAATCCGAGCTTCAACGGACACTATTACAAGAAATCAAGGAGCTTCGATCAAAGCATTGGAACAACAAATTGGTCAAATGAGCAAAGTTCTTCAAGAAAGGGGATATGGAAGTTTACCTAGCTCAACTGAAACCAACCCAAGAGATCATGTCAAGGCCATAAGCACCACTGAAGAAGTCACTCCTTACATTCCTTTTCCTGGAAGACTGATGAATGGTAATGATGGTGCAAGACCCGAATTTTTCTTTAATTCTTCAATAAGTTTAAGGAGACTACTAAAAGAGAAGACAAAGATTGAAGAGGAGATCAAGGCTACAATGAAAGAAGAGAGCTCTGCAACTGACTTAAATGCCTTGCCTCACAAAGAAAAGGACCCAGGAAGTTTTACTTTGCCTTGTTCAATTAATGATATATCTTTCAATAATGTGTTAGCTGACTTAGGAGCTAGCGTTAGTGTAATGCCCCTTAAGACATTCACTACCCTAGGACTAGGAAAATTAGCACCAACTAAGTTACTTATTGAATTGGCTGATAAAACGGTAAAACGACCTGAAGGGATTGCTAATAATGTGCTAGTTAAGATCGAGAAGTTTGTTTTCCCTGTAGACTTTGTTATATTAGATATGCCCGAGGATGTTAAGATTCCTTTAATCCTTGGAAGACCTTTCTTGTCTAATGCCCATGCTAAGATTGATGTGTTTAAAAGAAAAATCTCATTAAGGGTAGGGAATAATAAACTAGTCTATAAGTGTCAAGATCCTGTTAAAAGCGTAATTAGAGGCGTTTATGCGCTAGGATTAAGAGAGCGTATGGACCTCGATCTTGAAGCTAGGCTCATGGGAGAAACATTGATTCAAAACAACTCAACTAATCCTAATCATGAGAACTTTGAGGAATTTATTGACCTTAATGTACCTACCAAACTTAGACGCGATATTGTTAATGATTCTGATGACGAGTGGTATGATTGTGTAGTAATTAACAAACGTAGGAGAATAGTTGAGAAAACGAATTTGAATAATGATGTGTTTATTGAACTACCACCCCACCTTGCTTATTTATGCCTTTATGATAATAAGAATTTCCCGTCTATCATTTTGTCATCTCTGCCCGAAAGGGACAGAACTTTGTTTATACAGATCTTAAAGAAGAACGGCGTGGAAATTAAAGACGAGCAAGGAGTGTTCAATATTACTGAATTGGCGATGAGGGAGCGCGATGTTTCCGACTCCTTCAATGATCGATATTAAAGAGCTGAACGTGAGTCTAACTTGAAGACTCTGGAATAAAGACAAGTACTGACCGGGAGACAACCCGGAAAATTTTTCATATTATGTTTTGTGTCGAGTCAGTCAGGCCCGCAGAGGATACGGTGCATCTCAATCCCAAGATGCGACGCATCTCCTGCACTGGTCATATCTTACTTTATTTTTCTGCATTTTTACTTTCGACTTTAAAAACTTTTTGTCAGTTTATTTTAATGCGGCGCATCCCTGGTTAAGGATGCGGCGCATCTTCTATTCTGATTCGTATTTGTTCCAGGCTCGATACGGCGTATCTTCTTCCATAAGATACGGCGCATCGACTGACCTGATGATTTTCATTTTAATTTTTAGGTTTTATTTTTGCTAACTACTAATGTATTATGCAAGTTTGAACCTTTCTTAACTTAGGTGTGTTTAAAGTCTTGGTGGTATTATAGATTCCTGCATTTCCTGTGGATACATTAATTATGAAGCTTAAACGTTCTCATCCACAAGAAAGTTGATTTTTGCTCTTATACTAATGGAGGATCATACCGAGCAAATCTCAGGGGAGTTTTTCTGTTCTAATTCTTTTATTTTCCAGTTTTTAACCTTTTATACAAACAACGAGGACGTTGTTTAACTTAAGTGGGGGGATTGGAGAATTAGAACACTTAACACTTACTTGTCCTAAACTTTTCAAAAATTATGCTTAAAATGTGCTTAATATATCAAAATTAAATTTTTTTTTAGCATGTTTTTGTTTAAAGTCTAAGTTGCATAGCTGCACACATGACGTTATTTTCAAAAATGGTGATTTTTCAAAATTCACAAATCTATGAGTGTGCCGGTGACTTGTAAACTTTAGAACTTGGCTTGTATACTATTCGAGACCACCATAATAAGTATTATTTATATAATTGGAATGACTTGTCTAAATTGGTAAAATTCTAGGATTACACCCAAATAGCCTTTATATGTTATGTGTTATTAGCTAACTACACTGGTTAGTTAACCCCCGTATAAACCCTTTTGTTACTCTCATTTTTAAAGTAAGATACCCCTAGAAAAACACTCAGAGCCATTCCTTTCGTTTCTTACACCTTTGTTAAAATGTTTCGTTACACCCTTACACCTTAGCCTACCCTGTAGATTAAAATCCGTGGTTGGTTAATTGCTTTAGGCAAAGTGTGTTTCCTTACATTACCTGTGTTCGCGTGCGTAATTCATTATCTTTGGTTAGGTCAGGAAATTGCACAATGCAATTGGAGTGAAAGTAAATATTGTATATCTTTGAGTTTATTTTTCGTGTGTTTACTACTTTCACTATTACCGTTATTTCTGAAGTTATGAAAAGTATGGAAAAATTATCCAGAATTATCGTTATAGTGATGTGGTAAAATTTTACACATCTATGTTTATGTTTCAAGTTTAAAAAAAAAAAAAAAAAAAAAAAAAAAAAAAAATCGAAAAAATAGAAAAGAAAAAGAAAAAAGGAAAAGTTGGAAGTTTGTTTTTACCAACTTATGTAAAGTTTTGTATTAAGTGGTCGATATCACCACTATTTGTTGTATACTATATCTATGGATTGAATGGGAGTTGAACGTTATGGGAACGACAACTAAAGGATATTCTTTGATTAAGATCTTGTTGAGTATAATTCGTGTCTACCTAAAGCGTGTGTTTCAAGTGTTAAAGCGTGAGTTATTCTATGATATGAGTCTTATTCATGGGATGGTTGGGATAGTGATTAACCACACTTAGGATTTTAATTTATCTGTTTTGTTTATTTTTCATTTTTACACCAATTTATATCCCAAATATGATCCATACCCTATATTATTCTTTATCCAAACCTTTGATTTATTGAGATTAGGGATTTGAGCAATCTTAAGTATCGTAGTCGTGGATTCGGCTATGTATTTATGATTTTGTCGCCCTTTTTGATATAATATTATTGTTGAAGATTACTTGGTCCTATCTTTAGCCTATTCGAGTTAAGGATTTGAGCAATTGCAAGTATCGTGTTCGTGGATTCGATCATGTATTTGTGATTTTGTCTCCTTTTCTGGAATTTGAGATCGATAGAGATTAAGGAGAATGATTAACCCTTAAGCCTACAAACCCTTTTTACCGCTTTAGACTTGTTATTCCTTGGCTTTAGTGGGGGAGATGTGTATACTTGCCAAGCCTATGATAGAATATTCATCACGACTGGACAGTTAAACGATTAGATTTGCTTTTATCAAATTATTTTATTTTACTTCTAATTCGTTAAGTGTTTGGTTGTGTGATTATGACAAAAACGAATACATGCTTAACTATAAAAATAAATCCTAATATCTGTTAGGATACATTTTCATAAGATTAATTCTAAGGTTTACTTGGGGACAAGTAAAGTTCAAGTGGGGGGATATTTGATGAACTCAAATAAGTACATTTTATTACCGTCATTTATCCTATTTATTTAACTTGTTTTATTATATTATCTGTGAGAATCGATACGTTAATGTTTACTTTTGTAATTCTCAGGTAAAAACAAGCATTTGGTGAAACTTGGCGATTTTGGACTAATTATGGAGCAAAACAAGCAAGAAGATAAGAGTCTACCGAAATGTACAAGATCAAGACATTCTGCTCCAGATACGCCGCATCTTGCTTATTACATACGGCGCATCACTATCAAGATTTCACCAGTTTCGATCCAAGATACAAGAGGACATGCGCCGCATCTATTAATGAAGATACGCCGCATCTCAAGGCGGTGTACGAATATTCCTGAATATATTAATCTTGGACCCCACGCGAAGTTAAGTCAATGCGCCGCATCTACTTATTAGATGCGCCGCATCTTACCCTTAGACAGAAACTATAAATACCCCAAGACCAGACGAATTAAAGAGTTGGACAGTTTTAGAAGACCGAAGTACAGAAACCCTAGGACGAATTCAGTCGAAGTGGCAGCACAAGACACACCTTGAACGAAGATACAAGAGCTGTAAGAAGGTCCTGCATGTATTTAATTCATTAAGTAGTTTTGTTTTATTGTGTTAGTAAACTTTAATTCATCAGGATTGGTGGATTGTGTAATGTGACAACGGAAAGGTTGCACTCCCTTAAAACTGCTTTCCCATCAATTAAAGTTTATATGTTGATGTCTTTGGTGACTTTTATTAGTGCATTGATAACCTCTGTGTCTAGCTGAGCGTTGATCGGGTCGCCATGCCTCTGCCCTCGCCTATTTATTAGATCGCCTATGCATTCTATCGTCTGTAGAAAAGTAGGAAGAAAGATAAATAGGATAGTCATAAGTAATCATTAAGGGTTTACTCGCCGATAAGATTAGAACCAACGAGAAAGGACTTAATCTCGGTGCGTTGCATCGAACTATACACTTCATATAAAACTAGCAATAAAACAAGTGACAAGCTACTTATCTATCAGGACATGCCTTCTTATTGTCTCGAGTATTTATCTGTGTACGTGTGTGCTATTCGCTGATTCGTGCCTATTAGTTAGTTTATTATTTAATTGCAACCAAACCGTGCCAGTCTCTCAGGCTGAACCCCCTTGCGTTAGATTAGGTTGTATAGCTAACTTAAGATATTAAAATACTGATTAGAATAACTAGATAATACGTTCCACTCTTAGTGATCGACACTCTACTTACCATTATATACATACTGACCGGGTACACTGCTCGTTAAAGTGTGTGTGTTATTGATAAGTCGGCTAAATATAAATTTAAAACTTGAATACTGCTAAAACCACAACGACATACCGTGGGTATAAATTAGAGCACTCGCACACACGCATCACTAGTTATGATATTTCACATTGAATTGATGACTTAGTTGATCAGATAGTAACTGATGCAACTCACTTTCTATCATTTTATACTTTTAAGTATAATGTGCAAGTCTGAGGACATCTGATAGAAAGAACAGCTAGTAAAAGTGAATCTAACACTTGTGTTGGAGGCAACAATTGCTATGAGCTGGAAACCCTATCAAGAAAATCTTTTGAATAGATTTATCTTCACACAGGCAGTTATTTATAACTGAAAAACATTGGTTCTCACACAACCAGAGGTTGCTTTAAACCGAAATGCTAATTAAGTGTCTATTATACACTTGATTCTTTCAAAATGGTTGGAAGTAGTATGATTTTTCAATTCTAAAATCATGAACATACTACTAAGTTAAATGATTTCTTAAAAGGATTTTCAAGAGATTCACAAAAACCATCCATTGATGGACCATGAATCAAAATGTCCACTGATTCACCTCTCATAGGAGTTAACACACCTAGAAGTGATGAGGACAGTAACTTAAACTCTTAAGGAATTGATGGCTTCATGTAAAATATTGTCTGACAACAAAAGTTACACATTGATAGATCAGTCAAAGGTACATAGTGAGATCTTCCAAACAAGGGGAGGAAACAAAAGTTATTTGCTTCAGGGGAGGTTACAATCTCAGAGAAGGAAATAATTGCCCAGAAAAGGAAGAATAAACCAATATATGGAAGGAGAAGATAAGAGCATACAAGATGATGATGTAGAGGTTGAAAATGATTAGAACAGATCAAATATCTAGAAGGGATGAAGCATTTCTAAAGGAGAAAGTTCTATCTAGATCAAACGAAGGAAAATTTCAATTTCAGTTCATTATGTTTGTTTATCACTTGCAAAGGCATGCTGATAGATGATTTCACTTGTTGAAATCATTGCCTCTTACAATTCCTCCATCCAAGGAAATTGCACCATCTTTTGGTACAATGTTTTGATATTGCTGAAGTCAAAGAAGAACAAAGCAGATCAGTTCAGAATAAGAAGAATAGTTCAGATTCATGAAGTGTTTGAAAGATCTTTTCAAGTCCTCATTTAATTCAGAAAAACATGTTTGAAATGATTCACATGTTTAGGGGAGGATTGTTGGGAATTAAATATTCTGAAGTTAGAGTATTAGAATTTACTCTAAGTCAAAGGTACTGCTAGTTCATGATCAAGGTACTGCTAGTACATCAAGGTACTGCTAGAGCAAGAAGGTACTGCTAGTTCAAGTAGAAGGTACTGCTGGTAGAGAATGGTACTGCTGATCAGTGAGTCATAGGATAAGATCGAAAGGATATTTATTGTATTTTGGTCAAACATATACGGTAGATAATATCTTACTCCATGTGCTTAGTTAACAAGTTGTATACATAGATACATGTTGTATCTTATGTACTGACACACAATAAGCATAAGTTAACCAAGTAAGTCGGCCAAGACTTTAAGCAATTTGTAAAGATCTCTTGCAACTATAAAAGAGATCTTAGACTTGGATATTGTGTACACACTTCAACTAAGAACTTAGAACTGTTAAGAATATTGAACAAACACAAATCACAAGTTGTAACATAAGATTCAAGGTTTTGTAACCCTAGTGATAAACACAAGATCACTCGTATTATTTTGAATAATATTGAATCGTTTAGTGAAAAACTTTCTTTGTTCATTGTTAAGTAACAAATATAATTCTTCCATTTCCATAACATACATAACCTTCTAAGTGTGTTTAAGTAAATTCCGCGTGCTTAATCATATTAACTCAATATATCAAATACACAAAGACACAAGGTTTAACCACCTTAACCGTGTATCACAGGTCCTCTCAACATACTTTCTCAAATTTTCCGAGTTAAAACACTTACTTTTTTATTAACGACGAATCCTATCAAACTTTCAAATATTGTTCTGACTTCAACCATATGACTAAAATAAACTTGCATCGTTAGTCCTTTAAACTAACGGTTGTTAGCAAATAACTTCAAATTTGGTTTTCTTACGTTTTCGTCCATTTTTGCACGTTTTCGTCCGCTTTTACAAGTTTTCGTCCGCTTTTACACGTCTTTAAACGTTTTCGTCAGTTTTTACACGTTTTCGTCTGTTTTTGCACGTTTTCGTCCGTTTTTTCACGTTTTCGTCAATTACACGTTTTTGCACGTTTTCGTCCATTTTTGCACGTTTTTGTCCATTTTTACACGTTTTCGTCTGTTTTACACGTTTTCGTCTATTTTTGCACGTTTTCGTCTGTTTTTGCACGTTTTCGTCTGTTTTACACATTTTCGTCTAAAAATGTACGAAAACGTGTAAAAACGGACTAAAACGTGTAAAAATGGACGAAAACATTTAAAAGCGGACGAAAACATGTAAAAGCGGACGAAAACGTGTAAAAACGGACGAAAACGTGTAAAAACGGACGAAAACGCAAGAAAACCAAATTTGAAGTTATTTGCTAACGGCCGTTAGTATAAAGGACTAACGATGCAAGTTTATTTTAGTCATATGGTCGAAGTCAGAACAATATTTGAAAGTTTGATAGGATTTGTCGTTAATAAAAAAGTAAGTGTTTCAATTCGGAAAATTTGAGAAAATAGGTTGTTATTTTATGGTGATTACCCATAACTTAATATTGTATACAGAAATTTGGCCCCACTTTGATATGCATTTGCAATACTTGAGCTAAAAATCTGTATTTTGCTGTACTCTAGAGCCAATAATTAGCTTGTATGTTACATGTACAGTACGAATTTTACTAAAAGAGAAGAAACACTTCTACCCACAAGCATTTCTTTTGGTCAAAAAAAGGGGGAAACTCACATATATTTTGAGTCTGAGACTCAAATAGAAATTTGAAATACCTTAATCCAGCTGCTTGACTCATTATGCTTACTTCCTTGCCGATTATATCACTTAAATTGGAATTTCCATCGATCCTAACCCCTTGACTAAAAATCCTATGTATATATTTAAAAGTCGTGTGGTTGTTCGGTTCCAGAACCGATACCCGCGGTTCCGTACCGCCGAACCAAGAACCGCAATTTCCAATATCTAAGAACCGAGAACCGGGCCGCGGTTCTAAAATGCGGTTCGGGTTGGGTCAGTTCCAGTTCGGTTCTCAGTTCCGGTTCGGTTCTCGGTCCATTTGCTCACCCCTATCTCTGATCTTGTATGACTTTGATAAGAAAATAGTAACACTAAATTTTATGTTAACTACTTTTAAAAGTGCCCACTTTGTGAATTACTTTTTCAAAGTACAATAGTCACCTTAAAAACTCCATATTTAACCAACACATATGCGTGTAAATTTTCTTTTATAATTTTTTTTTTTTGAACGTATCATCTCTCTAAAATGTATAGAATGAAGGTTTAATGGGCAATAAGCTCCAATTAAACTCTACTTCACCAACCAAATTGTTTTCCTTAGCTTTTCATTGAATAACGTATAACAGAATGCAATGCATGCTTTAATAGAATAAATAATATGTATAACGAGATTATATATATGTTGATGAAGCGATATAATACATTAAACTTTGAAGAATTCATCACATTGAGGATGCATGCTCTTACTGTCCATCCATTCGTTGGCCGGGTCCCCATGACTACTAGAGACTTGAGCATATCTAACTACTTATTTTTTCTAGAAAAAAAAAGTACAGAAGGGGACCATGCTTGAGTACCAACACTTCACATATAGCTAGAAGCTGGTCATATTCAAACTAAGCATGTTAAACTAAAGTTACTGTCTTACTGGCAAGTAAGTTTACGTTTGATAACAAACTCTATAAGCTTGTCCATCTCTTTCTCACCGATGCATCCATCTTCATCGTCATCTGCTTTCAGAAGTGCACGATCCGCAGTCCATCTGACCCAAGTCACACCGAGGCCACTAAAAGCTTTTTTCAGCTCATCCCAAGAAAGCTTCCCATCTTTATTCACATCGTATTTCTTGAAGTAATCCAACATTTGTTGCTCATTGAGCACGAGTTCGATGGGAAGTTTCTCAATATTAGGTGTTTTTGTGTCTGATTTATGATTAATAGCATTGATCACCTCTAAAGGGGTAGGCATTTTCCGCACCATATTGCTTTTGTAATAAACGTTTTTTGCTCTTTAGTGTATAGAGGCTTATGATGATTAATGTACATGTGTGTGCTGCTTATTTATAGTGTGACTCGATCTTGAAGTGCACAATATGCATTATCCGTGCGCACTTTCCAAATGGGAATCTAATTCTCGATTAATGTACATGTGTGTGCTGCTTATTTATAGTGTGACTCGATCTTGAAGTGCACAATATGCATTATCCCTGCGCACTTTCCAAATGGGAATCTAATTCTCGATCAGTATATAGCATACAATAATATGCATCTTTACTCAAATTAGTTTGGAGAGTGTGTATGTCTCGTTAAAGAATGAGCTTTCTAATCATCATATATATATATATATGTCTCGTTATATTGTAAATTTCCGTAATACCTTATTCATGAACAATTCTATATCAAAATATGTTTACAGTTTACTGGCATGTTTACATACAACAAAAGTATAGTAATGTTGTTTACAAAAAAATATAAAACATTAATATATATATATATATATATATATATATATATATAGAGGTTGGTTCATAGGAAAAGTTGATTTTGGTAGAAAAATGAGAAAAGTGTACAAATCACCCCCTCCTTCCCCTCCCTTTTTCACACCAAACTACAGGGACCTTATTGTATTTTCTTTCATATTTTAAGGTAGGTTTTGTATATTCGCACACTACCCCCCACCCCCACCCCCCACCTGGAAAAAAAAAAATCCCGCCAAAAAAAATTTTTTTGAGGGCAAAATTTTTTTTTTTTTTCAGCCAAAAATTTTCCCGCCAAAATTTTATAACTCTGATGCACATTTTTTTTTGTGCATCACAGTTATAAAAATGAGTTATAACTATGATGCACCAAATTTTATAACTGTGATGCACCAAAATAAAAAAGGTGCATCAGAGTTATAAAATTTTGGCGGGAAAATTTTTGGCTGAAAAAAATTTTTTTTGGCGGGAATTTTTTTTTCTTCTTTCTTTTGGGTGGGTGGTGGGGGGTGGGTGTTTTCTTTCTAATTACACTTTTCTCTAAAACCGAACTATATATATATATATATATATATATATATATATATATATATATATATATATATATATATAAACAAAAAACAAAAAAAACTAAACTTTTTCGGATACCTTTTCCTATAATTTTGTGACAACACTTATTTTCAAATTATTCTTGTAAAAGTTAAGAAGCTTTCTAAAGCATATATTTGAATAGACATTTTGCATATATTCAGTCGACGAAGAGACAAACGTGAATCATATATTGCATAAGATGCTTTGTTGAATAAGAAGATAAGAAAGCATCTAACATATGGTAGTTACATGAGAATCATTCAAAGTGGTAATTTACACAGATAGATAAGTGTAAGTTGATAACTAAGGGTTTTTCTAACTTGTGCCTAGGGGCACAAGTTAAGCACACTATAAGTACACCAAAAGTACATATGGACCTACATAAAAGTACACTTGTATGTACTTTTATGTAAATCCCTATGTACTTTTTCGTAGGCCCCTATGTACTTATAGTGTGCTTAACTTGTGCCCCTAGGGCACAAGTTAGAAAAACCCGATAACTAATAACGTAATCTATAAGGTATATAGCTTTTTATTTTATAAAAATTGTTTGATAAATAGTTTGAGCTGTAAGAGTAAATTACATAAATTGTCCATGTGGATGTAGCAAAATTGCACGTTTCGTCCTATAACGCAAAAAATTACACCAATGGTCTCTTTGGTTGTTAAAATTGAGTTGACCACTCCTTTGACCTTTTAATCGGCCAATTGGACGTTAACTTGGACTAAAGGCAGGGTCAATTTTGTCACTTCGCGTACAATAATACCACAAGGACCATCCTTGCAACACATTATTTTTTCCCTCCATTATTAACTGCCACCAAATTCACACATCCAAACTTTGTTCCCTTTCTTCTTCTTCTCCCTCAACACCAGTGGCGATCTAGAACTACTCCAAACTCATAACATAATGAATTCACCCGCAAATTACAAATGGGAACAATTACTTGATATTGATGATTCCGATCTGCAACTAACTCCCGTCCTCCGTCCCTACAACAGCCACGTACGTGAGACAACCACCACCACCCAAAATCCTAATGTTGATAATTTAGAGGAAAAGAAGCCGGTTAGGATAATACCCGGTCGTGCGGGTATTGTTCAAGCAGCCAAGCTCTGTAAACAATCGGATATTCACGAAGGTGGGGATGAGTCTATATTTTCGACACAAGAATATATTAGGAAAATTGTTGTGGATGTGGGCGAGGATGAGGATTTTAAGCGTGGTTCATGGGTTAGCGCGATTGAGTATGTGAATGCTAGTGGTGGCATTGTGAGTGGGTGCTTACGAGATATAAATAAGTTTCTGAAGAATGGGAAACTTGACCAAGTTCTTGCAATAGTCAAGTATTGTACACCGAATGTGCTTAGCGATCTTACAGTAAGTCTCAAAGACCTCTAAGGTACAATAGGTGGTTCAATACATCACAAAGTCATTGATGAGGGGGCTTATGGAAAGGATATTACTGTAGGAGCTGTTTTGATTCTTTCTAATGTTTCAGTTTTTTCTCCTAAACAATCAGAACATTACCTTAACATTACAATGAAAAACGTGGTTAAAGTTTTCCATAAAGATACAGTTCTTGGTAATGGTAGTGGTGTTGGTGGGAGTGCAAGTTGGTTAGAAGAAGAAGAAATAAGGAAACTGGTAGAAGAAGAAGAAATGGCTGAATTGGAGTTGTAGGTTGGTGGAAATGTTACTGCTGAGGAACATCAACTAAGATTGGATGAAGAAGCATTAAACCTTGCATTAGAAGAAGAAGCAAGGGAGGCAAGGGCTAAACAAGAGTGGCTGGCCAAATGCAGGAAAAAACAAGAAGAGGATGAGGAGCATGAGAGACAGTTATGGGGCTTATATATGTAACTTAACTTTTAGGATTCTATCAGGAATAAGATTTGTATTGTAATCCTTATGTTGTATCACTTTGTGTCCTTTTAATGTATTAAGGTTCATAACATTTTGAGTATTAAGCCTAATTGCTAACAAAGAACCAAAAATAGTTGGGTCAAAACAATACAGTTTGGTTATGGAACAGTCATAACCAAACACCCCTGTAATTGTTGTCAAACAATGCAATTATCGACCCTTGTAATGCTGTCAAACTGCAAACTGCAAATGCTCAAACAATGCAAATACAGTCATGCCATTTACCATTTGCAGTTTGACTTTTTAAAGTCAAACTATAAATGAAAAATGGCATGAGTCAAACTACAAATGAAAATACAGTCAAACTAATCCAATTTGGAAATGGTACTTTTGAATGGATATGCAGTCTGCAAATCATATTCAAACACCCGGTTTATCCAATGCAGTCAAAACTCTCATTTAGCCTTTGCAGTTTGACTTTATAAAGTCAAACTGCAAATGCTAAATGGGAATTTATCCAAACACCCCCTTTATCCAATGTAGTCAAAACTCCCATTTACCTTTTTCAGTTTGACTTTCTAAAGTCAAACTGGAAATGCTAAATAGGAGTTTTCATTAAGGCCATTTAGCATTTGCAGTTTGACTTTCTAAAGTCAAACTCCAAATGTAAATAAAGTCAAACTATTCTAATTTGGAAATGGTACTTTTGAATGGATATAATCATATCCAAACACCCCCTTTATCCAATTTGGAAATGGGATTAGACATGCCCAATTAGGAAACAACCATTTTGCTAACAAAGGTCAACTGAGAAACTAATTGGTACACCAACTATTTAGCTGAACTAACAGATATTGGATACTACTATAAGATAAAGTACCAAATTCTTACTACTATAAGATAAGAGTACCAAATTGTTTAGGATTACAGTCAACTGCACAGGACCACTAAGTTGTTCAGGATTACATACATGAGAAAGTACCAAATTACTTTTTTTTCTGACAAAAATCATTCTTTACAAACAAGCATTCAAAAGACATTCCTTCTAAGCAAAAGACACCCTTCCAAAAGCCATTCCATCAAAAGACATTCCTTCAAAAGACTTCGTTTCTAAAAGCTGCAAAAACAAGCAAACACCAATTAAATCCTGCTCCAAAGTACAACTAAGAGCTCTTAAACCAAACCACAGCTAAAAAATAGAAAAGATTACTTAAGCTTCCTCTTTCTTCTATTTATTAGGAATGGGAACTTTTCCTCTGGTGCTTTAGGAGCTCTAAGAAAGAGTACACACCTTTCATGGATATTTTCCTATAACCACCAGAAGTTGAAGGTTTAGAAGTTGAAGTTGAAGCAGTTGAAGCTAAAGCTTTTGCCTTTGAAGCTGCATGTGTTGATTTTGAAGCCTTTGAAACAGAAGCTTTTGAATTTGAAGCCTTTGAAGTTAAAGGTTTTAAAGTTGAAGCTGAAGCAGTTGAAGCTAAAGCTTTTGTCTTTGAAGCTGCATGTGTTGACTTTGAAGCCTTTGAAAATGAAATTTTTGAATTTGAACACTTTGAACCTGAAGCTTTTGAATTTGAAGCTAAAGATTTTGCCTTTGAAGCTAAAGCTTTAGTCTTTGATAGAAGTTACTTGTAAATTGACTTATGATAGAAGTTAATTTGGGCTATAGGACACCTAAAAATGATGAATATATGTAGATACTTTACCAAGAATGTAAAAGTCATTACATAATGATTTACGGTTTACAAATAATGTAGTTAATTTTAATCATGACCTATAGTTTTATAAAAGCATTAAAAGACTTTTTTGTTAAAGATATAAAAATAATCATAACACTTTATGATTTAAAAGACTTTTTTTGTTAAAGAAAAATGATAAATTATTAGAGATTAAGATAACCAAATTTATATTTGATAATGATATTATTTGGACATTTTTTATATAAAAACCAAAGTGGTAAAACCCATTATTTAGAAAAGTAGACCCATTTACCCATCAAAAGTTTATATAAGACTTTGATGTAATGATGTACGGAATTGATGGAATATTAAAAGTAACATAAACCCGACCCTAGGATAACTTATCAATAGGTCTTGTTACTATTTTTGACAAAAACAAACTTATATATTTTTGTAAACTTACCAAAATATGTACAATGTCAAAAGTATATAAATACTTTTATAAAAGTTATTTTGTAATTTCTCGGTAAATATCTAAGACGCGACTATTATATGTTTAAGTCGTCGTTGAAAGCTCGCGACTTCTTGATATACGTTATATCGTTGTAATTCGCTGCTGATCACTACAGTGAGTCAATAGCCCTAACTTTTGTTTAACTATTTTATAAACTCCTTGGGGGAGATACATGCTAAAACTTTTAAATTTAAGATCATTTGAGGACCAAACTTTGTTTACATACCAAGGGATCAATCCCCACCCTCCATCTTCATTTGATCTAATGGCTGAGATTTAATACATGCTTTACACTACAAGGGCATTTTTGTCCATATAAAAGTATTTTTTTCTAATAACAGCTCATTCAAAACACACACACAAACTGTGTGCTTTTTAAATCACGTTTTTTCTCCCGATTATAACTACATCACGGTCATCACGAATCATAATTTTTTTTCTTCAATTCATCAATCGATCGTCTAATTTTTGATTTCGTTAACATCAGGTTGTTCTTTATAACATATTTTTCTTCAGATCCGGTTTTTGATTCGTTTATTTAGGTGATTGATCTCAATAAGCTTATTAGTTATCATCAATTGAAGTTATTGTGCTGAATTATAAGCTAACTTATTCATATTATTCTCTAATCATCAGGTTTTATGGATTCGATTGAAATAAGTGAGCAAGCTGTTTCGTTTGATGTCGTTAAGCAAAATTTTGTTTCGTGTGATGTTGTTGATGAGATTTCTGTTTCGTCTGATGCCATCTTACTGATAAGTTTTGAGTAAGCTATATAATTAAGCAGTTTTAAGTTTTGAATAAGTTAGCAGTTAGCATTTGATTGAATTAAGGTGCTAATATAATTAAGCAGTTTTAAGTTTTGATTTGAATTAGTGTGAATAAGCAGTTTAAAGTTTTGATTAAATTAGTGTGAATAAGCTATATAATTAAGCAGAGTTTGTGTGGACCGAGCCTCATTCAAAGAGACTGAAAGTTAAGCTGCGTGTTCAAAAGGAAGTTTCGAATGGTGCGGTTCTTGAACAAGCTTATTTTGTTGAGTATGTGGTTCATGATCAGATGTGTGACTCGTGTTCTCGAGGTCAAGCTAACCCTGATCAGTAGGTGGCTGCAGTGCAGTTAAGACAACATGTTACACACCGAAGAACGTTCTTTTACTTGGAACAACTTATCCTTAAACACGATGCAGCTGTTCGTGCTATCAGGATTAAACAAATGGATCAAGGGATTGATTTCTTTTTTAGCAGCCGAAGTCATGCAGCTAAGTTTGTGGACTTTGTAGGGAAAGTTGCTCCGGTTAAGAGCCACCATGACAAGCAGCTAGTGTCACATGATCCCAAGAGCAATAATTTCAACTACAAGTACACTTTCTCTGTTGAAATTTATCCGATTTGTCGTGAGGATCTGGTTTGTCTCCCTCCAAAACTCATTGCTAATCTGGGAAATTTAGGCCCACTTGTTGTATGCACAAAAGTAAGCAATAGTGTCGCTTTAATAGATCCACTTACTTTAAGACACTGTTACCTTGATGCTGAGCAATATTGGAGGGCGTCTTTCAAATCACTACTTACCTCTAAGCAACTGGTTGAATATATAGTTTTGGATGTGGATGTCGTACCTTCTGCAGAAGTTAATGTTGGTGGTTCTAAGTATGTTTTAGCTGAGGTTCAAGTCGCTCGTGTATCCGATTTTGGTAAGAATGATACCATGTTTTATGTAAAGACACATTTAGGCCATCTTCTAAATGTGGGTGATTATGCTCTTGGTTACGACTTGTATTCTGCTAACAGTAATGATATGGAACTTGATAAGTACAAAGGGTTAGTGCTTCCAGAAGTGATTTTGGTAAAGAAGAGTTACGAGGAGAAAAAACTCAAGAAGCGTGGAAAACCTCGATCTTGGAAGCTAAAGTCTCTTAACATGGAGGTTGATATAAGTGCTACAAGAGGTAGAGTTGATGAAGCGAAAATGAACAATGAGTATGAACAGTTCTTGGAAGATTTAGAGGAGAACCCTGAGATGAGATTTAACAAATCATTGTATAAGAACAGAGAGTACCGACCTTCAAAAGCTGCATCTATGGCTGATGGTGATGAAGCTGCACCTGGTGTTCCATTGGAGGAGTTGCTTGCTGATCTTGAACTAACTAATCAAGAGCTTAAATATGATCGCATTAAGGAGTAGCATCATACTTAGGTTCAATATATCACGGGCTGGTAAATTCTCTTCTAATGCTTTCTCAAATGTTCTTATTTGCTGTTTATTTTGAAAATGTATGAGGAATATTGAAACAGATCGTGAATAAAAAGTTTGAGAAATCGGTTTTTGTACTTTTCTGTTATTTGAACTCCAGGCCAGGCCTTTTAGAGGAATATGTATGTAAAGACCTCAAATGAATACTCGCCAGCCTAGAAAGGGGAATTCCTATAGTTAGTAGCAAGTCCTGTTAGTCGGAAGGTTAATAGAAAAAACCCATTAGATTCAGTAAGCTAGTAGCATAACTTGATTAGAATCGGAAGGTTAGAAAGGTACCCGATTAGACTTTGGTTGATGGTTAGACATTTCACATTTCACAGGTGATACCTCATATTTTGTGTCTACAAAAACAAGTAGCTAACTACAGTCTAACTATCACAGGTGATCCATATATGTTATTTTGTATAACAGGTGATACCTAATAAGTTATTTTGTATCACAGGTGATACCCTATAAGTTATTTTGTATCATAGGTGATACCTAATAACTTATTTTGTATCACAGGTGATACCTCATATATTTTCAATCATTTTGTTACAAAAATACACCGTTGGTCCCTAAACCTTTCAGAAAGCATCGCCAAATGTTGAGGCTGTCATTTTGAGGTTGTCATTTTGATTCTTCAACTGCTCTTCAGTGAAATGCCACATGTTGAGGCTGTCATTTTGATTCTTGGAGGTAGCCCAGGTAGGCCTAGACATGTATACGAGGTGTCTTTTTCACATGGACAGGGTGTTCGATCTGATCCTTCTGATTTTACTAGAATGAGAGTAGCTGAAGGGATTTCAAGAAAGGTTTTGTGCAGATGTTCTCTGTTCTCCATGTATTCCCGATATTATAAAGTGATTAGAGTCTAATATTTGACCTTTGCAACAGGTCATTAGGACACTAGTATCCAAAGGTGCTGGATCTGACTCTTATGCAGGTATTATTTGATCAGCTGGAAACTTTGGTCATAATAACCATGAGTTTTATGTAAATGGGGAGAGTTCAAAGCTATATTTGAAGCTCTACAATTTTTTAGGGCCTTCCAGGTTGTTTCTGTTGGTCAAAGCTCGCTCTTCTTTCAATATGCCTCAGCATTTTCTACCCAAGCGTGATTTTAGATACAACAAAAAGGTAATATTTCTCACTGAAACAGGCATAACATATATGTTAGATCCTTTTTTTATGACATCTTCGCTGTTTCCACCGACAAGTATAAAAAAATAGTAACAAAACAAAAGTTCGTACATTACCAGTGAACCTTTGGGCCTGAACTTATGTGAACGTTATACAAAAGCCATAAATGTTAAAAGCTAATGAAACTAAATGGAACATGTAAGTTAGGACTATATCGATGACTTAAATAGATCTTCACGAAACAAGTACTGTTATTATGACCATGTTGCTTTTATTGAATATCATATTGTTTTCAATATCCTTTATTATGACCATGCTGCCTCTTATGAGTATAATAAACTTCACTGATCATTTGTAAATAGAAACTGTTGCACCGGTCTATGCACCTTTTCTTACTTCCCAATGACTACTGCTTCATATATATTGTACTATTGTGGATCTTTCAGGAATATCTTCGATCTAAAACTGATTTGGACTTTTAAAGTTAATGTTTTTTCATCTTTTTTCCCTCTGTATCTAGAGTTCCAAGTTACATTTTTGCTGTCTGATAGAATATCAAAATTGAAATACTTTAGAATGTAAGGCAAAGCTTTCTGTTCCAAGTTACTAGCGGTGAACTGGTGCATCATCATTGCTATGGTTATGCTGTTCTATTTGTACATTGTTATTTTGTTTATTGTCTGGTTCATATCATGAAAGATACATAAGCTGAATTCAACTTGTTATGTATTTGCAGATAGTGCCTATGAGATTACGGATCAAGTGTAGAAACCAAGGCCGAGGGGTTCATCCTCAAAAGTGTGACCATCAACCTATAGACACTAAGAATATGTTGGATTCTACTTCAAATGAGTACATCTGGTACAACTTCTATGAAATTGATGCTTTTCCTAGACCTTGTGACTGTATTCTGTTTATTAGAAGGCGTTAGTGCTTCCTTGTAACTTGCATCACCTGCCTTAGTTTGTAAGTTTGTCGGTACATATTTGGGGGGTAATATGTAACTGTTACTATCTTATTTAATATCTGTATTTGATGGCTTTTATCCTATGAAAACCGCTTAATTTGGTCTGTGTTTTATTTCAAATGGGCAATCCATATACTATCATACAGAAGCAGGACAAAAAAGTTTTTGCAGGCAAAACAATCCAATTTGACCCGTACAAAAAGGAACTTCCCTAAACCCCAAACCTGAACACATTATGACAGGTTAATTAACCTGCACATCTTGCCACAACTAATGGAATTCATTGCTTCCGTCACAGGTTTCATTGCCGGCATGTTATCAAGGGTTTGGCTGGCAAGTCAACACCAGAAGAATGACAATACTACAACAGAAGCTGGTGTTGCTAAAATACTGAACAGAAGCAGACTTGTTGTAGGAAACATGACCCGTAAGGCCATAACTGATCTGAAGCTATCAATCTGGCTTCAAAACTCTGAACAACAAAGAGTTTATGGGCTTGTTCTGAAGCTGACAAAAAATATGCTGAATTTCATCATGTCTAAATGTACCATGATACTTGCTTTTAATCCAAGAAGTCTTATTGTAATGTAGCCTTTAAATCTTGTAAACGCAATAAATGGGTATGCAAATATGATAGCGTAGTTGGTCCATCTACCTCCAAGAATCAAAATGTCTAGATGTGTAAATTACAAATAATTTGCGTTTTTGCTTATGTAGTATCCATCTAGGGGTAATTTTTTATTTTTAGGTTTTCTTAGGCTCGTTTAATTCCCGTAAGAACTCGTTTTTCAGTTTAATTTGCGTTTTTCTCATTTGTGCTTTACTCACTTATTTTGTATCACAGGTGATACCTAATATGTTATTTTGTATCACCTATGATTTTGTATGTATCACAGGTGATACCTCATATTTTGTATCTACAAAAACAAGTAGCTAACTACAGTCTAACTATCACAGGTGATACCCAATAAGTTATTTTGTATCACAGGTGATACCTAATAAGTTATTTTGTATCACTAGTGATACCTGATAATGATAGTAGGTAACAACAAGTATTTAGCAAAAAAATAATAATAATAAGCTTAAAAGTCTACATAATAAGCAACATGAAAATAGCTTATCAAATTCTTAATATTTTGATAAAAACATTACATAACAAAAATATTATAACTAAAACATAAAAACCTAAAAATAAAAAATTAACCCTAGATGTGTAAATTTAGTATCCATCTAGGGATAATTTTTTATTTTTAGGTTTTCTTAGGCTCGTTTAATTCCCGTAAGAACTAGTTTTTCAGTTTAATTTGCGTTTTTGCTTATTTGTGCTTTACTTACTTATTTTGTATCACAGGTGATACCTAATATGTTATTTTGTATCACCTATGATTTTGTATGTATCACAGGTGATACCACATATTTTGTATCTACAAAAACAAGTAGCTAACTACAGTCTAACTATCACAGGTGACACCTAATATGTTATTTTGTATCACAGGCGATACCCAATAAGTTATTCTGTATCATATGTGATACCTAATAAGTTATTTTGTATCACTGGTGATACCTGATAATGTTAGTAGGTAACAACCAATATTTAGCAAAAAAAAAAAAAAAAAAAAAAAAAAAAAAAAAAAAAAAAAAAGCTTAAAAGTCTACACAATAAGCAACATGAATATAGCTTATCAAATTCTTAATATTTTGATAAAAACATTACATAACAAAAATATTGTTACTATAACATAAAAACCTAAAAATAAAAAATTACCCCTAGATGTGTAAATTTAGTATACATCTAGGGGTAATTTTTGATTTTTAGGTTTTCTTAGGCTCGTTTAATTCCCGTAAGAACTCGTTTTTCAGTTTAATTTGCGTTTTTGCTTATTTGTGTTTTACTTACTTATTTTATATCACATGTGATACCTAATATGTTATTTTGTATCACCTATGATTTTGTATGCATCACAGGTGATACCTCATATTTTGTATCTACAAAAACAAGTAGCTAACTACAGTCTAACTATTACAGGTGACACCCAATAAGTTATTTTGTATCACAGGTGATACCTAATAAGTTATTTTGTATCACTGGTGATACCTGATAATGTTAGTAGGTAACAACAAGTATTTAGCAAAAAAAAAAAAAAAAAAGCTTAAAAGTCTACACAATAAGCAACATGAAAATAGCTTATCAAATTCTTAATATTTTGATAAAAACATTACATAACAAAAATATTATAACTAAAACATAAAAACCTAAAAATCAAAAATTACCCCTAGATGTGAAAATTTAGTATCCATCTAGGGGTAATTGTGTTTTTGCTTATTTGTAATTTACACATCTAGACATTTTGATTCTTGGAGGTAGATGGACCAACTACGCTATCTTGTTTGCATACCCATGTATTGCGTTTACAAGATTTAAAGGCTACATTACAATAAGACTTCTTGGATTAAAAGCAAGTATCATGGTACATTTAGACATGATGAAAGTCAGCATATTTTTTGTCAGCTTCAGAACAAGCCCATAAACTCTTTGTTGTTCATAGTTTTGAAGCCAGATTGATAGCTTCAGATCAGTTATGGCCTTACGGGTCATGTTTCCTACAACAAGTCTGCTTCTGTTCAGTATTTGTGCAACACCAGCTTCTGTTGTAGTATTGTCATTCTTCTGGTGTTGACTTGCAAGCCAAACCCTTGATAACATGCCGGTACTGAAACCTGTGACGGAAGCAATGAATTCCATTAGTTGTGGCAAGATGTGCATGTTAATTAATGTGTCATAACGTGTTCAGGTTTGGGGTTTAGGGAAGTTCCTTTTCGTGCGGGTCAAAATGGATTATTTTGCCTGCAAAAACTTTTTTGTCCTGCTTCTGTATGATAGTATATGGATTGCCCATTTGAAATAAAACACAGACCAAATTAAGCGGTTTTCATTGGATAAAAGCCATCAAATACAGATATTAAAGAAGATAGTAACAGTTACATATTACCCCCCAAATCTGTACCGACAAACTTACAAACTAAGGCAGGTGATGCAAGTTACAAGGAAGCACTAACGCCTTCTAATAAACAGAATACAGTCACAAGGTCTAAGAAAAGCATCAATTTCATAGAAGTAGTACCAGATGTACTCATTTGAAGTAGAATCCAACATATTCTTAGTATCTACAGGTTGATGGTCACACTTTTGAGGATGAACCCCTCGGCCTTGGTTTCTACACTTGATCCGTAATCTCATAGGCACTATCTGCAAATACATAACAAGTTGAATTCAGCTTATGTATCTTTCATGATATGAACCACACAATAAACAAAATAACAATGTACAAATAGAACAGCATAACCACAGCAATGATGATGCACCAGTTCACCGCTAGTAACTTGGAACAGAAAGCTTTGCCTTACATTCTAAAGTATTTCAATTTTGATATTCTATCAGACAACAAAAATGTAACTTGGAACTCTAGATACAGAGGGAAAAAAGATGAAAAAACATTAACTTTGAAAGTCCAAATCAGTTTTAGATCGAAGATATTCCTGAAAGATCCACAATAGTACAATATATATGAAGCAGTAGTCATTGGGAAGTAAGAAAAGGTGCATAGACCGGTGCAACAGTTTCTATTTACAAATGATCAGTGAAGTTTATTATACTCATAAGAGGCAGCATGGTCATAATAATGGATATTGAAAACAATATGATATTCAATAAATGCAACATGGTCATAATAACAGTACTTGTTTCGTGAAGATCTATTTAAGTCATCGATATAGTCCTAACTTACATGTTTGATACATTTAGTTTCATTAGCTCTTAACATTTATGGCTTTTGTATAACGTTCACACAAGTTCAGGCCCAAAGGTTCACTGGTAATGTACGAACTTTTGTTTTGTTACTGTTTTTTTATACTTGTCGGTGGAAACAGCGAAGATGTCATAAAAAAAGGATCTAACATATATGTTATGCCTGTTTCAGTGAGAAATATTACCTTTTTGTTGTATCTAAAATCACGCTTGGGTAGAAAATGCTGAGGCATATTGAAAGAAGAGCGAGCTTTGACCAACAGAAACAACCTGGAAGGCCCTAAAAAATTGCAGAGCTTCAAATATAGCTTTGAACTCTCCCCATTTACATAAAACTCATGGTTATTATGACCAAAGTTTCCAGCTGATCAATAATACCTGCATAAGAGTCAGATCCAGCACCTTTGGATACCAGTGTCCTGACGACCTGTTGCAAAGGTCAAATATTAGACTCTAATCCCTCTATAATATCGGGAATACATGGAGACCAGAGAACATCTACACAGAACATTTCTTGAAATCCCTTCAGCTACTCTCGTTCTAGTAAAATCAGAAGGATCAGATCGAACACCCTGTCCATGTGAAAAAGACACCTCGTATACATGTCTAGGCCGACCTGGGCTACCTCTAAGAATCAAAATGACAGCCTCAACATGTGGCATTTCACTGAAGAGCAATTGAAGAATCAAAATGACAACCTCAAAATGACAGCCTCAACATTTGGCGATGCTTTCTGAAAAGTTTAGGGACCAACGGTGTATTTTTGTAACAAAACGATTGAAAATATATGAGGTATCACCTGTGATACAAAATAACTTATTGGGTATCACCTGTGATACAAAATAACTTATTAGGTATCACCTGTGATACAAAATAACATATTAGGATCACCTGTGATAGTTAGACTGTAGTTAGCTACTTGTTTTTGTAGATACAAAATATGAGGTATCACCTGTGAAATGTGAAATGTCTAACCATCAACCAAAGTCTAATCGGGTACCTTTCTAACCTTCCGATTCTAATCAGGTTATGCTACTAGCTTACTGAATCTAATGGGTTTTTTCTATTAACCTTCCGTCTAACAGGACTTGCTACTAACTATAGGAATTAGCCTTTCTAGGCTGGCGAGTATTCATTTGAGGTCTTTACCCTCATGCACGGATGTATTCTAGGGTTTAGTTACTACATACAGCTTACTGTGGCACTATGCTCTTCTTAACGATAAACTCCACATGACGAATACCCTCGATCTTGTATGAGTACTTTCTATACTATTTAGTGCTATTGATGCAACTATTAACTTTCTTCTATAGAGTAAGAGCATCCATTAAACTTTTTTTTGTTATAAATACAATAACTTTCTGCATTATTCATTTCCAACCAATATTGAGACCATGTACAACGACCCATCATACTCTCAGAAAATTACACACACCCATATCCAAGAAGATAATGATATGATTTTCCTACTACAAAACAAAGCAGCATTCATTGTGACACTAATGTCAGTGTGTGAACAACCTCTTCAATTTTTTGTCATTGTTCATTGATCTCTTTACTGATGTAATGCTTGTCCATTTTATTTTTCTATCAAAGTATGCCTTAAAAATTAGTGAAATTAAGAAATATTCACCTGTGATACATACAATCAAGTTCTGCATAAAAGCTCACAAACAAGGTTTGTTATCCCTTCGATGTAAAAATAATGCAATGTTTTGAGTAAATAATCGAACACCTAAAATAGGCTCCTAATAACCAAAACACCACTGAAAAAATTTGTAGACCACAATCAAAATCATAAATATTAGACAATATAACTCTTACGAAACAGTGTGATACAAAAGGTGTCGCATTTTCAGCTCAGTGTTGCTGTAAGTTTCTGAAGTTACATTTTTTCACGTACTAGTAATCCTTATTTTATCAACCTCGATTTGAATTAACAAGTTTCCTTTGGTTTTTCCCTAGTCAAAACTTTTTATTAGACTGTCTACCAAATCAATGTGTGGCCTCTACATTCGGCAAGGATGGCTTATGATAAATATTTACAGATATTTCAATGAAAGTAGTCGACAGTTATATGGTAAATAAAAGTGATAAATTACACTTACCGCCTATGAGATCTTCTTCATCAATGTCATCAGGCACATTGTATTTCATTACTTTCATTCATTCATCAAGTCCATCATGTCATCTTGCAAATTCTACAGATTAATTCCAATTTAGAGATTATTATGTGAATAATTATACTAAAGAGATTCTATTATACACAAAAATTAATACTAACATCAATTTCTTGGATCTTTACGGTCTTCATCATTCCTTTCACCTCTTTGTTTGCCGACTTCAGAGCTCACATGTGGAAGATACGAAATTGATCAGTGACAAGAACTGTTAGTTGTTTGATTTCCGGTGGACTTAGTAGATCCGGCGTGTTTTAGCGGTGGTTTTTGATCCATTTTTTTGTTGAGTAGTGTGTGTTTTTAGTGTGTGTTTTGTTAGAGAAGAAATGTTAGAAATAATGAAGATACCATGTATATTTTGTGTTTGTTGTAAATGTACCAAACTGCCCCTATGCCATTTAGTTTTTCTTTTTAATTACTAAATGTATTTTGATCTCAGCCATTGATCAAATTTAGATGGAGGGTGATGATATGTCCCTTGGTATGTGAGCATTGTTTGGTTTGCAAAATAACTCCCCTCAGGTTATTATGGACAATTATTTGCAAACTGTATGTTTACCTTGAATGTATTATTGCATGCGTAAGTACCATCATGCCAAAAGTCCCCCTTATCATGGACAATTAATCACTTGCGAGTGAGCGCGAATATTGTTGGTAGGCCTATCGAGATTGACGAATCTCGTTTGTGTTGATCAGTCGGACATCACAAACGCACTATATTTGAATTACTAGGTATATGGCAATTAGTACCTACACAGGGCTATTATTAATGTATATAACGCACATTGATATATATACAGTTAGTTTTGCGTTCCATGAGCTTACAACAATAATAACTATTTATTCAATAATTGTACACATCGCAGTTATTAATATAACTTTGAAATTTATTGTCCATTACTATAAACCTACGGATTCAATCAACCATTGTGTGGAAAACTAGAAGGGGGGTTGAATAGTTTTTACCGTTTCTTTTGTTTAATTTGTTAGTTCTAGGGAAACAATCACAAATTAAATTATCACACAATATAAACTAGTGATAAAGAGATGAAAGATCAAACCACATAACACAAGTGTTTATAGTGGTTCGGTTTGCAAGAGATCCTTATCCTTGCCCTACTCCACTTCCTCGAGTTGCTTACTCGAGAGATATCTTTCACTAAGAAACAAACTCCCTTCAAGGTGGAGAAAACCTTTACACGTCGCTTACTTCCTTTTCCGGTACTAAGCTAAACACCGGGTTCTTTCACAAGGTAGAACCAACCTGACGTCGCCTAATTACTTTACCGACACTAAGCTAGATGTCGAGTTCTTTACACGGGTACAACCACTCCCTACTCTCTTTGTGCTTTGAGGACTAAAGCACTAACCACACTTACTGATCTAACTGATACAAATGACAAGAAACACTTAAAGTGTTTACACAGAACCTATACTACAACTTCACAACAGTCTGCTTGTTTGAAGCTTGTTAACTTGATCTTCTTTGCTACAAAAGAAACATCAATGATATATATAACTACTGTGGTTAGTAACTAAAGTGAATGTATGTGTTTTTCTTTTCTAAGTGGATGATTAGATCAAATGCCAAGTGTATAAAGATATCACAATAATGGATTCATATCATATCAAAACAGAGCATACATCTACAGTAATACAAAAATCTCAAAGGATTACAATTGAAATACTGAATTCTACAAGGTTACAATGAAACTTTCAAAACTAATTCTAAACATAATAACTTCAGTCCAACTCTAATCCAGAATAGCTACCAAGCCTTCTAAGTCCAGAGGTACACTCTCACTCATTCCCAGCTTTCTACTAAAACCTGCCGCAGGAAAAGAAATGCTGCTGAGCTACGAGAGCTCAGTGAACAGATATATAGATGACAAAAACAATAGCAAAGAACAATACAGAAACAAATCAGAAATACAGATTATACAGATACAGAATTAAAGTGAAAGAATAGGAAAGGAGTAAGGGTAAAAGAAAAGAAATGAAAAGGGATAATGTACAAACCGGGTTTAGGGAAATACAGAAATCCATCACGAGCCCAGAGATAACAGATAATATCATAACAGAGTAATCATATAATAATCCAGAGGGGATACCTCTCAAGTAACAGATAATATGAGGGGTGACCTCATGTATCAAATCGGAGTGATCAGCTCCCAGATATATGTGAAAGACGTGTATCGCACACACCATCAGTCACCAGATATAATAATAAACATATAACATAATCAGATAACAGATAACAGATAACAGAGTCAGAACTAGGATGCATCCATGCGCCCCCTGTGGCCAGAAACTCCTTAACACACCAGATAAAATAAATCAGTGACGGGACAGGTCATCACTCTCCTGCCCTAGAGTCATGCCATCGGTGCATCAATGACATGGACATGAAACCCTCATGCCTAGTGATTGGCTCGGATATCAGACTATGGTCAAGGTCAGATGTCATATAATAAACAGAGTCACATCTAAGGGTTCATGGCAGAAGGGTCATGTCAACAATTCAGATTAAGATAATAAGGTTTAAATCAGAGTTTATCAGATTAAGTTTAATATCAAAGCTTAAGTTCAGATTAAAAGGTTTATTTCCAATAGTCCAAAAAGTATATCAAAGGTTAATGATTACAAATTTATAGCAATAATCCATTTCAGAAGTTCCTGTCAAAAGTTCATTTAAATCAATCCTTTAATAATAGTTTTCATTGAAATGATCTTACGAAATAGTTTTCATAAAAATGGTCTTCCAAAACGTTTAGAAACTTCCATTTCCAAGTGGTATCGCTTCTTTTTAAAATAGCTTTCCTTAGACAGTTTCATATGTAGTTTAATAGAGGTTCAAAATCAATTAGGTTCAGATAAGGATTAAACAGGTTAAGGTTTGCCAAAATCAAATCAGAATTTACAACAGATATATCAGGTTAAGGTTCAGACAAGGTTCACAGATCAGATTCAATCAAGATTCACAAATTCAGGGTTCAGAACAAGAGATCAATCAGAGTTCAGGAAAAAGGTTCAGAATACAAGAATCATAGCAGAGGTTCAAACAAAAGGTTTAAGACAAACAGATCACAACAAAGATTCACAACAGAAGGGAACATAGCAGTGGTATCGGAGATCCTAATAAAGAAATGAAACTGAAAGAAAAAGGGAATGAAAACCTTTACTGAAAAAGGGCAGAATATCTGTACCTTATTAGCACAGCAGATAACAAACAAACACAGAAATCAGATCAGGACTTCTCCTTCTTCACACCTAAGGAAGAGGAAGACAGAATTACTAAAGTTCCTTATTCAGATTATTCCTTTTAGTTTATCTCTTCATTTTATGTACTTTCTATTTTTAGTAACTTTCCAGATTTAGTAAGTTTCCATAATTAGCAGGTTTTCCAGAATTAACATATATTATCATTTCAGATTAGGTTTAACCCTTATTCAGAGATTATTACGGAATACAGTACATTTTATCAAGTTACAGAAGTTTAGGGTTTTAAATGACAATTATACAAAGTTTAGGGTTTTAAATGTAACTTCATTAATTCAAGGGTCTTAAGTGAAAAATACTTTAAGTTACAGAATTATACACTCATTTTATTCAGAATTACATTTTATTCCCTTAAGTTTCACAATTTACAGATTACACCCCTTTAGTTACATAATTTACAAAACCAACCTTATAATTACATATTTTACAAATTAATCCCTACAATATCCATAATTACCAACCAAGCATATTATATTTCAAATTTACAGATTATACCATCAGAATTTAGTACTTTACATATTTGACCCCTCAGAATTCAGAATTTACATATTTAGTCCTTTAAGTTTACAAAACATATATATTAAGTCATAATTCATAACAATTACATAATTAGCCCAAAAATCCTCAAAATTACACAACAACCTTTTTATATCAGTATTAACTCAAAAAAACTTCAGAATTTCAGATTTACACTTTTGGTCCCTCACTTTTAATTAATTCCAAATTGAAACCCTAATTTGCCATTAATTCATTATTATGCAATATTTACACTTAGGACCCCAAAGTTATATTTTTCCCACATTCTTACAGATGTATATGATCTTACAAAAATATCCTAGAAGTTTCAAAGTTGGCAAAACAGGTCCTTATACATTTTAGTTCAAATCGGTAAGACTTTTTATAAACAATTACAAACCCTACTTTTCACCAATCATTGAACCATCACTTATTCATCCTTAAAACACATTAAATGCTCAGATTCATGCCCAAGAAAACAAACCCTAGAAGCCATGATTTTTATTTTATTTGTTTTCTTTATTTTCACAAAATCCGGTTTATCCAATAATTCACTACGTTAATTTTAAGCTTCTAAAAATCAAAACCATATTTTTCTCAGATCATATTACTTATAAGGAACCCACGAAAAATAGATAACATGCCCAGAAAAATCATTTAACATATATTGCATATTTACGTATGTTTTAGACATTAAAATTAACACGACATGATTTAGGCTATTATAATTCGATCTATCATTTTTCCCAGGTCTAATACATCATAAGAGGTCTAAATAAAATGGCTATCATGTCCAGAAATTCGGATTACATATATTTGTGATTTACGTGTTTTATGACCATTATATTTTCATACGCATAGAATTAGAATGCATGGATCGATTTACATATTTTATATGAGTTATATAACATCTAGAGATCACAGGAAAATTGCCATATTAATTTTAACACTTTTGGTTTAGTCGCAAGAATTATTACCTTGTTTTAGAGCTACTCGACAAGAAACCAAGAACAAGAACGAACCAAGGAGAAAACGCAGCAAACCTTAATTTTCCTAGCTTCCTTGCACCTTCAATAACACCAGAAAATTACTTGCTCAAGCCCAGAATTTGTACAGAAGCCTTGGTCGATTTTCTTAGATCGCTTAGGGTTTTTTTTGTTTAGTCGGTTTATGTTTTTGGAATAAAAATAAAAGAGATATGTTTTAATATTGTGGAAACCGACTAAGGGGGGGCAAGATCAGAATTTTTGGCCCATAGAATCAAAATATATATTTGGGTTGATTTGATTTAACTTTCCTTAATTTATTTTTGCATTTTATTTAATTAAAAGAATAAAAACATTATATTTATTTATTTGTAACATTTTCGGAATTATATATATAAATGTGTAAGATTATTTTTGAACATGTAAAATGATGTAACATTGTCTCAGAAATTTATTTGTTTCAGATATAGTTCGATTTCAGAAGTTTTGGAATTATTTCGGAATTTTATAAGTTGTTTTATAAGGTTTTATATTATCAGGGGTAATTTGGTAATTTTACGCGTTATCTGAATTTCAGGTATTACAACTTCTTCCCCACTAACAAAAAATTTCGTCCTCGAAATTTGCAGAAAGCAGAAAGAAAAGGGAACGGAAACTAAACAAAGACATATCAGACCTAATAGATGATAATCAGATCTCCTCGGAAGAGACGTAAGAATTTCACAGGATTTTGACGGATATGCCGTCCACAGAAATTGAATTGACAGATCAGATTAGAGCGTACAGAAATAGATTATCGATAACATCAATTGGAAGAAGTTTTATAACAAAACTGAAGATTATTATCAGAAGTTCAGAGGTCAGCAGAATGCGTGAGGAGAATCTAGATGTATCAATTCGCATAACTGTGGAAGCAGATTACGCGTATAGGTAGAATGAACTTAAAGTCTCACTAACGCAGACGATCTCAAACAGTTATCAGAATTTCTTAAGCTTCTAAGGCACTTCTCGAAATATCCTATGCCCACAACAAGTGCACGTTATATGATGTAAGTATTATCACGTTGGCCAGACGTCATAATACTGGCATCATGTAAATATGCCCTCATGATGGTCATACTTTATCTCAATTCGTGAACAGAACAAACTTATCCTACTCCACCTAGCCTTCCTACGGTCTCAGAGGTCATCAGAATCCAATACCCTAACTAAGAGGAAAACGAATCACTCGAAAAAGAATTTTAACGGAAGTCCCAAAACGTCTATCAGAATTTGGTACATCAGATCATCCATCATTCGTCAAATTTCAGATAACAAAACCATCATCCGACATACGCAGAATGAACACAGAGCGGAATTACTGATAAGGAACCTAAATCATTCAAAGGATTTATCATCAGGTAGCAGAAATTTAGATAGGTCAAACAGAAGTGAATCACATCATCCATAGCTTCATCCGTCACAGAATTTATTCTTCCAAACACAAACGTTCGCTTCAGAATTTTCATCCATTTAAAGTCATGATCTCAGTTCTATTCTCAAGTCTGCTTCTACTCTCAATTCATCTTAGTACAACTAAAATGAATAGAGAAGCAAGACTGCGAGTCTTGGACAGGTCTACTAGCACAGTTCGGAATTCGCCAACTCAGATTGCTGTCGTCATCGGATGCTTGGTAGTGGTGTCTGCTACAATCTCTGAACGCCAATCACATCTACTCTTCCAGAACAAAGGTCATTCCATTTAATACGAAGATGGTCTTCATGTTCCTCGTTCGTCTCAGAGCACGAACATGTTGTCATACTATGACAATTGTCCAGATACTCGTGAAAACATGATTCTTATTAGCCAATACTATTGGCATTATTTAAGACTCATAATGGTCACAATGAGTACGAAAACAGTTTTAATTCACATCACTAATCTTTATAATAAAACTGACTTACTTTACGGAAGTTGCTCTCAGTTAGTCATCTCCCTTCTCAGGAGTTCTTGTGGTTGCTTCTTCAGTCCTTCGATCATTAAATGAGGTTGTCTGATACAGAGTTCACAAGGATAGAATAATTTAATCATTTATACTCGGAAATGAAAAGTGATTACGGTTGAGATTACGGTTAGGTATTTAAAGGGAACACTGAGGTGAAACAAAATCATATCTCATCAGTTTCTTCAATCTCTCAACTTCTATAGCATCATGGGTCGTCAACCGAGATCGGTTCAGAATCAATTTTACTTCTCAAACGGGAGGAAAACTCAGAAGTTTCATCAGAAAATGCCAGAAAATTTGTACAACAAAACTTTCTAGGGGTGGATACTAATAGTTGTCAGGAGAATTTGACAATCAAATGAGATCAGGGTAAATATTTCCATAACTGTGATAAGCTTAACAGATTTAAGCGGTTCAAGGTTACTATAACAAAATAGGATGGAGCAGATTGTTATATTTCAGATGCGGTAGCCTATGATAGCTTAAGAACCAGCCAATCAATAATCAAAAGATCTCCAAAAATTAAGTATATTAATAGTAAACGGATCCGCAGAACGTATATGGTCACTTAACCAGACGGATAGTTCATATGTCAGAGTCAAGTACATGGTTCAGTATAGTGTGGGGATAGGTACGCGAATAGTTCTAGGTGTTGGAGTTTTTTTTTTTTTTTTTTTTTTTTAATTTTTTTTTTATAGCTTTTTAGCATAAGTGACAGGTAGGGTGTACATCATCGGTAATACGAACATCGTTTAATTGCAGAAGTGAGACTTATGAGATATCGGATATTTGCATCAAATCCTTCCAAAGGAAAACTGATTGGCAATTAAGATTCATCATTCAGGACAAAATAGTTTCAGTGGATACATTTATATCCAGCATGGGTCATGAATTTATAGGATGTGTCAAACACATTAAGGTTAAATGGTCTTCGGGATGGTCGGAGAGATATCAGACGGTTTATCCACAGATCAGAAATGAAGGTCAAAATCAGGTAGTGGCAGCAAAAGTTTAACAATCGGTAATCATGTCAGGGGTTCCAAAATTTTTCAAACGCCAAAGGTGAGACATAGGAGGATAGTCGTCAATATTTTAAATGATCAAATCAATCAATCCTTATAAGGATAAAATCAAGGTTACTGTCAAAGAAAGACGGATCAATAAAGATAAATCTTATCGTTCGGGAATGTGAGGGAATGCATTTATATACTCGTGGTCAAACGCTACAAAACTTCTCATGGGAACAGAGATGGTTAAGACAGAATCAAAGGATTCATAGGTAATTATCAGAAACAAGAAAGAAATAACAGAATGTATCAAGTGTATCATCATCATAGGGATTCTCAGATTGCCCAAAGAGGCATCAGAATGACTAACAGAAGGTTCAGAGGTCGGAGTTGAAATCGGAAGGCAAGGATCAAATAATGTCAGATAATTACTACGCAATTTCCAATGCTTCAGATTTTATTTAGGTTTCAATTCTTAGGTGATGCAAGGCATAATCTCTAAATTTCCAATTGCGATTTTAACCATCAGCAAGACTCGAATCAGAGTGGTGCGGAAGCAAGATACTTAAGCAAATGACTTATAGTCTACCCATTCCTCACTGGTCAGAATTTAAGTTCCTATAGGGAAATCCTAAAGCAAATTCTCAGAGGTTGTCCTACGAGCGCCTACAGTGGAAACTTAGTGGTCCAGACTTCACAGGTCAAGGGTAAATGTATTACGAGTCGCAACCTGTGAGCTCTGATACCATAAATTGTAACACCCCAACCCGACAAGGGTAAAGATATCACAATAATGGATTCATATCAGATCAAAACAGAGCATACATCTACAGTAATACAAAAATCTCAAAGGATTACAATTGAAATACTGAATTCTACAAGGTTACAATGAAACTTTCAAAACTAATTCTAAACATAATAACTTCAGTCCAACTCTAATCCAGAATAGCTACCAAGCCTTCTAAGTCCAGAGGTACACTCTCACTCATTCCCAGCTTTCTACTAAAACCTGCCGCAGGAAAAGAAATGCGGCTGAGCTACGAGAGCTCAGTGAACAGATATATAGATGACAAAAACAATAGCAAAGAACAATACAGAAACAAATCAGAAATACAAATTATACAGATACAGAATTAAAGTGAAAGAATAGGAAAGGAGTAAGGGTAAAAGAAAAGAAATGAAAAGGGATAATGTACAAACCGGGTTTAGGGAAATACAGAAATCCATCACGAGCCCAGAGATAACAGATAATATCATAACAGAGTAATCATATAATAATCCAGAGGGGATACCTTTCAAGTAACAGATAATATGAGGGGTGACCTCATGTATCAAATCGGAGTGATCAGCTCCCAGATATATGTGAAAGACGTGTATCGCACACACCATCAGTCACCAGATATAATAATAAACATATAACATAATCAGATAACAGATAACAGATAACAGAGTCAGAACTAGGATGCATCCATGCGCCCCCTGTGGCCAGAAACTCCTTAACACACCAGATAAAATAAATCAGGGACGGGACAGGTCATCACTCTCCTGCCCTAGAGTCATGCCATCGGTGCATCAATGACATGGACATGAAACCCTCATGCCTAGTGATTGGCTCGGATATCAGACTGTGGTCAAGGTCAAATGTCATATAATAAACAGAGTCACATCTAAGGGTTCATGGCAGAAGGGTCATGTCAACAATTCAGATTAAGATAATAAGGTTTAAATCAGAGTTTATCAGATTAAGTTTAATATCAAAGCTTAAGTTCAGATTAAAAGGTTTATTTCCAATAGTCCAAAAAGTATATCAAAGGTTAATGATTACAAATTTATAGCAATAATCCATTTCAGAAGTTCCTGTCAAAAGTTCATTTAAATCAATCCTTTAATAATAGTTTTCATTGAAATGATCTTACGAAATAGTTTTCATAAAAATGGTCTTCCAAAACGTTTAGAAACTTCCATTTCCAAGTGGTATCACTTCTTTTTAAAATAGCTTTCCTTAGACAGTTTCATATGTAGTTTAATAGAGGTTCAAAATCAATTAGGTTCAGATTAGGATTAAACAGGTTAAGGTTTGCCAAAATCAAATCAGAATTTACAACAGATATATTAGGTTAAGGTTCAGACAAGGTTCACAGATCAGATTCAATCAAGATTCACAAATTCAGGGTTCAGAACAAGAGATCAATCAGAGTTCAGGAAAAAGGTTCAGAATACAAGAATCATAGCAGAGGTTCAAACAAAAGGTTTAAGACAAACAGATCACAACAAAGATTCACAACAGAAGGGAACATAGCAGTGGTATCGGAGATCCTAATAAAGAAATGAAACTGAAAGAAAAAGGGAATGAAAACCTTTACTGAAAAAGGGCAGAATATCTGTACCTTATTAGCACAGCAGATAACAAACAAACACAGAAATCAGATCAGGACTTCTCCTTCTTCACACCTAAGGAAGAGGAAGACAGAATTACTAAAGTTCCTTATTCAGATTATTCCTTTTAGTTTATCTCTTCATTTTATGTACTTTCTATTTTTAGTAACTTTCCAGATTTAGTAAGTTTCCATAATTAGCAGGTTTTCCAGAATTAACATATATTATCATTTCAGATTAGGTTTAACCCTTATTCAGAGATTATTACGGAATACAGTACATTTTATCAAGTTACATAAGTTTAGGGTTTTAAATGACAATTATACAAAGTTTAGGGTTTTAAATGACAATTATACAAAGTTTAGGGTTTTAAATGTAACTTCATTAATTCAAGGGTCTTAAGTGAAAAATAATTTAAGTTACAGAATTATACACTCATTTTATTCAGAATTACATTTTATTCCCTTAAGTTTCACAATTTACAGATTACACCCCTTTAGTTACATAATTTACAAAACCAACCTTATAATTACATATTTTACAAATTAATCCCTACAATATCCATAATTACCAACCAAGCATATTATATTTCAAATTTACAGATTATACCATCAGAATTTAGTACTTTACATATTTGACCCCTCAGAATTCAGAATTTACATATTTAGCCTTTTAAGTTTACAAAACATATATATTAAGTCATAATTCATAACAATTACATAATTAGCCCAAAAATCCTCAAAATTACACAACAACCTTTTTATATCAGTATTAACTCAAAACAACTTCAGAATTTCAGATTTACACTTTTGGTCCCTCACTTTTAATTAATTCCAAATCGAAACCCTAATTTGCCATTAATTCATTATTATGCAATATTTACACTTAGGACCCCAAAGTTATATTTTTCCCGCATTCTTACAGATGTATATGATCTTACAAAAATATCCCAGAAGTTTCAAAGTTGGCAAAACAGGTCCTTATACATTTTAGTTCAAATCGGTAAGACTTTTTATAAACAATTACAAACCCTACTTTTCACCAATCATTGAACCATCACTTATTCATCCTTAAAACACATTAAATGCTCAGATTCATGCCCAAGAAAACAAACCCTAGAAGCCACGATTTTTATTTTATTTGTTTTCTTTATTTTCACAAAATCCGGTTTATCCAATAATTCACTACGTTAATTTTAAGCTTCTAAAAATCAAAACCATATTTTTCCCAGATCATATTACTCATAAGGAACCCACGAAAAATAGAGAACATGCCCAGAAAAATCGTTTAACATATATTGCATATTTACGTATGTTTTAGACATTAAAATTAACACGACATGATTTAGGCTACTATAATTCGATCTATCATTTTTCCCAGGTCTAATACATCATAAGAGGTCTAAATAAAATAGCCATTATGCCCAGAAATTCGGATTACATCATATGAGTTATATAACATCTAAAGATCACAGGAAAATTGCCATATTAATTTTAAAACGTTTGGTTTAGTCGCATGAATTATTACCTTGTTTTAGAGCTACTCGACAAGAAACCAAGAACAAGAACGAACCAAGGAGAAAACGCAGCAACCCTTAATTTTCCTAGCTTCCTTGCACCTCCAATAACACCAGAAAATTACTTGCTCAAGCCCAGAATTCGTACAGAAGCCTTGGTCGATTTTCTTAGATCGCTTAGGGTTTTTTTTTAGTTTAGTCGGTTTATGTTTTTGGAATAAAAATAAAAGAGATATGTTTTAATATTGTGGAAACCGACTAAGGGGGGGCAAGATCAGAATTTTCGGCCCATAGAATCAAAATATATATTTGGGTTGATTTGATTTAACTTTCCTTAATTTATTTTTGCATTTTATTTAATTAAAAGAATAAAAACATTATATTTATTTATTTGTAACATTTTCGGAATTATATATATAAATGTGTAAGATTATTTTTGAACATGTAAAATGATGTAACATTGTCTCAGAAATTTATTTGTTTCAGATATAGTTCGATTTCAGAAGTTTTGGAATTATTTCGGAATTTTATAAGTTGTTTTATAAGGTTTTATATTATCAGGGGTAATTTGGTAATTTTACACGTTATCTGAATTTCAGGTATTACACCAAGCCTGCTATTTATAGGCAAACAAGGAAAGGCTCCTACGGATCCGGCGGATCCCTCAGAAGGGATCCGTCTTTGTATAGACTTGGATCCGCGGTATGACAGCTAATGTTGCACATGAGATCTCCTCAAATCTTTCCATATCCTTGTATTGTCAAATCAATATCTTCCAATGTCAACTATATAGCTTGAGTATCTAATCAAGATATCACACAATCTTACCAAGATTTTATTAGTGATGTATACCATGATATCACTTTGTAACTTTTAAATTAAAGTTTCCATTAAAGGAAATACACATGTATATGTAATATAATCATGTTAAATGAAAGATGTGTTTTGAAAAAGATTTTAACTAGTATTTATAATTTGCTTAAGGAATATACTTTGTGTTTGTCATGAACAAAACATAAGCAAAGATCGTAAAATATAAATAACGTTTTTAGTACGATATTTGTATTAACAATCTCCCCCTTTTTGTTGATGACAAAACATAAATTATATTTTTAAGCAAACAAGTAAATATAGTTTAAGTCCTTTTAAAAATATAGATTAAGTTTTGAGTTATTCAAATTTTGATTACTATTATGAAATAACTTAGTATGAATCTAATTATGCAAACTTAATCCTTTTTCCTTTCTCCCCCTTTTTGTCGAAACAAAAAGAAGAGGTGCGTAGCGGAATGCGATTTTGAGAACTTTAATAGCTCCCCCTTGTTTTATACTCCCCCTAAATGGAGTAACAAGTAAATTGTGCATAAACCTACAAGACAAATGGTTAGAATATGAAAGATTTATGAAATGCTCCCCCTCGATGTATACTCCTCACTTCTCGAGTACCAACGTATACTATGAAGGGTATGATATGCTGCAAATGAAGTGTTAGTAATGAATGACTTCAATGAAGAAGTAGAATGCTTGTGAAGTATTCTCCCAAACAAGCCTTTTAATATGTTTTGACTTTTAAAAGTCAAAGTAAATGTCTGATCATAATTTGTACCTAAGGCAATCATAATCAAGGTATAATATATGCTATATAAGAATGTTAGTTCACAATGATAATAATAATATGCAATATGTTGATCACTCATAAGCATAAAACATCACATTCATAGTTATTGAAAATTTTGTGACTAAAGTCACAATGATGAAATGATGTTACAAGTACAATAAAAAGACATCCTAGAAAGAAATAAAAAGTCCTAAAATAACAATGTAAAAGGTCCTATATGACGTTTAGATGCTCAAGAATGTGTTGAGAATGATGGTTCTGTTGGTACTGACAATAACTTGCTTGATATAAATCAAGAATGAGGATGATGAGATCCTATGATGGCGTTCTAGACACTGAAGATGTTCTAGATAATGAAGTTGTGAGATGAAAATTCTAGACTCGTTGGTTACGAGAAGATTGTTTGGTTTCTAAATGGTTAAAAACTGACCAGGTACTCACGGATTGGGCGGATCCAAAATTTTGGTTCCGTCCTTATTATCTTTGGATTCCGTGTGATAGAAATTGATTTGGTCAAGTTTTCTCGTTTTGATCTAATAAAGGTTCAAGCTAAGGTTTATTTACTAACAATTATTGATTTAGTTTTATTAATCCTAATCAAAGTTTAAGGAGACTTAAAACATCTCTTTTAAAGAGGTTTGTTAAACACATGATTGTGTTTTCATGAGGTTTTGGTGCAGAATTATAATGTTGAGCTAATAAGGTGCTATGATGACAGTATTGACTAATCTTAAAGGGTGTTCATCTTGTATGCCTAAATCACTTTTTGTGTCAAAACAAGATATCATATTTTAGAGCATAATTATACATTGAAAATTTGTTTGTGACGAAAGTCTCAAACATATGATTACACATGAAGGTTCCTAGAGACGATAAAATCTTAAAAGTAATTATTGCGATGATACTACAAACTTCTATTTTGCTTGTTTTGATGATGACATGATAGAGGCAAGCCATTTAGTTTCTAAATTACTAATGTCATAGAGGTTAGAGGCAACATTGTTGTCATCTTGAGTGTTTGTTTTATTGATCCACATTGATTCATCCAAGTGTTGAAGAGTGGTAATTATGTCATGTGATGGGTTTATTATTAAGCTTGAAGATGAGGATGAGATTCTTTCTTTAGGTGGTGGTGATTGTGGTGAGGAGTCAATTGTTGTGGAAACACTTGGTGAAGAGACAATTGGTGTGGAAATTGTAGTGTTGATAATTGATGTGATATGGTATTGAGGTTCATGAATCTTCGGATGGAGAGAATGGACTATCATGGGTTCTAAGTTTTCAAGACTTATTTGTGGAGAAGTGGTTGATGTAAGTGGAAGATCTTCTAATTCTTCAAGATGTGGTTGTGGAGATGTTGGTGGTGTCCTAAAGAGTTCCATAGGTTTAAGTTTTGGTGAGGATGGTGATAATGCAGACTTCTTAGTTTGTGGTGGAGCGGGGAGCGAGTGGTGGTGTGGTTGCTACAGGAGTAATGGTAGGAGGTGATGTTGTTGTATTCGGTGAGTTTGTAGCGGGTGAATTTGAAGAAGAGTATATGTTGACTATGGGAGTCGTAATAGGAGCTGTTGTGGTGTTTGAGGATCTAACGGGAAAGGTTACATTACGAAGTGGGTTTGCATACCAATAAGGTCTGACACTAATTCTAGCCGTTCGTCTGTATGGTCTAGACATGTTAACTTTCTGGAGATGATATGTGAGTTTTGTGGGGGTTTAGTGTGCTATGATCATCTCTAGCATTCTAATTTATACTTCCAAATTGTATGAAAATTGGTGTTTGGATTAAATGAGTGTGAATATCTATGACTTGAAACAAGATAAAGTTGTTTGTCCTATTGACAAAGTCAAACCATAGAAATGGAGTTGACATAAGAGTGTGTAGAGAAATGACTCAAAAGGGTTAAATTTGATTGATTAATAAGTTCAGTCTGTGTGTGATGGGATAGAACAGATAAATCAAATTTTGCAAGAAAATATTCTTTGAGTTTCATAATGGTTTCTAATGATTTGTAACAGAGATTTTTGAAGGTCATATCAAGGAAGTCCATCCATTGAGCTTGGGTTGAGTGATGTGTTGTGGATTTGCAGTAAATACAAGGAGATATTGAAAAATCTTATGATTTGATATTTTCACGGATTTGATGGATCCCTAAAAAGGGTTCCTTATTTGTATTGGTTTGGTAACTCATACCTAAAGTTCAAAAATTTCAATTATGGTGGGAAATTTTGTTCCTAAGTTTCTAAGAATTCCTATATGATTCTAAGATGAATTATGATCAGTGAATGAATCCTAAATGATACTAAACACTAAGATTTAAGAATCGAGATGAGTCAAAAAAGTTTTAGACTTACTGAGAAAGCTGCGGATCCAAGTAGTATCAAGTGCGGAACCAAAATGAGGGGTCCGCCAAATCCGCAGGTTGGAGGATGGCGGAACCAACGATAAGCCTTGGCGGATCCAATTTTAAGGATCCGTCGGATCCGTACCCTAATTTTCTAAAACTAAACATAAGACTTGTTATATTATGCGTTATTCGACGAAAACCTGAAAATTCATCTAGACCTTTCTTAACATCTAATATGTATAGCAAAACAACTAAGTGTGATAATATTAACGCACAATTGATCATAGGTTAATTTGTTCTTAGAAACTTATCTTAGTAGGAGTTAAACCAAACATAGGTTTAGACATGGTAAATTGATAACCCCGAGTGTTATCAATCTGCAATGATCAGTTAGTTCTCATACACAAAATAAAACACAATCAAGCATAAAAATAGACTTTATCATTAAACTTCATCATGAGCGATGTTTTAAACTAAACAGTGGCATAAGTTTGGAAAATTGATAACCATGAGCATTATCATCAGTTAAAGTTGAGCAAGAACACATAAGCATAAGTACTAAAGACATGTCTTAACAAACATAGAAATATGATCATATAGGATCTAAAGAACAACTGTTCCAAACGTTCATTTATTCTCGCTTTTCTTTTAATATTTTGAGTATTTTCTTTTGATCCTTTCGGAGTTTCATCATCCATCGTCCTGCACACTTTAGAACTCCCTTCGTTTGTCGGATTTCTGCAGATTCATTATTGAGAGATGGAAGTTGACTCAAGTAATCTAATAGCGGAAGCTTTGAGTTAGGTAATCCATCTTCGTCACTAGCTGATGAAGATGATGAAGATGAAGATGAGAGACAAGCTCGTTTCCCTTTTCCTACTTTCACTCTATGGTCACTAAGAGGGACAAAGGTGTGTTTGATTTCGGGGTAATCTGGGACAAAACCAACAGAATTTGGAAGGATAGGAATGGAAGCTTTGAACAAACGAGTGAGTAGCATTCCATATGGCAATGTGGTTTTCCCTAGGACACGTATATCAACCATCCTTTTGGCGATATAGTAAGCAAGATTGAATTTTTGATGAGTTGAAATACAATAGAGCATATAGCATAGTCCAGCATTCACGTGATCTTTGTTACCAATAGTACTAATGACATTAGATCTTAGAATTTCTTCGAGTCTTTTGAACTCAGGTTTGAGTTCATTGAGTTCCATGGCAAATGGATCTCGATTGACATCTTTGCCCGGAAGTTTCTTAATTGGATTGGTTCTAGTGTTAAAAAGATGATCTCGGATAATTTCTTTAGGAGTTAGGGGAGTGTCGTAAGGATGTTCCCTTCCTAGATGTGAATTTAGAATGGTTAAGGACCATTTGTCAGAATAGAAGCATGTTCCTTCACTTGGGATGTGTAACACTTCCCCAAAATGGTCTAAAGGAAAATTGTAGGAATTTTGGTTTACATTGAAGTTGATGCTAAATGATCCATTGTCATCAGAAATAAGTTTTACTGAGGCATAAAATTCGAGAATGAATCGAGGAATGATAGGTTCATCTATGTCGAGAAGTGAATCAAATTGAATGGTGGCCATTTGTTCACGAATGTTTGTTTCTTCTAAAAATGAAGAGTCTACGGTTCTACCCTCATGAACATACCGACTTTCTAAAGCTTTGAAAAGTTGGACTTGCGCTTCTGTGAGTCCTTTTGTTTGATGATGTTTGGGTAGGTACTTCTTTGTTTTCTTGTGATCGTAATTAGTGGCAGGAGGCATGATTTTCCTAGTCATAAAAAATTTATAGTTTTAGTTACACTAATCTAAAATACATGAGATGTGGACAAATATGGAGGTGTGGTTATCTTTGACATATTATGATGTTTGAAAATATGTTTTGTGACAAAACACTTTATACCCCAAACATTCCTGTTTGACGTTTTTCTTTGATTTTGTATTAGCAATGTTTTAAATTCATTTAATTATGAAAATTTATTCTAATTTGAAAGATTAGAATAGAGGTTTCTTTGGTTTTATTGAATTTTGTTAAAGTGTTTAACAAAATAGAATTCCTATTAATTTTTGACAAAAGAAAATGTATTATTGAAATTTCATGAACCCTAATTTTGAATTGAAATGAATTAGTGAACTTACAGTGAGTGATCAAGCACGAATTGATATGAAGGATCTAATTTTTGAGTTAGGGATGATGAGAGTCAATTATGAGTTGATATTGAGGGTTTAATTAAGTGTGTAGTGCAGTAAGGAGTGTTTGGTAATACATAGTTGGATTTGACAACTCACGGATTCGGCGGATCCTTAAAAAGGGTTCCGTCCTTGTTGTCAATTGGATCCGTAGGATCAGAACAAGGTTGTGGTATTTTTGTTTTTGATTAAATTAAGATTTGGACGAATGTTTTGATTACTTCTAAATATTTGTATGTTTTATAAGGAACGGAGATTTCTTTCTTGTGATGTTTGTAAGAGGATTTATCACAGTAATCCTTTTTGAGAGACTTTCTCAGCATATTGTAATTACTGTTAAAATTGAGAATAAAGATAAAACAGTTGAGCTAAGTAATTGTTGAGATGAATGATTGCAAGGATGACGAAACAGGAGAAGATTGGCAATAGATACTAAAGACATAAACTACGGGTATTTTCTCCACACTTCTCCTTAACCACTTAAGTATTAAGGAATGTTAGTTTCTTAGTGACTTGTGGTACAATGTCTCACATTGGTACACAACATGTTTTAGAGATCTACCTAATTGTTATGATTTCATTATTTATGATCTAAGAATGATAGTTATACACAAGGTTTGGTGTTCTACTCATGTATTACTACTTTTAAGGTTATCCAATGAGTTAACTATTTTGATCCTTAATGCAAAATGATTTTTATCCTTAATTTTCATGATTGAGAGAAAACATTTTTTATTCCTAGTTGTTTGGCACTTATCATGCATGATTTTTGGTCATAGCATATCTTGATAACTAGATGAGGTTCGACTAAGTTCATTTGTGTTTCCATAACTTTAAGACATTTAACTAAAGCTAGTATGTACGAAAATAGGAGAATATGTTTTTCCTATATGTTTAAATTTTAATTAGATGGCTTTGATTTATGCTCTTATTTCTAGAGTTATCAATCTTACTTAGATTCTAGAGAAAAACTAAATTATTTAAATCTCAATGTTTTCTAATGGATGGGATTATTACAAACAATATTGTTTAGACCTAAAAATGAGTTATGGATAGATAAAACTTTATAATATGGTGAGATTATCCTAAAATTAATTTTCTTCCAAGTACTTTTTAAGGTTATGAATAATTAAGTTAGAACTTACTTAGGAACATTAGTGGATGTGATAATCACAAATGTGTTGGTTAAATCTTATCTTGGTTAAAGTTCTTGTAAGTTCTAAGAACTTATCCATGTATGGGTTTTACCTAAGTGTTGAGATATAAGAATATGAGACAGCATTTGTCTTGAGATGTTATATCCGGTTTTAGCAAAGGTTTTAAAAACCTTATCCTAGTAATCATCTTATCTTATACACATAGAATCTCTATTATTACATATGTAGTAATAATTAATCATACCACAAAGAAATAGTTATGAAATCATGAATTATCTATGAGAATAATCATTATGAGTAGGGTTATGAGAGTTCATACCTTTTTGATGATTAATACCAAAAATGCTATTGATCGGGATGAGCACTTTAGTGATTAGAGAAGATACCTTTGTATTCAACAATGTATCTTGGGATTAAGTAAGATCATAAAGACCAAATCCTTTTAAGCATACCTAAAGAAAGCTTGAGTGTTTGGTCCCCAATATCTCATGGGTCCTTATTGAGTTAAACAACATATTACCATGGTTCACTAATATCTCCGAGATAGTCAAATGGTATTTGTCTACTAAGCTCATTTCCTATGTATGAACATGATTTTACTGTTGTTTTAACTACATCCCTGTCTTTGATCGTTTTGAATTAGTCTTACTTGAATATTGATTTTTCAATTTTTCTACTGTACTCACGGATCCTTTGTCTATACTACGCGGATCCAAAGTTTTGGATCCGTGGGATCCGTGGGTTACCAACTTAGTTGGTGTGATTTGATTTTCATTTATTGTTTGACTTTCAAAATCACTTAAATGACCATTTTTCATAAAATCAGGCTTGAAACTACCATGAGATGATTTAAGAATTCTCATAGTGTCATCTGCACAGTTTATGTGTTTATTGAATCTTTGAAACTTGAGATTTTGTTTTATGTATTTGCTTAGTGTGAGTTTATGTGATTCTAATTCAAGTTTATTTCTTGACATGATGCACAGCATTTAGTTTCCATATTTTCTTCCAAGCTTTTAAATTTTTCTTTCAACTTATGTATTTTATTCATCAAGTATTCCTCTTTGGTTTTCAAGATCTTATTTTTACTTATGATGTTTATAATGAACTTACTTAACCTATTGTGTTCTATATCTAAAGTGTCGTAGTCATTAAATATATATGAAGAGTCAGAGGATACCTTTTCTGTTTTGTTAGCCGTACTATCCACTTTGTTGTCTTTTAGCATATCTTCACTGTTGAAACTAGATCTGGCTGAAATACTAGAAGCTATCAACTCCTTTTTGCCTTTAGGTATCTCCGAATCTTTTTCCATTGTTGCTAGATGAGTTTTGAGGTATCCTATGAGCTCGTCCAATGTCATCCTTGAATGATCCTTAGAATCTTCAATATTTGTTGCTTTAACTTTCCATTTTGGGTCAAGATCTTTCCTGTCAAAATACTTACTAGAAATGGATTCATCAGGAGCTTTAGGTGAAATATTGTGTCTAGCTAGATCTGAGTCTTTTGACATTTTTAAAAATGGTTTTTCCGAACTATAAAAACTGTTTTTGAGGTCTGGTGATCTTTGCAAGGATTTCCCTTCTTTAAAGTTTTCAAAATCGATTTGATCGTTTCAAGTTTTAAAATACAGTTTATTTTAAAAATCTTGAGTAACGTAGCTCTGATGCCAATTGTGGAAAACTAGAAGGGGGGTTGAATAGTTTTTACCGTTTCTTTTGTTTAATTTGTTAGTTCTAGGGAAACAATCACAAATTAAATTATCACACAATATAAACTAGAGATAAAGAGATGAAAGATCAAACCACATAACACAAGTGTTTATAGTGGTTCGGTTTGCAAGAGATCCTTATCCTTGCCCTACTCCACTTCCTCGAGTTGCTTACTCGAGAGATATCTTTCACTAAGAAACAAACTCCCTTCAAGGTGGAGAAAACCTTTACACGTCGCTTACTTCCTTTTCCAGTACTAAGCTAAACACCGGGTTCTTTCACAAGGTAGAACCAACCTGACGTCGCCTAATTACTTTACCGACACTAAGCTAGATGTCGAGTTCTTTACACGGGTACAACCACTCCCTACTCTCTTTGTGCTTTGAGGACTAAAGCACTAACCACACTTACTGATCTAACTGATACAAATGACAAGAAACACTTAAAGTGTTTACACAGAACCTATACTACAACTTCACAACAGTCTGCTTGTTTGAAGCTTGTTAACTTGATCTTCTTTGCTACAAAAGAAACATCAATGATATATATAACTACTGTGGTTAGTAACTAAAGTGAATGTATGTGTTTTTCTTTTCTAAGTGGATGATTAGATCAAATGCCAAGCCTGCTATTTATAGGCAAACAAGGAAAGGCTCCTACGGATCCGGCGGATCCCTCAGAAGGGATCCGTCTTTGTATAGACTTGGATCCGCGGTATGACAGCTAATGTTGCACATGAGATCTCCTCAAATCTTTCCATATCCTTGTGTTGTCAAATCAATATCTTCCAATGTCAACTATATAGCTTGAGTATCTAATCAAGATATCACACAATCTTACCAAGATTTTATTAGTGATGTATACCATGATATCACTTTGTAACTTTTAAATTAAAGTTTCCATTAAAGGAAATACACATGTATATGTAATATAATCATGTTAAATGAAAGATGTGTTTTGAAAAAGACTTTAACTAGTATTTATAATTTGCTTAAGGAATATACTTTGTGTTTGTCATGAACAAAACATAAGCAAAGATCGTAAAATATAAATAACATTTTTAGTACAATATTTGTATTAACACATTGTGTTGACTTTTTAGCATGTTTTATCTCAGATTCTTAAGGTATAAGCTGGCATGTGAAGGCGAACGGAAAATATTTTGAAGACTATGCATGATTATCATTCGATAATGTTTTTGAAACTTATTATGTACTACTTATGTACATTACAAAACTTATGGGACCTCGTTGTAAAACTCTGATATTATTATAAATCGAATGATAATGTATTTTCAAAACGTCTCATTTAGAGTCGTTTTCTGTACTTGTACTTTGTGCTATGAAGTAATACCCTTGTTTTAGCTTACGCTGCTATACGAGACTTGGGGTGTTACACATACGAATTAAAACTATGCTAGCAGTCTACTTAAAGCAGAACAAATGCAACAGAATCTAACCTAACCTATCATATATCTCTTTCCCTTTCCCATTCCTTGGTAATCTAAATAGGCCTTGTAATCTAGAAAGGCAATAGCAAAATGACATCAATCTTCAATCAATGTGCATTATCAGCTACATTATTATAACAATGAAAATATCTCAAATTAAGACATTAAAACTACTCACTAACCTTTCTCAAACTCTGGTTCTTTGGCAACTTGTTCAGTTTCTTTGCCATTCTCAGGTTCTTTGGCAACTTGTTCAGTTTCTTTGCCATTCTCAGGTTCTTTGGCAACTTCTTTGTTTCTTTGCCATATTATCTGGTTCTTTGGCATTCTCTGTTTCTTTGTAGAATGTGTTATATATATCATCGAGCATGATATCAGACCATGAATCATCTTCCTTCCAATTCGTATTCGCATACTTAACCATAATATACTCCATTATTTCATCAGTAATTTTAACTTGACCCCAATCAATGTCCTCTGGAGATTCTTTCATTTTTGTATCTATCAAACAACAAATTAGGGCAAACAGAAATTAGGGAAATTAAAAATCTGAAATTAGGACAACAACACATATCTAAAAAGAGGATATACACACTCACTTTGATTGAATGCAATGTCAGAATGCCAAAGAACGATCGGAGTATGTGAAGTGTCTCTAACAAGAATGATCGGTAAGTGTGAAGTGGTAGTTGTTGTACTAAAGGCGGGAGTTAATGAAGTGTGTCTAACAATGATCGATCTAGTATGTGAAGTGTTGCAAGGATGGTCCTTGCGGTATTATTGTACGTGAAGTGACGAAATTGACCCTGCCGTTAGTCCAAGTTAATGTCCAATTGGCAGATTAAAAGGTCAAAGGAGCGGTCAACTCAATTTTAACAACCATATGGACCATTGGTGTAATTTTTTGTGTTCTAGGACGAAACATGCAATTTTGCTACATCCACAGGGACCATTTATGTAATTTACTCGAGCTGTAATTATATGTTGTAAAATGAAACAAATATATACTACCTCCGTCCTAAAATAAATGTCCAGTTTGACTTTTTGGAGTCGTTCTTTTTCAACTTTGACTCTAAATACTTTTATTTGTATTATATAATACTTGATGCAAAATATATGAATGAATTGGATTTTAAATGTATTTTCATTGATATAATTTTCATAAAGTATTATATAACACAAATAAAAACATTTAAGGTCAAAATTGACTAAAAAGACTTCAAAAAGTCAAACTGGACACTTATTTTGGGACGGAGAGAGTATAGATATAAACATTTGTCAAAATGTTTACTATTAACGAAATAGTAAACTTCAACCAAAAATCACGAGGGATGGCAACAGGGCGGGTTTGGGGCGGGGCGGCCATCCCCATTCCCATCCCCATCCCCAAACCCGATTACTAGAGTTCTCCTTAAACCCGCCCCGATCTCCATCGGGGATCTAACCGGGGTGCCCCGTTGGGGCATGATGGTCCTACAAACCCGCCCCGTATTAATCGGGGATCTTATCGGGATGTCCTCTTTGGGTGCAATTCTCGAAAAAAGCCGCACCATTTCACATTTATTGTTATTTTTAGACCGTTAGCAATAACGAACCTATTAATAATCAATTACAAACAATCCTTATTAAGTTTTCAACGATAGTATTATACATAAATAATGATAATTTATACCGTCAAAAATTAAAAATTAAAAATATGATACTAAACCAGTTTGTATAATCACAATTTTGCATTCTTACATATATAAAAAAACTAACAATATTAGAGTAATATTTTTTTATTACGTAAATACTAACAAAATACTATATAAGTATAGATATATTTGTATATGTGTATATATTAACCGGGTGGGGCGGGGCGGGGCGAGGATTCCCCGCTCTCTGCCCCAAACCCGATTAAAATCCCCGTTTAATCCCCAAACCCGCCCCGTAACCCGATTAGCATGCCCCGCCCCGCCCCAATTAGTTCGGGTTTCGGGTTTCTCCTCGGGTTCGGTTTTTTTGCCATCCCTAAAAATCACATAAATGGTCCTTGAGGTTTACTTGTGATTATAAACATAGTCCATGAAAAATTATATATGCTCCTTGCAGTGTATTCTCAAGTTCAATTTTGGCTAGAAAGGAAAGTAAAGAAAATGAAATTTAAATAAACTTGTGTTCTCTAGTTTTTATTAAGAAAGAAAAGAAATGAGAAAGAGGAAAATGGAAGGAAAATTTGGGCTAATACTTTCCTCCCAAAAATAGGAGGAAAAGGAAGGAAACTAGTGTTAAACTTGTCAAATAACAAAATTGTCTTTAATTTTTAAACTTTATATTTTTCAAAAATGAGTATAATTGTAATTATATCAACTTTTTTTCTTTCTTTTCCTTCGACTTAAGAACACAAATATTTTTTCCAACTTTCCAATTTTTTTCTTTCATTTACTTTTCTTTTCTTTTTGTTTACTTTCTTTTCTTTTTTTCTAAAGCTCAAGAGCACAACGTTAAGGTTTATATGCGATTACAAACATAATCTTCAATAAAAATGGCATAAATGGTCCTTGATGTTTACTTGCGATTACAAACTTGGTCCATGAAAAATTATATATGCTCCCTTTGGTTTACAGGCTATTACAAACATAGTCCCTAAAATATAACATATGTAGGCACAAATGGTCCCTAGGTTTACTTTCAATTACAAAATAGTCCCTAAAAATTTAAAAAAATTACATATGGTCCCTGAGGTTTACTTGCGATTAAAACATAGCCCTTGAAAAATTACACGTTTGGAATCTTGCATCTTAAATCGCTTCAGGATTTTGTCAATGTATGCACTTTGACTTAAGCCGATTAATCGTTTTGATCTATCTCGATAGATCTTGACTCCAAGTATGTACGCAGCTTCTCCTAGATCTTTCATGGGAAAGCGATTTCCAAGCCAGGATTTTACATCTTGTAGCATTGGAATGTTGTTTCCCATGAGTAATATGTCATCGACATATAAGATTAGGAACACGACTATACTTCCACTAGTTTTCATATATACACATGGCTCATCGAGATTTTGAGCAAAACCAATTTTCTTGATTTCCTCGTCAAATCTCTTATTCCATCTTCTGGGTGCTTGCTTTAATCCATAAATGGATCTTTGAAGCTTGCATACTTTAGTGGGATGTTTAGGATTCACGAAGCCCTCGGGTTGCACCATATAAACGTCTCCGTTCAGGTGGCCGTTCAAGAAGGCTGTCTTGACATCCATTTGCCAAATCTCATAGTCATAGTACGCTGCTATAGCTATAAGAATCCTAATTGCTTTAACATCTGCAATAGGCGAGAAGGTTTCTTCATAGGCAATCCCGTAGGTTTGAGTGTAACCTTTTGCTACCAGACGAGCTTTATAAGTGTGTACATTTCCATCCATGTCGGTCTTCTTCTTGAAGAGCCATTTACTCCCAACGGTTTTAGCGTTAGGAGGTAGGTCGACTTCGACCCAGACATCATTGTCTGTCATGGATTGCATCTCCGCATTCATAGCTTTGATCCATTTATCGTGTTCAGAACTCGATAATGCATCTTGATAGTTAGCGGGTTCACCATGATCCCCTATGTAACACCCCAACCCGACAAGGGTAAAGATGTCACAATAATGGTTTCATATCAGAACAAACACAAGCATATGACATAAATAATACAATTGAATTTCAATGGTTACAATGGAAAATCTAAAGATACAAGGTTACAAATGAAAGATACAAAAATTTCTAAGTCTGAATAATGAATTCCTTCTAGTCATCTCTAGTCCAAAGTAGCTAGTAAGGTCTTCTAAGTCCAAGGTACTCTCCACTCATACCCAGCTTCCAAACTAAAACCTGCCGCGGGAAAAGAAACGCAGCTGAGCTTAAAAAGCCCAATGAACAGATATAACGGTAACAAAGCAGTAATACAGAATAATGAGCAGTAAATGAAGTACGAATCAGTCAGAGATAAGGTATAAGTAAATGGTAAAGTAATGAAAAGTACAAGTGTATAAGGTGCAGGAAATAGTAATCCACTACGAGCCCAGTAACAGTATCAGTAACAGTAACAGTATCAGTATCAGTATAATCATACAGAGGGGAGACCTCTCAGTAACCAGTAAATATGAGGGGAGTCCTCAATCAGTAAATGGAGTGATCAGCTCCCAGAGTGTGAAAGACGTGTATCGCACACACCATCAATCACCAGTATATATCAGTAACAGTAACAGTAACAGTAACAAATATACAGTAACAAATCTAGGATGCATCCATACGCCCCAGGTGGCCAAAACCTCCTCAACACACCAGATAAAATAAAGTCAGGGACGGGATAGGTCATCACTCTCCTACCCTAGAGTCATGCCATTGGTGCATCAATGAAATGGACATGAAACCCTCATGCCTAGTGAGTGGCTCGTAGTCTCAAACTGTGGGTCAATAGTCAAGTATCAATTATCCAGTATTCAGTTTAGTTTCATATTAAGTAGTTCAAGTCCAATTTCCATTTTAGTTATATCAGAAAGTCCATATCAGAAGTTCATGTCAGAGGGTTCAATATCAGAAGGTCCAATATCAGAAAGGTCAATATCAGTAGGTTCAATATCAGAAAGGTCAATATCAGTAGGTTTTTAATTTAAAGTTTCATAGTAACAGTTCATTTAAAAAGGTTTCTATTAAAGTCCATTTAAAGCAATCTTTTAAAACGGTTTTCATAAAAATGATCTTACAAAATAGTTTTCATAAAAATGGTCTTTTAAAACGGTTTTCATAGAGATAGTCTTAAAAATAGTTTTCTTAAAACATTTTCATAAATAATTAAAAAGGTTTTCTCATCCCGTTATAATATCAAGAAATCTTCAAGGTATCAAAGGGTTTGAATATTAATGTCAAAGGTGATGAACGAAGTATATCAAGTATCGAGGGAACTTAGCAAGGTTCAAAACAAGAGGTCAAGGCAAGGGTTCAAATCAAGCGGATCATAACAAGGGTTCACAATTCAAGGGAAACAATAGTAAGGTTCATAGATCAAAGGAAGCATAGCAATGGCTTAGGGAATCCTATAATGAATCAGAAATCAGAAAATCATGAGTACAAAGGCACCTTACTGAGAAGGGCAGAATATCTGTACCTTATACCGCAAGTGAAAATACAACTAGAATATAAAGACCGGAAGCAAACTCCATCTCCAGCGAATCTACACGCATTCATGATTGTCTTACTATCAATACCTTATTCAAATAAGATTTCTCTTTTAGGTCGGCTTTCCATTTTTTTGTAACTTTCCATTTATAGCAGGTTTCCAAAATTAGTAAGTTTCCATTTTTAGAAAGTTTCCTTATTTAGCAAGTTTCCATAATTAGCAGGTTTCCATAATTAGAAAGATTTAACTATTATAATTTAAGTTAAGTCATTAAATAAGCATTATTATAGAAATAGGGTTCATTTTAGCAATTTACAATAGTTTAGGGATAAATATGACAACTCTCCATATTTTAGGGTTTTAAATGTAAATATACCAAAGTTAAAGGTTTAAAATGAAAATATCACAAGTTACTCATTTTAATTCATAAGTTATCCAGAATTACACTTTTAACCCTTTAGGTTTTACCAATTTACAATTTAAACCCTTTTAATTAAATAAGTTACAAATTAAACCTTATAACATTTATAATTACACATCAAGCCCCTAGTTTTCCAAATTTACACAATATACCCTTATTTTAATAAATAATATGAACACACCCTTAGTTATATATGAATTACACAACAAGTCCCTTTAGTTATTTAATTTACAAAATAAACCCCTTATTTTAAATAATTTACAAATTCGATTCTCAATTATTAATAATTACACATTAGGCCTTTAAATATCCCAATTTACACATTACACCCTTGATATATTTATTTATACGAAACAACCCTCAAATTCCAGAATTTACACTTTTAGTCCCTCTATTTTAATTTAATACAAATCGAATTACATATTTATTTAATTTACCAAATAAACCTTTTACTTACAAATTTTACACATTGCACCCCCAACATATATTTTATACGAGTTGTCCTTGGTCTATATTATCTTAAAAAAATAGCCCATGAGTTTAAATATTTATAAAATACCCCTTTCTATTTTAAAAATCCAATCGGTATAACATTTTATTTATTAAAACTCTAACCCTAAATTTCTAATCATCATCACATCACTAAACAATCATTAAAACATCATTATTAAATCAGATCTAATCCCAAAAACACTAACCCTAAATCGTATATCTAGGGTTTTCAATTTTTCCTTTATTTTCCTAAAATCCGGTTTATAGAATAATTAGCCACATGTATTCTAGACTCCAAAAAATGTTAAGATCATTTTTCAAGAGCTATATGATTCGTATAGAACACAGAAAAATTATATAAAAGCCTCAGAAAAATAGCATAGACCCAAATGGATTTTATTTACGTTTTTGTTCTCTATAATTCATACGATCAAATAAACTTGCATGATTTGATTTAGACAATTTATATGAGTCTTATATGATGTAAATATCATAAGAAAAATACCATACGAATTTTTGAACGTGTGAATTTGGCGTAGGAATTTTTGGTACCTCGTATGAATAATTCGACACAAAGAAATCTCCTACGTTCGACCCAACTATTCCACGACCCCAAGCTTATTTTTCCTAGCTTTCTTGGATGTAGAAGAACACCATAAAAATACCCAAGAACCTCCAAAAATTCGGATGAAGAAGAGAGGATTTTTGGTTGTTGATTTAGGGTTTTCGGTAATATAATAAGAAAAGATAAATGGAAGGAAATTATATAATTGATTATGGCCGAGTTTAGGGGGGGGGGGGAAATGGCTGTTTAATCGGCCTAATAATTGACAAAATCAAAATTTTGAATTCCTTGATCATTTCCTTAATTAAATTTGTAATTATCCTTACTTTAATGATTTTTTAAATATAATTAATTAAATAAAATTTATTTTCGGTTCTTATATAATATTTTGAGGTGTAACATAAATTTTTGGACATGTAAAAATGTTAAAAGGTTGCCTCATAATTATTTCACTTCATATGTAGCTCATTACCAAAAGTTTGAGATTTATTTGGCGTTTTATGTGAGCTTTAATTAAATTTTAAAGTTTCAGGGGCATTTGGTCATTTTGCATGATTTCAAATTTTGGGTTTTACAACTTCTTCCCCTCTAAAAAAAATTTTCGTCCTCGAAAATTGAGGTGAAACGAAACGGAAACACAACTGACTGTGAACAGAAGTATGAAAGACTTGTTTCTCATTACTCTATTTTGTTGATCAAAGCTTCGGTTTCCTCAGAAAAGATAAATCATACTGAATCCAGATCAAAAGAATAATATACCAGATGTAATAGATGGTAATCGGATTCTCTCGGAAGAGACGCAGGAAATACATAGGATTTTGACGGATATGCCGTCCACAGAATTTGATTAGACAAACCAGATGAGAATGTACCGAAAATAAATTGTCGATAACATCAATTGGCAGAAGGTTCTACAATAGAACCTAAGATTCTTATTGGAAGTGCGGAGGTCAGCAAAATGCGTGACAAGAATCCAGACGTATCAAATCGTATAACGGTGAAAGCAGATTACGCGTATAGGTAGAATGAACTTAAAGTCTTACTAACACAGATAATCTCAAACAGTTATCAGAATTTCTAAGGCTCTAAGGCACTCCTCGAAATATCCTATGCCCACAACAAGTGCACGTTATATGACGTAAGTATTATCACGTTGGCCAGACGTCATAATATTGGAATCATATAAATATGCCCTCATGATGGTCATACTTTATCTCGAGTCGTGAGCAAAACAACCTATCTTAATCCACCTAGCACTTCTATAGACTCAAAGGTCAACCAAATCAAAAGAGACATCAAAATGATTAACAAAAGGATCAGAGGTCAGAGTCGGAATCTGAAGATAAGGATCAAATAGTGTCAGGCAATTACTATCCAATTCTCAATGCCATAAATCTTTGAAGGCATCAGCTTTCAATCTCCAAGAGGGATCTCAACAGGCTTTAACCAAAATCGAGGCACGAATCAGAGTAATGCGGAAGCAAAGATACTTAAACAAATGCCTTATAGTCTACCTATTCCTCACCGGTCAAAACTTAAGTTCATATCAAGAAATCCTAAAGCAAGTTCAAGGTGTTCTCCTATGTTCTTACAGTGGAAGCCTAATGGTCCAAAACTCACAGGTCAAGGGTAAATGTATTACGAGTCGCAGCCTGTTCTCTTATACCATAAATTGTAACATCCCAACCCGACAAGGGTAAAGATGTCACAATAATGGTTTCATATCAGAACAAACACAAGCATATGACATAAATAATACAATTGAATTTCAATGGTTACAATGGAAAATCTAAAGATACAAGGTTACAAATGAAAGATACAAAAATTTCTAAGTCTGAATAATGAATTCCTTCTAGTCATCTCTAGTCCAAAGTAGCTAGTAAGGTCTTCTAAGTCCAAGGTACTCTCCACTCATACCCAGCTTCCAAACTAAAACCTGCCGCGGGAAAAGAAACGCGGCTGAGCTTAAAAAGCCCAGTGAACAGATATAACGGTAACAAAGCAGTAATACAGAATAATGAGCAGTAAATGAAGTACGAATCAGTCAGAGATAAGGTATAAGTAAATGGTAAAGTAATGAAAAGTACAAGTGTATAAGGTGCAGGAAACAGTAATCCACTACGAGCCCAGTAACAGTAACAGTATCAGTATCAGTATAATCATACAGAGGGGAGACCTCTCAGTAACCAGTAAATATGAGGGGAGTCCTCAATCAGTAAATGGAGTGATCAGCTCCCAGAGTGTGAAAGACGTGTATCGCACACACCATCAGTCACCAGTATATATCAGTAACAGTAACAGTAACAGTAACAAATATACAGTAACAAATCTAGGATGCATCCATACGACCCAGGTGGCCAAAACCTCCTCAACACACTAGATAAAATAAAGTCAGGGACGGGATAGGTCATCACTCTCCTACCCTAGAGTCATGCCATCGATGCATCAATGACATGGACATGAAACCCTCATGCCTAGTGAGTGGCTCGTAGTCTCAAACTGTGGGTCAATGGTCAAGTATCAATTATCCAGTATTCAGTTCAGTTTCATATTAAGTAGTTCAAGTCCAATTTCCATTTTAGTTATATCAGAAAGTCTATATCAGAAGTTCATGTCAGAGGGTTCAATATCAGAAGGTCCAATATCAGAAAGGTCAATATCAGTAGGTTCAATATCAGAAGGTTCAATATCAGAAAGGTCAATATCAGTAGGTTTTTAATTTAAAGTTTCATAGTAACAGTTCATTTAAAAAGGTTTCTATTAAAGTCCATTTAAAGCAATCTTTTAAAACGGTTTTCATAAAATTGATCTTACAAAATAATTTTCATAAAAATGGTCTTTTAAAACGGTTTTCATAGAGATAGTCTTAAAAATAGTTTTCTTAAAACATTTTCATAAATAATTAAAAAGGTTTTCTCATCCCGTTATAATATCAAGAAATCTTCAAGGTATCAAAGGGTTTGAATATTAATGTCAAAGGTGATGAACGAAGTATATCAAGTATCGAGGGAACTTAGCAAGGTTCAAAACAAGAGGTCAAGGCAAGGGTTCAAATCAAGCGGATCATAACAAGGGTTCACAATTCAAGGGAAACAATAGTAAGGTTCACAGATCAAAGGAAGCATAGCAATGGCTTAGGGAATCCTATAATGAATCAGAAATCAGAAAATCATGAGTACGAAGGCACCTTACTGAGAAGGGCAGAATATCTGTACCTTATACCGCAAGTGAAAATACAACTAGAATATAAAGACCGGAAGCAAACTCCATCTCCAGCGAATCTACACGCATTCATGATTGTCTTATTATCAATACCTTATTCAAATCAGATTTCTCTTTTAGGTCGGCTTTCCATTTTTAGTAACTTTCCATTTATAGCAGGTTTCCAAAATTAGTAAGTTTCCATTTTTAGAAAGTTTCCTTATTTAGCAAGTTTCCATAATTAGCAGGTTTCCATAATTAGAAAGATTTAACTATTATAATTTAAGTTAAGTCATTAAATAAGCATTATTATGGAAATAGGGTTCATTTTAGCAATTTACAATAGTTTAGGGATAAATATGACAACTCTCCATATTTTAGGGTTTTAAATGTAATATATACCAAAGTTAAAGGTTTAAAATGAAAATATCACAAGTTACTCATTTTAATTCATAAGTTATCCAGAATTACACTTTTAACCCTTTAGGTTTTACCAATTTACAATTTAAACCCTTTTAATTAAATAAGTTACAAATTAAACCTTATAACATTTATAATTACACATCAAGCCCCTAGTTTTCCAAATTTACACAATATACCCTTATTTTAATAAATAATACGAACACACCCTTAGTTATGTATGAATTACACAACAAGTCCCTTAAGTTATTTAATTTACAAAATGAATCCCTTATTTTAAATAATTTACAAATTCGATTCTCATTTATTAATAATTACACATTAGGCCTTTAAATATCCCAATTTACACATTACACCCTTGATATATTTATTTATATGAAACAACCCACAAATTCCAGAATTTACACTTTTAGTCCCTCTATTTTAATTTAATACAAATCGAATTACATATTTATTTAATTTACCAAATAAACCTTTTACTTACAAATTTTACACATAGCACCCCCAACATATATTTTATACGAGTTGTCCTTGGTCTATATTATCTTACAAAAATAGCCCATGAGTTTAAATATTTACAAAATACCCCCTTCTATTTTAAAAATCCAATTGGTATAACATTTTATTTATTAAAACTCTAACCCTAAATTTCTAATCATCATCACATCATTAAAAAATCATTAAAACATCATTATTAAATCAGATCTAATCCCAAAAACACTAACCCTAAATCGTATATCTAGGGTTTTCAATTTTTCATGTATTTTCCTAAAATCCGGTTTATAGAATAATTAGCCACATGTATTCTAGACTCCAAAAAATGTTAAGATCATTTTTCCAGAGCTATATGATTCATATAGAACACAGAAAAATTATATAAAAGCCTCATAAAAATAGCATAGACCCAAATGGATTTTATTTACGTTTTTGTTCTCTATAATTCATACGATAAAATAAACTTGCATGATTTGATTTAGACAATTTATATGAGTCTTATATGATGTAAAGATCATAAGAAAAATACCATACGAATTTTTGAACGTGTGAATTTGGCGTAGGAATTTTTGGTACCTCGTATGAATAATTCGACGCAAAGAAATCTCCTACGTTCGACCCAGCTATTCCACGACCCCAAGCTTATTTTTCCTAGCTTTTTTGGATGTAGAAGAACACCATAAAAATACCCAAGAACCTACAAAAACTCGGATGAATAAGAGAGGATTTTTGGTTGTTGATTTAGGGTTTTCGGTAATATAATAAGAAAAGATAAATGGAAGGAAATTATATAATTGATTATGGCCTATTTTAGGGGGGGGGGGGGAATGGCTGTATAATCGGCCTAATAATTGAAAAAATCAAAAATTTGAATTCCTTTATCATTTCCCTAATTAAATTTGTAATTATCCTTACTTTAATGATTTTTTAAATATAATTAATTAAATAAAATTTATTTTCGGTTCTTATATAATATTTTGAGGTGTAACATAAATTTTTGGACATGTAAAAATGTTAAAAGGACGCCTCAAAATTATTTCACTTCATATGTAGCTCATTACCAAAAGTTTGAGATTTATTTGGCGTTTTATGTGAGCTTTAATTAAATTTTAAAGTTTCAGGGGCATTTGGTCATTTTGCATGATTTCAAATTTTGGGTTTTACACCCTAACTCATGTTCCTCAGCATCGACATAGAAACCATATCGCTCAGGTGCTTGAGGTATCCTTGCGGATCTACGAATGGGAGAAACATCTTGATGAGGTTCAAAATTTTCATGTTCAATCTCATTTTGATGCTTACTAGTGTTACCAGAAGGTTGTGCATCTTCCTCTTGAATTTCATCAAGGTATACTTTGCTCCCACTTGCTTCCTGTGAAATGAGACTTTTCTCAAGAAACTCGGCATACCGAGCAACAAATATTTTGTTCTCGGGTGGGTAGTAGAAGTAGTAACCCATTGTTTCCTTTGGGTATCCTACAAAGATACATTTGATAGCTCTGGGCTCAAGTTTGTTAGGTGTGTCTCATTTCATGAGAGCCTCACAACCCCAGACTTTCAAGTAAGACAATGGTGACAGAGGGTGTCCTTAGCCGGGTGCTCCTTTTTGGCAGGTGGGGGGAACTTTGGTTTGGGGGCGTAAGCACGCTTATGCCTGCCCTTACCTTGTCCCTTGCCATGTGCCATCGGCTTGTTATTCTTCTGGATTCTACCTTGCTTGATAGCTAGGACCATTGGAGCCTTCTTGGGCATTCCCTTTTCTGCAAGTTTAAGCATGTTGTGCAGTTCGGAAATGGTCTTGCCCATCCTGTGCATATTGTAGTTCTGCACGAATTGGTCATAATCCTTCGACAGTGAGGTAAGAATTAAGCTTACTCCAAGGATCTGAGGCATGGGGTATCCCAGACGCTCCATTTGGTCCAGGTAGCCTTTCATTTTCATGACATAGCTACTGACCGTTTGGCCCTCCTCCTGCTTGCAAGCATGAAAAGCTTTGATAGTGTCAAACAGTTCTTGCTCAGCTTGTTGTTCGAACATGGTTTTCAGTTCTGTCAACATGTCAAATGCTGCAAGGTACTCTAAGTTCTTTTGGAGCTCTGGGATCATGCTTGCAAGCATGAGACAAGCCACTTCTTGTTGTTCTTGAACCCTACGAGAGTAGGCGTTACGAACAGTAGCAGTAGCATTAGCAGGAGGTGCTTCAGGCAAAGGCCCTTCCAGATGGTAAAACTTTTGTTCAGCCTTAAGGACAATCCTCAGGTTGCGATACCAGTCCAAAAAGTTGTTACCATTCAATTTCTCTTTTTCAAGAATTGATCTGATGTACGAGTTGTTCACGGTTTGATTAGGAGGTGTCATCTACAAAATAAACAAAGTTCAAATTTTAGTAAGTTTCAATAATTAATCATTTTTAAAATTAACTGCCCAAGTTTAAGCATATTAAAACAATTAATTTTACAAAAAGGCTAAGATCCTCATTGAGGTTCGACCATCACATCAGTTGATCTGCTAGTAATGGTGGATTCAATAGGTAGGTAACGTCGACCAATTGCATTACATGTGAAACTCTTAGAACTTTATGGGACTCAAGGCACTAGTGAACAAGCAACTAGTGTCAAGCTGGCATGTTTAGTCCCATCTTTGCCTCGGGTCAAAGTCTAACCACTTAACTCGATTAAGTCATCCAATTTGAAAACGTGTGAGAATATATCTAGGTCTTACGCATAGAGAATAGTCACCTTGGGTTACAATTCAACCTAGGTCCAACGCATAGGCAAAAAGTAATTGCAAGCGTTCTCAAATTGGACGACATGACTTAAATTTTGACGGGTAAATTATTTTGATGTGGATAAAAAACGTGTACGAAAGAAGCATGCATTCATTCTTCGTATCACAAGTTAAAAAGTTTTCTTAACTTAAGTCTAATCATTGTTTTAATTTATGTGTGTCAAGTTGTCCATTTTCAAGACTAATATAAATCCTAAGTGGATTATAATTAAGTTTGGACAATACAATAAATAAATAAACAAACTTAACTAGTTTAAGTGTTATTTAGAAAACAAAGATTTTAAGTTTCAAATCAATATTTAAACTTAGTTAAACTAAATCATAAGACTTAGTTCAAATTGGTTTGTGTTTCGTTTTTAGAAAACATTTTCCATTTTACATATAATCATAGCATATATAAAACAACCAAACAAACACACAACCACAATATGCAAAGCCTCAACCGATGAAAATCCTATGCTTGGTCTCGTGAGCCATCACGAGAACCAAGAGTCAACTAGGGACATAATACACAACCACACGGAGGGCTCCCACTTGCCCCAAGACAATCATGGGCAAGTAAAAGCCCATTATGCACATGGAAAAATGATTCTGTCAGCCCAGTTTTTCTGTCTTTGGGGTTGACAAAGTTGTAGGCCCATGTCTTGTGAACCTGCACAAAAAAATTCAGCCCAAAATACCTTACCAATCTCCTGGAAATTGCATTTTTCCAGCAGTGTGTCCAGCAGCTACTTTTGGTCCAAAATCCTTCATTCTTTTGCCATTTGATTCCAAGCTTTTGATTACATGATATATGAAGTAAAGTACAACTAATCTACTTCCTATCTATTGTAAAAATGCCCAAACAATGGCAAACCAAAATGAATTTACATTACAAAAGTGCCAAACATATGGCAACCCCAAATAAAACAAGAAATCAACCAACAAATCACAACATCACAAGGCATAAGTGGTCTAGGTTTTCATCGGCTTTGCATATACACACAATAATACAATATTATTATGATCAAAACAAGGTGTTGGCTAACACCATGGACAAACATGCATGTATTTGCCATGGACAACAAAATAAATAACAAGAAATAAATTGTTAGCCAACAAAATCGAAGAAATAATTAACAAGAATTAAAACCCCGATTGGTACGCGTGTCAAATGGCCAAAGGTTCAAAACCCACTGATATTAGGACCTTCTTAACATCATAGTACCACAGAAAATTAAGCCTCATGGGCTGATTTTAAATCATTTCATAAAACTATCAAATTAACGCGTTTTTGTCCATTTTACGGGTACCAAACTAGTATACCAATAAAGTATGCATAACAAATGTCCATAGGATCAAAAATTCCAGATCATTAGACCCCATATGGGTCGACTTATTTACAAAAAATTAGCCCTCGGGGCTGTTTTGAAAATATACTTTTAAATCCATTAAAAACACGCGTTTTTGGCCATTTTTACGCATACAAGATGATCATATGACATCATATGATGGCTCGTGATACCACTATAGGTGATGTTTAATATATATAAACAAACTAAACATATAAACGCAGTGGAAAACATCACCAACAACGGATCCATATAGCCATATGATCAATCACAAGAATTATACCTTTGTAGCGTGATTGGTAGAAATGTATGGAGACCTTCTCAACACCAATCTACTCTCTAACCAAGTGACCAAAGTATATCACCTCTATGAATGTCCACACTACACTTCACCGTATACCTCTTGATGCTTGTCTTTAACCTTGTAACCTTGCAAGTCACCTTTGAATAATCAAGATTCAAAGGAGAGAGTTTGAAGACAAAAACACCTAGTGTTTTTGTCTCTTTTGCCGTGGGATATAGAGGGGGGGGGCGAGAGAGGAGAGACTCTTTTGTGTTAGTTAATGTCTTGGTACAAGTTATCTCAAGGCTCTAGGAACATTGGGTAGAGATATGTAATTATTACTCTCTCCAATCTAGAAGCATGTATATAGACAAGTAATAAGACCAAATACAAAACTAATCTCTCCCTCCAAAGCCTCCATAGGGCCGGCCACTTATGGGCTTCAAATGGGCTCACCATTTGATTTTCAAGTCCAATAGATTAAGTCCATTACTTAGTCATTAGAAGCCCAATAGTGATCCTTAGTTACGTACGGTTATTTATATATCGTAAATACAATAAACACGATATATAAAGTGGTACCTCAGTGTATATGTGTGTGACCCCATAGGCTCACATATGTCTAGCCATATAATTAGTAATTATGACACGAGCATACTCCAACATGTATTTCAGCATGTTTCTTGTTATTCTTTTGTTTAAATAATTTCTGATATATACATGCAAAAATTCTTTTTTTGTAGACATTTAAGTGCAAACTGTGGCACGTAAAGAAAAGAAATATCGTTGCTTTGGGTACCATATACCAAGCTAATGGAAAGCAAATGCTTCATAACCGATCACTCCCAAATGATTGCTACAGAGTGTCAATTGATTCATCGTTAGTTGATGCAGCATGCATACCGGACGTAGCAAATAATGGGTTAAAAACAGTTAAGGAGTGCGTAAGTGGTTTCGTTGCATGGCCAAAGGATCAAGTTATTCTTGAAGAGGAGGTACATACATGTGTTCTTTCAACATACATATATATAATTCTTCATATTTAATTCAATGTTTGATAGAAGCGTCTTTTGTTTACTACAGGTTACACCAACAAACCCTGTGACTAAATGTGGACCACCGGTACCATCGAAGAAACAATATATATATCTGTTAACGACTTAAGGCAACTCGCTGCTAAGCCGGTGAAGATTCAAAAGTCTTTAGGTTATGGTACTTGAGAATTTGATTAATAAAGTACGACATTACAAATTTACAATTGTATATTCTATTCAGTTATATACATTCGAGATTAATTCAATTTGAAATTTCTTGTGGTTTTTTATAATGTTTTAGCAGTAGTAACTCTGCTTCAGCAGGACTAACTTAGCACTAGCAGTAGCAACTCTGCTCCAACAGTACTAACTTAGTAATACCAGTAGTAACCCTGTGACTAAAATATTCAGTCACATAATATGGTCACGCTTATCAACATTATTGGTCACTCTTTGTTTAATTCGATGTGTGACTAAATATTACAAAAGGCCACACAAACTAAAAATTCATGTGACCATTGGATGAACAATAGTCACGCAAAATACACATTTCCTCACTTTAAACAGCATATGGTCACACTTATTAACACTTTTGGCCACTTTATGCTTAATTGTATGTGACTAAATACCCAAAACAAACATGCTTTGTGTGACTAAATATTACAAAAGGCCACACAAACTAAAAATTCATGTGACCATTGGATGAACAATAGTCACACAAAATACACATTTCTTCACTTTAAACAGCATGTGGTCACACTTATTAACACTTTTGGCCACTTTATGCTTAATTGTATGTGACTAAATACCCAAAACAAACATGATTTGTGTGACTAAATATTACAAAAGGCCACACAAACTAAAAATTCATGTGACCATTGGATGATCAATAGTCACACAAAATACACATTTCTTCACTTTAAACAACGTATGGTCACATTTATTAATACTTTTGGCCACTTTATGCTTAATTGTATGTGACTAAATACCCAAAACAAACATGCTTTGTGTGACTAAATATTAAAAAAGGCCACACAAACTAAAAATTCATGTGACCATTGGATGATCAATAGTCACACAAAATACACATTTCTTCACTTTAAACAACATATGGTCACACTTATTAACACTTTTGGCCACTTTTTGCTTAATTGTATGTGACTAAATACCCAAAACAAACATGCTTTGTGTGACTAAATATTACAAAAGGCCACACAGACAAAAAATTCATGTGACCATTGGATGATCAATAGTCACACAAAATACACATTTCTTCACTTTAAATAGCATATGGTCACACTTATTAACACTTTTGGCCACTTTATGCTTAATTTTATGTGACTAAATACCCAAAACAAACATGCTTTGTGTGACTAAATATTACAAAAGGCCACACAAACTAAAAATTCATGTGACCATTGGATGATCAACAGTCACACAAAATACACATTTCTTCACTTTAAATAGCATATGGTCACAATTATTAACACTTTTGGCCACTTTATGCTTAATTATATGTGACTAAATACCCAAAACAAACATGCTTTGTGTGACTAAATATTACAAAAGGCCACACAAACTAAAAATTCATGTGACCATTAGATGATCAATAGTCACACAAAATACACATTTCTTCACTTTAAACAGCATATGGTCACACTTATTAACACTTTTGGCCACTTTATGCTTAATTGTATGTGACTAAATACCCAAAACAAACATGATTTGTGTGACTAAATATTACAAAAGGCCACACAAACTAAAAATTAATGTGACCATTAGATGATCAATAGTCACACAAAATACACATTTCTTCACTTTAAACAGCATATGGTCACACTTATTAACACTTTTTGTCACGTTTTGCTTAATTGTATGTGACTAAATACCCAAAACAAACATGCTTTGTGTGACTAAATATTACAAAAGGCCACACAAACTAAAAATTCATGTGACCATTGGATTATCAATAGTCACACAAAATACACATTTCTTCACTTTAAACAGCATATGGTCACACTTATTAACACTTTTGGCCACTGTTTTTTAAATTGTATGTGACTAACTCGAAAAAAACAACACACGTTGTGTGACTAAATCATCACAAACGTCACATTTATTATATATTCATGTGGCCATAGGATGGGAAATAGTCACACATACTGATAAATCCAACAAAACTTGTGCCTAATTCGTCACACATATTCGGGTTTTGGTCACTCTTTTTCAATGAAAACGGCCACAAACTAATCAATGTGACCATATGCTACCTACGGTGGCGCGACTTTTCGTCACACACACCCAAAAAAATGTGTGTGACTATATGCATATAGTCATGCATTTTTGGTGTGACGAAAGCCACTTTCTGTACCAGTGACTTTAGGCAGAAACCGGGTCAATACATATGCTGTTAGAATCACTAAGATGATTGCTGACATTGAAGAAAAAGTATCATGGACCCAGTGATACGCTGCACAACCCTCCCTAGCCACTCAAGGTCCCTCAAAGGACTCTTGTTTCATTTGTCACGGAGATCAATACATGTCTATCGTCTCTCTCACTCCGAGTTAGATGATATTGAATAGGTGGCAGTCCTCTCCAGCCTCCGATCACTAAATCAAAACGCACTATTGAGTCTAAAGCCAAGAGATCATCCATAAATCTCATTAGGACACATTTCCAATATGCTTGCTGTTTCATACACCGTGAAAAGTAAGAAAACATATATTAAGAGTCCTAAGCATTATCCTTGTGGTATTGCCAGAACATCCGAGTGATACGTTAAGTATTTACAATGAAGATGGAAATCCTTCTAGAGCCAACATCAAACAAGCTCTTGGTGGGTGACATGTGAGATCCTTTATGGATCAAACTAGTGACAACTGGAAAGAAACGATGGGGCGATTCACATTTGAATCAAACTTGTTCCAGGAAATGGATTGATGGACGCTTTTGGAAAACCTTTCAATGTGCTCACCAACTGAGTTTCGAGCACATTGATTGTGAAAATTTTCAAACAAAAGTGTTTATGATAGAAATGTGATTCAATTTATAAAAACCCTCGTTGTGTTGCATAAAATGTTTATCCAGTGACACGCGAGTGATTTTTCTAATCAATTTCTCATCAATCAGTGGGTATTTAATTCACTGATTCACTCTACCGTGCTGTCTGCTTTGAGACGTTCCGGTATGAGAACATGCTTAGTATGATGATTTTGACATTAATTTGTTGGAAGACTCATTACTACAAGCTGGAAAGTCCTGTCAAGGAGAATCTTCTTTAAAGGGGATTCTACCTGATCACAGGTCGGTCCTCACGGAACCGAAGGTTAATCCAACCACATTGGGCGAATGACAAAGCCATATTCGTTCACCGAATTTATTGCTAATTGTTTTATTTCAGATATATATAAAGATGGTGATGGTGGTACCCAATTCCAGCAGAGACATGTCAATCCATAACCTCATGCTCACACTTCACACTCAAGTTCAAAGAAATCATGATAGCAGTATGATGAACTCAAATAAGTACATTTTATTATCATCATTTATCCTATTTATTTGACTTGTTTTATTTTATTATCTGTGAGAATTGATACGTTAATGTTTACTTTTGTAATTCTCAGGTAAAAACAAGTATTATGTGAAACTTGGCGATTTTGGACTAATTATGGAGCAAAACAAGCAAAAAGTTAAGAGTCTACTGAAATGTACAAGATCAAGACATTCTGCTCCAGATACGCCGCATCTTACTTATTACATACGGCGCATCACTATCAAGATTTCACAAGATACGATCCAAGACAGCAAGGACATGCGCCGCATCTAAGAATGGAGTTACGCCGCATCTTCGAGCGGTGTACGAATATTCCTGAATATATTAATCTTGGACCCCACGCGAAGTTAAGTCAATGCGCCGCATCTACTTATTCAATGCGCCGCATCTTACCCTCAGACAGAAACTATAAATACCCCAAGACCAGACGAATTTCGAGAGCCTAATACCGAAGAAGACCGAAGACCACAGAAACCCTAGGCCGAATTCAGTCGAAGTAGCAGCACAAGACACACCTTGAACGAAGATACAAGAGCTGTAAGAAGGTCCTTCATGTATTCAATTCATTAAGTAGTTTTGTTTTATTGTATTAGTAAACTTTAATTGGTCAGGATTGATGGGCTTATGTTATGTTATCATTCACTTCAACTCCCCTTAAAATTGCTTTCCCATTAATTAAAGTTTATATGTTGATGTCTTTGGTGACTTTTATTAGTGCATTGATAACCTCTATGTCTAGCTGAGCATTGCTTGGGTCGCCATGCCCCTTCCTCGCCTATTTATTAGATCGCCTATGCATTCTATCGTCTGTAGAAAAGTAGGAAGAAAGATAAATGGGATAGTCATAAGTAATCATTAAGGGTTTACTCGCCGATAAGATTAGAACTAACGAGAAAGAACTTAATCTCGGTGCGTTGCATCGAACTATACACTTCATATAAAACTAGCAATAAAACAAGTGACAAGCTACTTAACTATCAGGACAGGTCTTCTTATTGTCTCATGTATTTATCTGTGTACGTGTGTGCTACTCGCTGATTCGTGCTTATTAGTTTAGTTTATATTTAATCATAACCAAACCGTGCCAGTCTCTCAGGCTGAACCCCCTTGCGTTAGATTAGGTTGTATAGCTAACTTAAGATATTAAAATACTGATTAGAATAACTAGATAATACGTTCCACTCTTAGTGATCGACACTCTACTTACCATTATATTCATACTGACCGGGTACACTGCTCGTTAAAGTGTGTGTGTTATTGATAAGTCGGCTAAATATAAATTTAAAACTTGAATACTGCTAAAACCACAACGACATACCGTGGGTATAAATTAGAGCATACGCACACGCGCATCAAGTTTTTGGCGCCGTTGCTGGGGAGTGAATTGTTATTATCTGTTAATTTGATTAGTATTTTAATTAGGTTTTTCTTTTTTAAATTCTAACCGCTAACCGTGTTGTATATTAGGTTAAATTGCATTCATTGTATTATTTTACATATTTTCTGTTTTTGTGTGTTTTTATTTTTGTTTATTTTCGTTTGTTTTTATTATTTGTTTTTATTTTTCGTATTTTCTGTATTCTGCTATCGTTGTACTGAGCTTATATAAACGATACGGCGCATCTATTTTCATAGATACGGCGTATTGCGTTTAATTTTTATAAAATACAACGCATTTAATTAATTCGATACGACGCATCTTTCCCCAAGATACGGCGTATCTGTTTTTAAATAAGAAATTTTTCAAAGCGATAACGCCATACGATGCATCTGCTTCAGCAGATACGGCGTATCCATTATTTTAATTAAAAACAGTTTTCGAATTATTAAACAGATACGACGCATCGATCTCTGTCAATACGGCGTATCTTCTGAATCAAAAATCTTGTATTTTGAAACGTAACGAAAATAAGGCGCATTAACTTTTGTTAATACGACGCATTTAATTTTAATAAGTATATCGATTTTTGATAATTAAAACTGATACGGCGCATTCTAATTTATAAGCGGCGTATCTATTTTCTGAATAAAGTCTGATTAAATTTTTACGATTATAAGATACGGCGTATCCAACTTTTTGGATACGGCGCATCATCTGCAGATATCAGTAACTTTAATTTTTCGTATTCCGTTTTCGTTGTTGATTTTCTGATATATTACTTTCTTGAACATACCCTACTGATGCTTTTGTGATAGTTTCAGGAAGTGCATGACCAGGAGTTCTACGAAGAACTTGATTCAACCTTTCGAAGATCCTGAACGAGCCTTTCATTCGCTAAAAAGGCTTTTCAACACAAAATGCTTTGATATCTCAAGTTCATTCGAGCTTGATTATTTTTCTGAAGAGAAAGAGGAAGTAGAAACAGAAGCAATGGGCGAAAACACAACTATGGAGGAATACATGAACAGTACCCGTGCTGATTACAATTCAGGAGTTGCTAGACCAAAGTTTGATGATAAGTCAAAGTTTGAGTTGAAGGGTCAGTTTCTCAAGGAGCTAAGAGAAAATGCTTTCAGTGGATCGGAACATGAAGATGCTAATGAACATGTTGAAAAGGTCCTCGAGATTGCAGATTTGTTTACTACGGAAGGAGTCACTAACGATCAACTCATGCTAAGAATCTGTCCAATCTCGCTTAAAGGAGCTGCTAATAAGTGGCTAAGGAATGAACCTGCTAGTTCAATCACAACGTGGGAAGATTTGAAGAGCAAATTCCTGAAAAGATATTGTCCACCTGCTAAGACCGCTAAAAAGATGGAGGCTATCAATAGTTTCAAGCAAGAGCCTGATGAAACTCTTTATCAAGCTTGGGAACGATTTAAAGACTTACTGGTGAAATGTCCTCAACACTATCTAACCCCAAAGCAGGAGATTGATGAAGCGAAAAGTGTACCGCTTTTAAGGGGTCATTTAAGCCTTAAATCGTATTTATTTGATCAAATATTGCCCTAAATCGTTCCTTCTGTCATTTTAGGTACTTTTGAGGAGAAATCTGGAAAAGGAGGCATTTTGGACGTTTTTGGAACATAAAAGTGAAGAAAACGACAAAGTCTCAAAAATCGGCTGAATGTTACCTTTGACGGCGTCACAATTAACTCTGGACGGCGTCATGCTTTGGCAAGAAAAAGTGGACGTGAAATTTACTCATGATAAGCCAGTGAAAATAGCATGTGAATTCTGACGGCGTCACGCTTTAACTTGATCAAGGGCGTCACGGCTTAAATCATAAGGGGACGGCGTCACGTTCAAGGTTCGACGGCGTCAAGACTTGATAAGCCAGAATGGATTTTTGAAGAGCTAAAGAGGGACGGCGTCAAGAAGGTCATCCGGGAACCCTAAAAGCGGCAAGGTGACGGCGTCACACTCCATAAGGTGACGCCGTCAGATGTAAAAATCTATATATAGTTTTCTAAATTATTGTCATGAAGGAGAGCTTAGTGTGTGGAATTTTGGGAGAAAACCCTAAGACGATTTTAGCTACTTTTTCAAGGCTTTTTGCCTTGAGATCTTCCATGTTACATTGAAGATAAGTTATCAATTAATCATTCAATATGTCTATGTGTTGTTTGATTTTATCTGATTCTTGTCTTTTGATTAACATGTTAGGCTAAATTTATCTTGTGTTTGCTTAGATCTAATGAAACCTAGCTATTGATTATTGGTTGTTAGTGTGTTATTAGTTGTATTGGATGATTGTTTATCTATGTTAGGCTTAAGAAAACTGGCTAACTTCCTATTCGGTAACTTGCTTGAACGTCTTAAGAAACATGAACCAAATGCGTACTAAAGGTTTTTATGGTTGTATTTAATGCACAAGCGAATTCTAGTGATCCCATGTTAGGAGCTTCCTAGCCGGCTCGACATAGGAGTGAAGTAGGAGCTTGTAGAGTTGGGGAAGTAAGTACGCCACCCCACGAATGGTATTAAGGAATACACCCGTCATCCACGCGACTAATACACACTAATTAACCGGTAAAAGATAGTTAGGGAGTAAGGAAATCTAAGTAAACACATTTCTCTACACATAAGTTTCTCACAACATTTTCATTTCAGTTATTTTATTTTATTGCATTCGTAGTAATTTGGGTTAGTTGACTAGCAACTAATTCCGCCCACTCTTTCAAACCCGAGATTTTACTTGCTTTCATAAAAATTATAAAAACATAAAAAGAATCTTCCTCAACCCTTAGACCTAATTAGAGTAGTCTTTCACGCCTAACGAACACTATTCCCTGTGGAGAACGATCAATCCCCCGTACTTACCACTACACTATACTACATCGGTCAGGTACACTGCCTGGTGGGGTTGTAAGCCTCTTGAGATCCCTCGAGAGGTAAAACCTGTTGTAAGGTTACAAAACCACGCATCAAGTTTTTGGCGCCGCTGCCGGGGAATAGTTATTGTTTAGGTTGAATTGTTATTTCTATTAGGTCTACTCACTAGATTCCTTTCTAGTGAGATTTTTATTTTGTTTTTCTAGGTTTTCTTTAGTCTATCTATTTTCTTCGTGTCTTTGTTCGTAACCATACCATCCGACATCATGGAAGATGGTAATATCCTTAACCCCACAACCCACCACCACAACAACCACCACCACCTCCTAGAGCCTGTACTTTAGGAGAGTATTCCCGTCCTAGCCACCATGGCTATCGAAACACCATTGAGCTCACTCAAGGAGCCAATATCACACCCTTGCGATCCGACACCATCCGGTTGGTGCAAAGCGGATGCGCATTCCATGGACTTCGTTCTGAAGATCCTAATCAACATCTCAAGGACTTTCTTAAAATCGTTGATTCTATAGACCTTGATGTTGCCACTCGAGAGACGACCCGATTGCGTCTCTTCCAATTCTCTTTGCGGGACCAAGCTAGTCAGTGGCTAGAACGTCAACCCGCAGGATCCATTACCTCTTGGGATGATCTCACCACTCGTTTCCTTGCTCAGTTTTTCCCACCGGGAAGAACTACCAAGCTAAGGAATGATATCTTGATGTTCCAACAACGTCAAGGCGAAACTCTCTACGAGGCATGGACTCGATTCAAGGACTTACTCCAAAAAGTCCCTTACCATGGCATAGAACTTTGGCTCCAAGTCCAAATCTTCTATGACCATATCAATCTCTCCACGAGGCAAACCATTGACCAATCGGCCGGTGGCAAGCTACGTGATCTAAGTGCGGAACAATCATGGGCTCTCCTAGAGGATCTTGCTCTTTATGACAACGAAAGTTGGAGTGATCCCCGTGATTTGAATAAAACGGTCAAGGCAATATCTTTGCCTTCTAACAATTCAAGCACTTCCGACCGTAGGATCATAGAACTTGAAGACCAAGTCAAGTTTCTCATGAAATCCTACGAGGCTCCTAAACCTCCAAGCCAAGTGAACAAAATCACTTCTTCATGTGAATTATGTAGTGGTCCCCACGACACTCGTGATTGCATGGAACTCCCCGAACAAGCTTTTGTGGACTACGCATCCTCGCGTACCGACGGAGCGGGAGACAAGTGGTACACTTTTAAACCCGAGCCAAAACATTACGGTGATTCATACAACCCCTCATGGAAAAATCACCCGAACCTTAGGTGGAAACAAAACCAAAACGCCCAACAAACAAATTCTTCCAACCCACCTAATCGTTTCCAATCAAGCGGTTCCAACTCGAACCGTACTTTCAACAACAATCCTTCCGGCAATGGTAGTACCAATAACTTTGAAGGATTGATTTCCCAATTTATGGCATCTCAAGAAGCTCGGATAGCTAGATTCGAGACCGAATTCAATCAACAACAAACGGAGATGACCACTAAAATTGACAACTTGTTGAAAGCTCTCCATAACCAAGTGTTATCACCTCCACATAAGGACGCTAGGAACACAAATAGCGGACCCCAAGTAAAAGACCCCTCTTCATCCAAACACGTCCACTTTGTCAACATTGTCACTATTAAACCAATTGATAGGAATGAGGATAATAGTGAACCTAAGGATGAGGATAAGAAAGTCGAGGTTGATAAGGAAGTTAGGACAAGTGAGATTGAAGGAGTAGATGATGATGAGGACTACTTCAATAGGCTACCCACTAAGGAAGAGCGCGCATATCATACAAACTTATTCGATGACCCCGAGACACCATACTTCCTAGGTAGACCAATCATAGAAATAGGCGACCCTTCTAATCTCAACATACCATGCAACATCGGACATCTACATGTGTGGAAAGCTTACATCGACCTTAGATCGCCCATAAACATCATGACTAGAGCCCACTACAACTTGATAATGAAGAATCAACTTGGGTATAGGATGTTCCCTGACAAGGGTTGGATGAGTAACTTCACGGGAAGAGTTAAGGGATTACCGGTTTATGTAGGAAACTTCACCTATGTCACCGACTTTGTAATTGTAGAAGATATCCGCCCAATAGTCGATGCATCCTTGACTCAAGTGGTTTTTGGAAAACCATTTGTTGAGGTCTCTAGAATGACTTATGAACCTTCCTTAGGGATAGTTAGATTTAAGGATGAGACCGATGAAGTAAGCTACCAAATGCCATATAAGATAGAACAATTCCAACACTTGTCAAATGTTGAGAAGGAGCTCAAGCAAGCGGTCTACTATAGGAATGATGAGGATAGAAGTAAAGGAGTAGACTATGTTATGGAAAGGATATTCGGTTTCTACAAGGATTGTTTGAAATTAGGACCGGAATATAAAACCGGGAAGGAGAATGGCCTAGGAACCGTGACCGATGATGGAGTCACGTAATGTATGTGACTTTGAGTCTAGCTACAAGACTCGTTAATAAAGAAAAGCGCTTCTTGGGAGGCAACCCAAGCTTTATTTGTTTTATTTGCTTTGTGTGTTTATTTATTTGTTTGTTTGATTTTATTTTCCGTATGTGTGTTTAATTTTTATTAGTATTGATTCATGTTCAAAAGTAAATTGTGAAAATGCTTTATGTTGTTTTTAACTTCGTCTTAACTACATATAAAGTATTTGCAAGATAAGTGTAGGAAAAATAGGTAAGAAATCCAAATCGGTTTATTAGAACACAAATGAACATGAATCGTAATAATAATAAATTAGCATACATATTCGTATTTGTTTGAGTCAAATGCTTGTATCGAGTCATAATGATGTTTTGCAGGAATTCCAGGAAGTAAGGTAAAGGTTTTTCCAGAAATTTTCCGGAAACTTAAAATGAAAATTTTTGTCAGGTCATTTCTGACGGCGTCAGGGTTCATAACCTGACGGCGTCAGATTTAATTTTCAGAAATTTTTGAAAGTTTTGTTTTTAGAAAAGTTTTTATTAAAATCTCCAACTTATAATCTCCAGGAATCTGCAAAATTATCATTCCACAAGCATTATATCCTTATATATAGATTTTTTCCCGCCGATGTTATGCAGGTTTTCGTGTTTGTTTTCTCAGGTTTAACAGGTTATTTTGGACAAGGAGATGTTTTTGGATCAAGCTTGTGGCGATGCATTAGTCATGGAGCTTCTACATCTCTTTGGAGGAAGATTTAACCGTGTAATTTCATTATCCACCGAGCGAATCAGGGGAGTATTTGATTTCATTCTTTTACTTTATGCTTTTACATCTTGTTATTTGAACATTGGGGACAATGTTCATCTTAAGTGTAAGGGGAGGGTAAAAGTACGATTTTAGAGAATACAATTGCGCTTGATTTTTGTTTGTTTAATGGTAGATGTGTAATAAAACTGAGATAAATACCTGTTAGGATAATTTTAGTGCCAAATTTAAAATTTTTTTTTTTACAACACTTAGGAGTGAAACTTTGATCTTAATGAGCGTCTCACGGATAGGAGTTATATGACTAGCACAAAAACCGTACCACTAAAAAATTTTCCACCCCCAAATATGTGAGGTTCGCCCTAGAATTGGTAGGAAAAGCATTTATGCTATGATGTGTGTACCGGTAGCACTTAGATTCTAGAACTTGCGTTAGGACCATTCCAAGGCCACAAGTGAGACTACATTCGTGTAGTTAGATTTACTACATGATAAGAGGCATTAGGATTAACCCATTGTTTTACACCTGTGTTTTTGTTATAATTACATTGGCTACATTGGTCAAGTAATTCTCCCACACCCTTTGCGTTGTACTCATTTTTAGTACACGATACCCCTAGTACACCCCTCAGAGCCTATCTTTTCGTTTCGACCTTTAAGCATTTTACTTAAAGGAAGAATTTGTTACACCCCACTAAAATGTGCACCCAAATCGCCTTAGCCTACCTTGTATGCACTCATTTTTAGTGCATTATTGTTACAACATTTGTTTAAACCCAAGTTAATTATCTAATTGATTACATGGTTGCTAAGTCGAGTCATATCCTTGTACATATTGTTTTGGGACGATTGGGACTCATGGGTAAAGTACTAGTGTAATGGAGTAATGGGGAAGAACATCATTTATTACCCCCATATGTGCTAAATATTTTTAAAAAAAAAAGTACTCCAAGTGTTTCGATTATCTTAATTCGAGTCATTAGAATAGTTATTTGTAAAGTTATGTAAAAGTTCAAGTGTAAGGGGAATGCAACGCCCCTATGATGTATTATTTTGGATGGTAGGGCAAGAGTGTATGAAAAAAAAAAAAAAAAAAAAAAAAAAAATCAAGAAAAATACAAAAAAATGAGAAAATGAAAAAATAGAAAAAAAAACATACGGACTACCATCCCGTTTCATTTTACGTTTGTTTTATGTTTGTTTTTGTTTTTGTTATTTCGTTTCTAGCTTAAGATCGAGTCTAGTCTTGGCTTAGCAACATTGTATAGTACATGTAATTAATCAAGATCTTTAACTCGCCACCAGTAAAATATCCTTTATCCAACCAAACCGTGTTTTCCTTTTCCCTACACCTAACGTTATAACCCATTTAAAAGCCCTCTTTGATAGTTTATCTTTGGTGCTTACGCCTAGTGGAGGAGGTTTTCGATCCTTTCCCAAGCCTATGGTAATCTATTTGCTATGACAGGTAGTGAGAGATATTATCCGTTTTCATTTATGAGATTTATTTTGATGACACTTGAGAGATGTGAGTATCTAAACACTACTTGTGAGGTGCTAGTATGTAATCTCCGTGCTTATTATGATTGAAGTGGAACGAATATTTGTTGTAATTACTTTTATGTTTGCATTAAATGACCCCTAACTTGTATTTTGATTAGAATAAAAGCGCATTTGCTTGAGGACAAGTGATGCGTGGGTTTTGCAACCTTACAACAGGTTTTACCTCTCGAGGGATCTCAAGAGGCTTACAACCCCACCAGGCAGTGTACCTGACCGATGTAGTATAGTGTAGTGGTAAGTACGGGGGATTGATCGTTCTCCACAGGGAATAGTGTTCGTTAGGTGTGAAAGGCTACTCTAATTAGGTCTAAGGGTTGAGGAAGATTCTTTTTATGTTTTTATATTTTTATGAAAGCAAGTAAAATCTCGGGTTTTGAAGGAGTGGGCGGAATTAGTTGCTAGTCAACTAACCCAAATTACTACAAATGCAAATAAAATAAAATAACAAAAATGAAAAGTGGTGAGAAACTTATGTGTGGAGAAATGTGTTTACTTAGATTTCCTTACTCCCTAACTATCTTTTACCGGTTAATTAGTGTGTATTAGTCGCGTGGATGACGGGTGTATTCCTTAATACCATTCGTGGGGTGGCGTACTTACTTCCCCAAACTCTACAAGCTCCTACTTCACTCCTATGTCGAGCCGGCTAGGAAGCTCCTAACATGGGATCACTAGAATTCGCTTGTGCATTAAATACAACCATAAAAACCTTTAGTACGCGTTTGGTTCATGTTTCTTAAGACGTTCAAGCAAGTTACCGAATAGGAAGTTAGCCAGTTTTCTTAAGCCTAACATAGATAAACAATCATCCAATACAACTAATAACACACTAACAACCAATAATCAATAGCTAGGTTTCATTAGATCTAAGCAAACACAAGATAAAATTAGCCTAACATGTTAAACAAAAGACAAGCATAAGATAGAATCAAACAACACATAGACATATTGAATGATTAATTGATAACTTATCTTTCAATGAAACATGGAAGATCTCAAGGCAAGAAGCCCTGAAAAAGTAGCTAAAATCGTCTTAGGGTTTTATCCCAAAATTCCACACACTAAGCTCTCTCTAATGACAAAAAATTAGAAAACTATATATAGACTTTGACATCTGACGGCGTCACCTTATGCATTGTGACGCCGTCACCTCGCCGCTTTTAGGGTTCCCGGGTGACCTTCTTGACGCCGTCCCTCTTTAGCTCTTCAAAAATCCATTCTGGCTTATCAAGGCTTGACGCCGTCGGACCTATAACGTGACGCCGTCCCCTTATGATTTAAGCCGTGACGCCCTTGATTTAGTTAAAGCGTGACGCCGTCAGAATTCTCATGCAAACTCACTGGCCCGTCATGAGTAAATTTCACATCCAACTTTTCTTGCCAAGGCATGACGCCGTCTGGAGTTAATGTTGACGCCGTCAAAGGTGACTTTCAGCCGATTCTTGAGACTTTGCCGTTTTCTTCACTTTTATGCTCCAAAAACGTCCAAAATGCCTCCTTTTCCAGATTTCTCCTCAAAAGTACCTAAAATGACAAAAGGAACGATTTAGGGCAATATTTGATCAAATAAATACGATTTAAGGCTTAAATGACCCCTTAAAAGCGGTACACTTTTCGCCTCATCAAATACCCTTACACTTGAGATTTGCTTGTCCTCAAGCAAATGCGCTTTTATTCTAATCAAAATACAAGTTAGGGGTCATTTAATGCAAACATAAAAGTAATTACAACAAATAATCGTTCCACTTCAATCATAATAAGCACGGAGATTACATACTAGCACCTCACAAGTAGTGTTTAGATACTCACATCTCTCAAGTGTCATCAAAATAAATCTCATAAATGAAAACGGATAATATCTCTCACTACCTGTCATAGCAAATAGATTACCATAGGCTTGGGAAAGGATCGAAAACCTCCTCCACTAGGCGTAAGCACCTAAGATAAACTATCAAAGAGGGCTTTTAAATGGGTTATAACGTTAGGTGTAGGGAAAAGGAAAACACGGTTTGGTTGGATAAAGGATATTTTACTGGTGGCGAGTTAAAAATCTTGATCAATTACATGTACTATACAACGTTGCTAAGCCAAGACTAGACTCGATCTTAAGCTAATGAAAGAAAATAACAAAACATAAACAAAACATAAAATAAAACGGGATGGTAGTCCGTATGTTTTTTCTATTTTTCTTTTTCTCATTTTTTTGTATTTTTCTTGATTTTTTCGATTTTTTTTTTTTTTTTTTTTTTTTTTTTTTTTTTTTTTTTTTTTTTTTTTTGCATACACTTTTACCCTACCATCCAAAATAATACATCAAAGGGGCGTTGCATCCCCTTACACTTGAACTTTTACATAACTTTACAAATAACTATTCTAATGACTCGAATTAAGATAATTGAAAAACTTGGAGTACTTTTAAAACATTTAGCACATATGGGGGTAATAAATGATGTTCTTCCCCATTACTCCATTACACTAGTACTTTACCCATGAGTCCCAATCGTCCCAAAACAATATGTACAAGGATATGACTCGACTTAGCAACCATGTAATCAATTAGATAATTAACTTGGGTTTAAACAAATGTTGTCACAATAATGCACTAAAGATGAGTGCATACAAGGTAGGCTAAGGCGATTTGGGTGTACATTTAAGTGGGGTGTAACAAATTCTTCCTTTAAGTAAAATGCTTAAAGGTTGAAACGAAAAGATAGGCTCTGAGGGGTGTACTAGGGGTATCGTGTACTAAAAATGAGTACAACGCAAAGGGTGTGGGAGAATTACTTGACCAATGTAGCCAACGTAATTATAACAAAAACACAGGTGTAAAACATGGGTTAATCCTAATGCCTCTTATCATGTAGTAAATCTAACTACACGAATGTAGTCTCACTTGTGGCCTCGGAATGGTCCTAACGCAAGTTCTAGAATCTAAGTGCTACCGGTACACACATCATAGCATAAATGCTTTTCCTACCAATTCTAGGGGTGAACCTCACATATTTGGGGGTGGAAAAATTTTTTAGTGGTACGGTTTTTGTGCTAGTCATATAACTCCTATCCGTGAGACGCTCATTAAGATCAAAGTTTCACTCCTATATGTTGTAAAAAATTTTAAATTTGGCACTAAAATTACCTTAACAAGTATTTCTCTCAGTTTTATTACACATCTACCATCAGACAAACAAAAATCAAGCGCAATTGTATTCTCAAAAATCGTACTTTTACCCTCCCCTTACACTTAAGATGAACATTGTCCCTAATGTTCAAATAACAAGATGTAAAAGAAAAAGTAAAAGAATGAAATCAAATACTCCCCTGATTCGCTCGTTGGATAATGAAATTACACGGTTAAATCTTCCTCCAAAGAGAATGTTGAAGCTCCATGACTAATGCATCGCCATAAGCTTGATTCAAAACATTTCCTTGTCCAAAATAACCTGTTGAACCTGAGAAAACAAACACGAAAACCTGCATAACATCGGCGGGATAAAATCTATATATAAGGATATAATGCTTGTGGAATGATAACTTTGCAGATTCCTGGAGATTATAAGTTGGAGATTTTAATAAAAACTTTTTATAAAAACAAAATTTTCAAAAATTTCTGGAAATTAAATCTGACGCCGTCAGGTTATAACCCCTGACGCCGTCAGAAATGACCTGACAAAAATTTTCATTTTTAGTTTCCGGAAAATTTTTGGAAAAACCTTTACCTTACTTCCTGGAAATTCTGCAAAACATCATTATGACTCGATACAAGCATTTGACTCAAACAAATACTAATATGTATGTTAATTTAATATTATTATGATTCATGTTCATTTGTGTTCTAATAAACCGATTTAGATTTCCCTTACACTTATCTTTTGCAAAATACCTTTATATGTAGTTAAGACGAAGTTAAAAACAAAATAAAGCATTTTCACAAATTAGTTTTGAACGTGAATCAATAAGAATAAAAATTAAACACACATACGGAAACAAATAAAAACAAACAAACAAATAAATAAACACACAAAGCAAATAAAACAAATAAAGATTGGGTTGCCTCCCAAGAAGCGCTTTTCTTTATTAACGAGTCTTGTAGCTAGACTCAAAGTCACGTACATTACGTGACTCCATCATCGGTCACGGTTCCTAGGCCATTCTCCTTCCCGGTTTTATATTCCGGTCCTAATTTCAAACAATCCTTGTAGAAACCGAATATCCTTTCCATAACATAGTCTACTCCTTTACTTCTATCCTTATCATTCCTATAGTAGACCGCTTGTTTAAGCTCCTTCTCAACATTTGACAAGTTTTGGAATTGTTCTATCTTATATGGCATTTGGTAGCTTACTTCATCGGTCTCATCCTTAAATCTAACTATCCCTAAGGAAGGTTCATAAGTCATTCTAGAGACCTCAACAAATGGTTTTCCAAAAACCACTTGAGTTAAGGATGCATCGACTATTGGGCGGATATCTTCAACAATTACAAAGTCGGTGACATAGGTGAAGTTTCCTACATAAACCGGTAATCCCTTAACTCTTCCCGTGAAGTTACTCATCCAACCCTTGTCAGGGAACATCCTATACCCAAGTTGATTTTTCATTATCAAGTTGTAGTGGGCTCTAGTCATGACGTTTATGGGTGATCTAAGGTCGATATAAGCTTTCCACACATGTAGATGCCCTATGTTGCATGGTATGTTGAGATTAGAAGGGTCGCCTATTTCTATGATTGGTCTACCTAGGAAGTATGGTGTCTCGGGGTCATCGAATAAGTTTGTATGATATGCACGCTCTTCCTTAGTGGGTAGCCTATTGAAGTAGTCCTCATCATCATCTACTTCTTCAATCTCACTTGTCCTAACTTCCTTATCAACCTCGACTTTCCTATCCTCATCCTTAGGTTCACTATTATCCTCATTCCTATCAATTGGTTTAATAGTGACAATGTTGACAAAGTGGACGTGTTTGGATGAAGAGGGGTCTTTTACTTGGGGTCCGCTATTTGTGTTCCTAGCGTCCTTATGTGGAGGTGATAACACTTGGTTATGGAGGGCTTTCAACAAGTTGTCAATTTTATTGGTCATCTCAGTTTGTTGTTGATTGAATTCGGTCTCGAATCTAGCTATCCGAGCTTCTTGAGATGCCATAAATTGAGACATCAATCCTTCAAAGTTATTGGTACTACCATTGCCGGAAGGATTGTTGTTGAAAGTACGGTTCGAGTTGGAACCGCTTGATTGGAAACGATTAGGTGGGTTGGAAGAATTGGGTTGTTGTGTGTTTTGGTTTTGTTTCCACCTAAGGTTCGGGTGATTTTTCCATGAGGGGTTGTATGAATCACCATAATGGTTTGGCTCGGGCTTGAAAGTGTACCACTTGTCTCCCGCTCCGTCGGTACGCGAGGATGCGTAGTCCGCAAAAGCTTGTTCGGAGAGTTCCATGCAATCACGAGTGTCGTGGGGACCACTACATAATTCACATGAAGAAGTGATTTTGTTCACTTGGCTTGAAGGTTTAGGAGCCTCGTAGGATTTCATGAGAAACTTGACTTGGTCTTCAAGTTCTATGATCCTACGGTCGGAAGTGCTTGAATTGTTAGAAGGCAAAGATATTGCCTTGACCGTTTTATTCAAATCACGGGGATCACTCCAACTTTCGTTGTCATAAAGAGCAAGATCCTCTAGGAGAGCCCATGATTGTTCCGCACTTAGATCACGTAGCTTGCCACCGGCCGATTGGTCAATGGTTTGCCTTGTGGAGAGATTGATATGGTCATAGAAGATTTGGACTTGGAGCCAAAGTTCTATGCCATGGTGAGGGACTTTTTGGAGTAAGTCCTTGAATCGAGTCCATGCCTCGTAGAGAGTTTCGCCTTGACGTTGTTGGAACATCAAGATATCATTCCTTAGCTTGGTAGTTCTTCCCGGTGGGAAAAACTGAGCAAGGAAACGAGTGGTGAGATCATCCCAAGAGGTAATGGATCCTGCGGGTTGACGTTCTAGCCACTGACTAGCTTGGTCCCGCAAAGAGAATTGGAAGAGACGCAATCGGGTCGTCTCTCGAGTGGCAACATCAAGGTCTATAGAATCAACGATTTTAAGAAAGTCCTTGAGATGTTGATTAGGATCTTCAGAACGAAGTCCATGGAATGCGCATCCGCTTTGCACCAACCGGATGGTGTCGGATCGCAAGGGTGTGATATTGGCTCCTTGAGTGAGCTCAATGGTGTTTCGATAGCCGTGGTGGCTAGGACGGGAATACTCTCCTAAAGTACGGGCTCTAGGAGGTGGTGGTGGTTGTTGTGGTGGTGGGTTGTGTGGGTTAAGGATATTACCATCTTCCATGATGTCGGACGGTAATGGTTACGAACAAAGACACGAAGAAAATAGATAGACTAAAGAAAACCTAGAAAAATAAAATAAAAATCTCACTAGAAAGGAATCTAGTGAGTAGACCTAATAGAAATAAAAATTCAACCTAAACAATAACTATTCCCCGGCAACGGCGCCAAAAACTTGATGCGTGGGTTTTGCAACCTTACAACAGGTTTTACCTCTCGAGGGATCTCAAGAGGCTTACAACCCCACCAGGCAGTGTACCTGACCGATGTAGTATAGTGTAGTGGTAAGTACGGGGGATTGATCGTTCTCCACAGGGAATAGTGTTCGTTAGGTGTGAAAGGCTACTCTAATTAGGTCTAAGGGTTGAGGAAGATTTTTTTATGTTTTTATATTTTTATGAAAGCAAGTAAAATCTCGGGTTTTGAAGGAGTGGGCGGAATTAGTTGCTAGTCAACTAACCCAAATTACTACAAATGCAAATAAAATAAAATAACAAAAATGAAAAGTGGTGAGAAACTTATGTGTGGAGAAATGTGTTTACTTAGATTTCCTTACTCCCTAACTATCTTTTACCGGTTAATTAGTGTGTATTAGTCGCGTGGATGACGGGTGTATTCCTTAATACCATTCGTGGGGTGGCGTACTTACTTCCCCAAACTCTACAAGCTCCTACTTCACTCCTATGTCGAGCCGGCTAGGAAGCTCCTAACATGGGATCACTAGAATTCGCTTGTGCATTAAATACAACCATAAAAACCTTTAGTACGCGTTTGGTTCATGTTTCTTAAGACGTTCAAGCAAGTTACCGAATAGGAAGTTAGCCAGTTTTCTTAAGCCTAACATAGATAAACAATCATCCAATACAACTAATAACACACTAACAACCAATAATCAATAGCTAGGTTTCATTAGATCTAAGCAAACACAAGATAAAATTAGCCTAACATGTTAAACAAAAGACAAGCATAAGATAGAATCAAACAACACATAGACATATTGAATGATTAATTGATAACTTATCTTTCAATGAAACATGGAAGATCTCAAGGCAAGAAGCCCTGAAAAAGTAGCTAAAATCGTCTTAGGGTTTTATCCCAAAATTCCACACACTAAGCTCTCTCTAATGACAAAAAATTAGAAAACTATATATAGACTTTGACATCTGACGGCGTCACCTTATGCATTGTGACGCCGTCACCTCGCCGCTTTTAGGGTTCCCGGGTGACCTTCTTGACGCCGTCCCTCTTTAGCTCTTCAAAAATCCATTCTGGCTTATCAAGGCTTGACGCCGTCGGACCTATAACGTGACGCCGTCCCCTTATGATTTAAGCCGTGACGCCCTTGATTTAGTTAAAGCGTGACGCCGTCAGAATTCTCATGCAAACTCACTGGCCCGTCATGAGTAAATTTCACATCCAACTTTTCTTGCCAAGGCATGACGCCGTCTGGAGTTAATGTTGACGCCGTCAAAGGTGACTTTCAGCCGATTCTTGAGACTTTGCCGTTTTCTTCACTTTTATGCTCCAAAAACGTCCAAAATGCCTCCTTTTCCAGATTTCTCCTCAAAAGTACCTAAAATGACAAAAGGAACGATTTAGGGCAATATTTGATCAAATAAATACGATTTAAGGCTTAAATGACCCCTTAAAAGCGGTACACTTTTCGCCTCATCAACAAGCAAATCTCAAGTGTAAGGGTATTTGATGAAGCGAAAAGTGTACCGCTTTTAAGGGGTCATTTAAGCCTTAAATCGTATTTATTTGATCAAATATTGCCCTAAATCGTTCCTTCTGTCATTTTAGGTACTTTTGAGGAGAAATCTGGAAAAGGAGGCATTTTGGACGTTTTTGGAGCATAAAAGTGAAGAAAACGACAAAGTCTCAAAAATCGGCTGAATGTTACCTTTGACGGCGTCACAATTAACTCTGGACGGCGTCATGCTTTGGCAAGAAAAAGTGGACGTGAAATTTACTCATGATAAGCCAGTGAAAATAGCATGTGAATTCTGACGGCGTCACGCTTTAACTTGATCAAGGGCGTCACGGCTTAAATCATAAGGGGACGGCGTCACGTTCAAGGTTCGACGGCGTCAAGCCTTGATAAGCCAGCATGGATTTTTGAAGAGCTAAAGAGGGACGGCGTCAAGAAGGTCATCCGGGAACCCTAAAAGCGGCAAGGTGACGGCGTCACACTCCATAAGGTGACGCCGTCAGATGTAAAAATCTATATATAGTTTTCTAAATTATTGTCATGAAGGAGAGCTTAGTGTGTGGAATTTTGGGAGAAAACCCTAAGACGATTTTAGCTACTTTTTCAAGGCTTTTTGCCTTGAGATCTTCCATGTTACATTGAAGATAAGTTATCAATTAATCATTCAATATGTCTATGTGTTGTTTGATTTTATCTGATTCTTGTCTTTTGATTAACATGTTAGGCTAAATTTATCTTGTGTTTGCTTAGATCTAATGAAACCTAGCTATTGATTATTGGTTGTTAGTGTGTTATTAGTTGTATTGGATGATTGTTTATCTATGTTAGGCTTAAGAAAACTGGCTAACTTCCTATTCGGTAACTTGCTTGAACGTCTTAAGAAACATGAACCAAATGCGTACTAAAGGTTTTTATGGTTGTATTTAATGCACAAGCGAATTCTAGTGATCCCATGTTAGGAGCTTCCTAGCCGGCTCGACATAGGAGTGAAGTAGGAGCTTGTAGAGTTGGGGAAGTAAGTACGCCACCCCACGAATGGTATTAAGGAATACACCCGTCATCCACGCGACTAATACACACTAATTAACCGGTAAAAGATAGTTAGGGAGTAAGGAAATCTAAGTAAACACATTTCTCTACACATAAGTTTCTCACAACATTTTCATTTCAGTTATATTATTTTATTGCATTCGTAGTAATTTGGGTTAGTTGACTAGCAACTAATTCCGCCCACTCTTTCAAACCCGAGATTTTACTTGCTTTCATAAAAATTATAAAAACATAAAAAGAATCTTCCTCAACCCTTAGACCTAATTAGAGTAGTCTTTCACGCCTAACGAACACTATTCCCTGTGGAGAACGATCAATCCCCCGTACTTACCACTACACTATACTACATCGGTCAGGTACACTGCCTGGTGGGGTTGTAAGCCTCTTGAGATCCCTCGAGAGGTAAAACCTGTTGTAAGGTTACAAAACCACGCATCAGAGATAATATTGTTTTATCAAGGATTGGACGTGCCTACTAGACAGATTTTGGATGCTAAGGGAGTTGTGCCTCAAATGAGTGCAGCTAATGCTAGGAAAGCTATCCAAGAAGCTGCTGATCATTCTCAAAAATGGCACGATAGAACCTCTACTAGATCTAAGAGGAGCACTAATTTTGACGGGTTTGCTGCTATTCAAGCTCAATTGGATAAAATTAGTAGAGAGATGAAGAAGCGTGATGAAAAAGTGTATGCTGCCCAAGTTGGATGTGAAAAGTGCGAAGGACCTCACTACACTAAAGATTGCCCGAATAAGAATGAAAATGAGACGTTTGAAGAAGCATACTACACACAATTTGGACAACCATTCTGACCTTCAGGAAGATTTTGGGAAGCTACTCCGGGATTCTATCAAAAGAACAACTTTAATCCCGCTTATCAAGAAAGGAGGCAGACTTTAGATGACACTCTAAAGCAAATTATGGCCGATGCTGCTAAAAGACATGAAGAGAATACTGCTATGATCAAAGAAATCCGAGCTTCAACGGACACTATTACAAGAAATCAAGGAGCTTCGATGAAAGCATTGGAACAACAAATTGGTCAAATGAGCAAAGTTCTTCAAGAAAGGGGATATGGAAGTTTACCTAGCTCAACTGAAACCAACCCAAGAGATCATGTCAAGGCCATAAGCACCACTGAAGAAGTCACTCCTAACATTCCTTTTCCTAGAAGACTGATGAATGGTAATGATGGTGCAAGACCCGAATTTTTCTTTAATTCTTCAATCAGTTTAAGGAGACTACTCAAAGAGAAGATAAAGATTGAAGAGGAGATCAAGGCTACAATGAAAGAAGAGAACTCTGCAACAGACTTACATGCCTTGCCTCATAAAGAAAAAGACCCAGGAAGTTTTACTTTACCTTGTTCAATTAATGATATATCTTTCAATAATGTGTTAGCTGACTTAGGAGCTAGCGTTAGTGTAATGCCCCTTAAGACATTCACTACCCTAGGACTAGGAAAATTAGAACCAACTAAGTTGCTTATTGAATTGGCTGATAAAACAGTAAAATGACCTGAAGGGATTGCTAATAATGTGCTAGTTAAGATTGAGAAGTTTGTTTTCCCTGTAGAATTTGTTATATTAGATATGCCCGAGGATGTTAAGATTCCTTTAATCCTTGGAAGACCTTTCTTGTCTACCGCCCATGCTAAGATTGATGTGTTTAAAAGAAAAATCTCATTAAGGGTAGGGAATAATAAACTAGTCTATAAGTGCCAAGATCCTGTTAAAAGCATAATTAGAGGCGTCTATGTGCTAGGATTAAGAGAACGTATGGACCTCGATCTTGAAGCTAGGCTTATGGGAGAAACATTGATTCAAAGCAACTCATCTAATCATAATCATGAGAACTTCGAGGAATTTATTGACCTTAATGTACCTACCGAACTTAGGCGCGATATTATTGATGATTCTGATGATGAGTGGTATGATTGCGTAGTGATTAACAAACGTAGGAGAATAGTTGAGCATACGAATTTGAATAATGATGTATTTATTGAACTACCACCCCACCTTGCTTATTTATGCCTTTATGATAATAAGAATTTCCCGTCTATCATTTTGTCATCTCTACCCGAAAGGGATAGAACTTTGTTTATACAGATATTAAAGAAGAATGGCATGGAAATTAAGGACGAGCAAGGAGTGTTCAATATTACTGAATTGGCGATGAGGGAGCGCGATGCTTCCGACTCCTTCAACGATCGATATTAAAGAGCTGAACGTGAGTCTAACTTGAAGACTCTGGAATAAAGACAAGTGCTGACCGGGAGACAACCCGGAAATTTTTTACTATTCTGTTCTGTGTCGAGTCAGTCAGGCCCGCAGAGGATACGGCGCATCTCAATCCCAAGATGCGACGCATCTCCTGCACTGGTCATATCTTACTTTATTTTTCTGCATTTTTACTTTTAACTTTAAAACTTTTTTTCAGTTTATTTTAATGCGGCGCATCCCTGGTTAAGGATGCGACGCATCTTCTATTCTGATTCGTATTTATTCCAGGCTCGATACGGCGTATCTTCTTCCATAAGATACGGAGTATCGACTGACCTGATGATTTTCATTTTAATTTTTATGTTTTATTTTTGCTAACTACTAATGTATTATGCAAGTTTGAACCTTCTTAATTTAGGTGTGTTTAAAGTCTTGGTGGTATTATAGATTCCTGCATTTCCTGTGGATACATCAAATATGAAGCTTAAACGTTCACATCCACGAGGAAGTTGATTTTTGCTCTTATACAAATAATGGAGGATCATACCGAGCAAATCTCAGGGGAGTTTTTCTGTTCTAATTCTTTTATTTTCCAGTTTTTAATCTTTGATACAAACAACGAGGACGTTGTTTAACTTAAGTGGGGGGATTGGAGAATTAGAACACTTACTTGTCTTAAACTTTTCAAAATATGCTTAAAATGTGCTTAATATATCAAAATTTAAAATTTTTAGCATGTTTTTGTTTAAAGTCTAAATTACATAGCTGCACACATGACGTTATTTTCAAAAATTGTGATTTTTCAAAATTCACAAATCTATGAGTGTGCCGGTGACTTATAAACTTTAGAACTTGGCTTGTATACTATTCGAGACCACCATAATAAGTATTATTTTATAATTGGAATGACTTGTCTAAATTGGTAAAATTCTAGGATTACACCCAAATAGCCTATTATATGTTATGTGTTATTAGCTAACTACACTGGTTAGTTAACCCCCGTATAAACCCTTTTGTTACTCTCATTTTTAGAGTAAGATACCCCTAGAAAAACACTCAGAGCCATTCCTTTCGTTTCTTACACGTTTGTTATAATGTATCGTTACACCCTTACACCTTAGCCTACCCTGTAGATTAAAATCCGTGGTTGGTTAATTGCTTTAGGCAAAGTGTGTTTCCTTACATTACCTGTGGTCGCGTGCGTAATTCATTATCTATGGTTAGGTCGGGAAATTGCACAATGCAATTGGAGTGAAAGTAAATATTGTATATCTTTGAGTTTATTTTTCGTGTGTTTACTACTTTCACTATTACCCTTATTTCTGAAAGTATGAAAAGTATGGAAAAATTATCCGGAAAGAAAGTGATAGAAAAGTTGTGAAATTTTACACATCTATGTTTATGTTTCAAAAATAAAAAAAATAAAAATAAAAAAAAAAAAAAAATCGAAAAAATAAGAAAAGAAAAAGAAAAAAGAAAAGTTGGAAGATTGTTTTTACCAACTTATGTAAAGTTTTGTATTAAGTGGTCGATATCACCACTAGTTGTTGTATATTATATCTATGGATTGAATGGGAGTTGAACGTTATGGGAACGCCAACTAAAGGTTATACTTTGATTGAGATCTTGTTGAGTATAATTCGTGTCTACCTAAAGCGTGTGTTTCAAGTGTTAAAGCGTGAGTTATTCTATGATATGAGTCTTATTCATGGGATGGTTGGGATAGTGATTAACCACACTTAGGATTTTAATTTATCTGTTTTGTTTATTTTTCATTTTACACCAATTTGTATCCCAAATATTATCCATACCCTATATTATTCTTTATCCAAACCTTTGATTTATTGAGATTAGGGATTTGAGCAATCTTAAATATCGTAGTCGTGGATTCGGCTATGTATTTATGATTTTGTCGCCCTTTTTGATATAATATTATTGGTGAAGATTACTTGGTCCTATCTTTAGCCTATTCGAGTTAAGGATTTCAGCAATTGCAAGTATCGTGTTCGTGGATTCGATCATGTATTTGTGATTTTGTCGCCTTTTCTGGAATTTGAGATCGATAGAGATTAAGAAGAATGATTAACCCTTAAACCTAAAAACCCTTTTTACCGCTTTAGACTTGTTATTCCTTGGCTTTAGTGGAGGAGATGCGTATACTTGCCAAGCTTATGATAGAATATTCGTCACGACTGGACAGTTAAACGATTAGATTTGCTTTTATCAGAATATTTTATTTTACTTCTAATTCGTTAAGTGTTTGGTTGTGTGATTATGATAAAACGAATACATGCTTAAATATAAAAATAAATCCTAATATCTTTTAGGATACATTTTCATAAGATTAATTCTAAGGTTTACTTGGGGACAAGTAAAGTTCAAGTGGGGGGATATTTGATGAACTCAAATAAGTGCATTTTATTATCATCATTTATCCTATTTATTTGACTTGTTTTATTATATTATCTGTGAGAATTGATACGTTAATGTTTACTTTTGTAATTCTCAGGTAAAAACAAGTATTATGTGAAACTTGGCGATTTTGGACTAATTATGGAGCAAAACAAGCAAGAAGTTAAGAGTCTACTGAAATGTACAAGATCAAGACATTCTGCTCCAGATACACCGCATCTTACTTATTACATACGGCGCATCACTATCAAGATTTCACAAGATACGATCCAAGACAGCAAGGACATGCGCCGCATCTAAGAATGGAGTTACGCCGCATCTTCTGGCGGTGTACGAATATTCCTGAATATATTAATCTTGGACCCCACGCGAAGTTAAGTCAATGCGCCGCATCTACTTATTCAATGCGCCGCATCTTACCCTCAGACAGAAACTATGAATACCCCAAGACCAGACGAATTTCGAGAGCCTAATACCGAAGAAGACCGAAGACCACAGAAACCCTAGGCCGAATTCAGTCGAAGTAGCAGCACAAGACACACCTTGAACGAAGATACAAGAGCTGTAAGAAGGTCCTGCATGTATTCAATTCATTAAGTAGTTTTGTTTTATTGTATTAGTAAACTTTAATTGGTCAGGATTGATGGGCTTGTGTTATGTTATCATTCACTTCAACTCCCCTTAAAATTGCTTTCCCATTAATTAAAGTTTATATGTTGATGTCTTTGGTGACTTTTATTAGTGCATTGATAACCTCTGTGTCTAGCTGAGCATTGCTTGGGTCGCCATGCCCCTTCCTCACCTATTTATTAGATCGCCTATGCATTCTATCGTCTGTAGAAAAGTAGGAAGAAAGATAAATGGGATAGTCATAAGTAATCATTAAGGGTTTACTCGCCGATAAGATTAGAACCAACGAGAAATGACTTAATCTCGGTGCGTTGCATCGAACTATACACTTCATATAAAACTAGCAATAAAACAAGTGACAAGCTACTTAACTATCAGGAAAGGTCTTCTTATTATCTCATGTATTTATCTGTGTACGTGTGTGCTACTCGCTGATTCATGCTTATTAGTTTAGTTTATATTTAATCATAACCAAACCGTGCCAGTCTCTCAGGCTGAACCCCCTTGCGTTAGATTAGGTTGTATAGCTAACTTAAGATATTAAAATACTGATTAGAATAACTAGATAATACGTTCCACTCTTAGTGATCGACACTCTACTTACCATTATATTCATGCTGACCGGGTACACTGCTCGTTAAAGTGTGTGTGTTATTGATAAGTCGGCTAAATATAAATTTAAAACTTGAATACTGCTAAAACCACAACGACATACCGTGGGTATAAATTAGAGCATACGCACACACGCATCACAGTATGACCTACAACAATGCTTCCGTAACTCTGATGACTAATATCAGGATCCAAAAAAGTGTGAGCATGACGGTCCAAGAGTCATTACATCACATAGAGGCGATACTACAAAGGATGAACTTGGAGATTCACGGTGACTGATGATCTCAAAGCAAGCTCAAAGGTCACACAAGCCAAAGGAACAATACTCACAAGATCACGACTTAAATTACAAAGTTTGCCAATCATGAAGAATTAAAGACTACGAGCTAAAGAAAATTAAGTGCATCAAAATGCTAGAATTCAAATTGTTTCGGGGTGACCTCCCTTAGGGGGAGATTGTTAGGAATATAAATATTCACATGAAAGACTCGGTCACCCCGAGTATTCATTAGCATTAAGTTAGCTCGTAGGCAAACTAATACAAGTTTAGTTATAGTTATATTAGTTTAGTCGTAGTAATATTTGTGAAGTTGGGTCGGGTCTTTACCCACTGTCAGCTCACTCCACAACCCACTCGGGGCACTTATCCTAGTAGTATATATACCCCTTCCTACACATGAGAAGGGTTGGATGTTCTCACACTCTTAATCTAATACATTGTGCTTTCTCTCTCTAGAATATCCCATCCTCTCTTTTCTCTCTCTAGAATTCGGCCTATCCATAAATTCGACCTTGTGTTATGATATCAAGTATTCTACAATTTGATATGTAAAAAAAAAGTTTGAAATATTTAACAAGATTTATAACAAATTAAAGAGGATTAAATTTTAAAAATTATGGTGAAATCGGTTTTTTGTAAAAGTTTGTCGTTTGAAAGTTATTTGCGTTTGAAATTTGAGGTGGAATTAAAAAAAGGGGTCAAATGACCAAAATACCCTCTAACCAAAAATAATAAAGGAAAAAGAGAGGGAGTGGATGGGGGACACGTGGCACTAGCTTATTGGCTTTCTAGACTTTTTAGATTTTTTACCTTTTCAAGGGATCGCAACTCATATATATTGTATTAGACTAGTTAAGTGATTATGGGCTTGGTTAGACTACTAACGTATAAGATAAGTTCATGTTAAAGTCCAACAACCAAGCCTGACCCATCAAGTCCTAATCCTACCCTTTGTAGTTTGTACACTATGTATACACGTTCACCCTTCATTTGTAAGGTGGATGTGTGTCTTCTCTATCTGATCTAATATGCTCTCTTTTCTTCCCCTCTCTCTCTCTCGACACCATACACACCTCTCCCCCTCTAAGTTTTCTACTTCTCTCTAAACTATCTTCTCTTTTATCATATATGATTGATATAGCTATGTTAGACACCTAACAAGTGGTATAAGAGCCTAATAATGAATCAGAAGTGTTTGTGTTTTCAAAAAATGGTCTAATCTTGTGTTTCTTTTTCTACCGATTTTTATGTAAGCAAAAAAAGGTGGCCTTTTTTTTGGACAAGTTTTAAGCACTTTGATTGTTATAACATACATTATAATGTATTAAGGTGTGTTTGAGGAAAAACTTTCATAAAAAATCGCAACTTTTTACTCTTTTTTATACTTCTTTGCGTCTAGTGTTAAAAAAAAAGTGTTGGGAATTCTCACAAGACAAGACTTAATATGAAGAACAGACTTAAGTCTGCTGGGTTACAAAGTTAAGTCTGTTAGTGTATTTATGTCATAGTTAAGTCTGGTCATTCATTGTTATGTCTGGTAGAGTAATTCGTAGTTAAGTCTGGTTGACTTAAGTCATTAAGTCTATTTATGAAAGTTAGGAAAGTTTGTTAGCTATAAGTTAGGAAAGGATACGTAGTTATCTTTAGAGAAGATACGTATATCCTTCTACACATTTTGTATCTAGGGTTTCCTTGGTGTATAAAAGGAACCCTAAGGCATTAGTTTTTGATAACGACGAAGATTGTACTCATATTGATTAAAGAGTTAGTATTATACGAAGTTAGTTATTGTGTTCTTCGTTGTTGATTGTTTAGATTCCGCATAAACATTCAATTCGTTGTTAAGAGTTTCTCTCTTAGATTGATTTGGATTTATTCAAGTCGTCTAACAAGTAACAAGGCTACTTGGATCCATAATGTGTGGACCTACAAGTGGTATCAGAGCCTGTAGAGAGACTCTAAGTTCGAAGAAACACAAAAACCACAAACACAGATCACTCAAACAAACCCTACAAAATGTCTGTCAAGAATGGTGATAACTTCTCAAACCACAACAGTGAAGATGAAGTCTCAAACCATGAAGATGCAAAATCAGAAGCTGGCACATCCAACAATAAATCACAACCACAAACCATACCTACCAAAACCACCATATCAAACATAAAACTCCCAATCTTGAAGAAGGATGAGTATGACATATGGGCTATGGAGATGGAGCACTATCTGGAGTATAGTGATAACGAGGTCTGGAAGGTCATACAGAATGGGAATTCAAAGAAAAGGATTTCAGTTGGTAAAGATGGAGTGGTTAGGGTTCTTCCACCTGTGTCTGCCCCAGAAATTCATGCAGTGGAAAAGGAGCGAAAAGCTAAAAACCTTTTGTTGATGGCACTTCCCAAGGAGCACTTGAGAAGGTTTCATGGCATGGACGATGCCAAGGAAATTTGGGAGGCTATCAAGAAAAGATTTGGAGGGAATTCAAACTCCAAGAAGATGCAGAAGGTTGTTCTTAAATAGCAATTTGAGGCATTCAGTGTATCCAATTCAGAGGGATTAGAAAAAGGCTATGATAGGTTTCAACAACTATTATCACAATTGGAGGTTCATGGTGCAGCTGTGTCTGAAGAAGATGCGAACCAGAAGTTTCTCAGATCACTACCATCAGTATGGTCAAGTGTAACAATGACCATGAAGATGAAGGATGAAATTGACACTATGACAGCTGATGACCTGTACAACAATCTTAAGGTTTTTGAATAGGAAATCCAAGGAAAAGCCTCTTCAAGTTCTACCAATGTTGCCTTTGTTTCTCAAAACATGGGCAGCACTAACAAGGTTAAATCTGGTGGCTTTAGTTCTGGTGGTTATGAAACTTCTTCAAGCAGAATGAGAGAAAGAGAAGTACCAGCTGGATTTGTTGATGAAGTTGTTTATTCTCTATTTGCCAAGAATTCAGAAGACCTAGATCTTCAAAGTGATGATCTTGAGCAGATAGATGATGTTGATGTTGAGGAAATGGATATTAAGTGGCAAATTGCTATGATTGCCCTTAGGATGAAAAAGTTTTACAAGCAGACTGGGAGGAACATCAGGTTTGATGGGAAGACAGCTGTTAGGTTCAACAAGAAGAATGTGGAGTGCTACTATTGTCACAAACCGGGGCATTTTGCTAGGGAATGCAGAGAAAAGATGGCTGCTGATGAGAAAAAGAAGAAGGGTTATGACTCTCAAGATGATGACAAGCTGAGGAAGCATCAGATGAGCATGTTGACATTGGAAGCTGGAGCTGTGAATTGGGATGAGCACACACCAGAGGAAGAAGTGCCAAACCATGCACTTATGGCCATTGGTTCCAGCAATGAGGTATCTTTGTGTTCCAAAATATGCATTGATTCATACAATCATCTTAAAGCTTTGTGTGATGAACAATTAAAAGAAATAGGTAACCAGGAAGTAAAAATTCTTGTTTATACTAAAGGCTGTAAAATCTTTAGAAGCACAAATAGTAAATTATCAAAATAAACAAGCTTCCTTAAATGAAAAACTCACCTTTCATGCTAATGAGATATATGAAAAAGATGAAAAACTTAAGAGATATAGAAGAATTGGCATGAAAGCAGTAAAAGAAAGGGATGAATTGCAAAAGAAAGTTGACTCATGGAAAAGTTCTTCTAAAAATCTGTTTAGACTGGTTGATTCAAGTATGAGCTCTACAAGTAAAATTGGCTTAGGTTATGAGATTAAGTCAGATAGTGAAGTTCTAAGCTATGAGGAAGAGATGGACAGATCTGTGTTCAAATGTAGAAAAGAGGATTCCATTGGTAGACCAATGTACAATAGGTTCATTAAAACTGATAATTTTAAAAGGGTGCCACCTCCATTAAGTGGAGATTACACTCCTCTACAAAAGGAAGACCTTGATGACTTTTTGTTTGTGTATGGTAAAAAGGGTCCTCAATATCCTGAGACAGGCAATTCAGACGACAAATCTAGTGAATACTCCACTTGTCAAACCAATGACAGTGAAGGATCTACTAGAGATGTCTCTGAGCAGTCTGATTCAGAATCAGAGAGTGCACCTAAAGAAGTTTCTGAGTCAAAATAAGTCAAAAATAGTGAACCAGTTGTGACTACACCCAAACCTCATACAGATAAACCTAGTTGTGATACTCACATAAAATCTCCTAGGGAGTCTGTCAAAAATCAAGAGTCATTAAAACCTAATAGGATGAGAAGAGAGTATAGGAGAAACTACAGTTTTGGTCCTAAAAGATGCTTTGTGTGTGGTAGTCTAAGTCATTTGATTAGGGACTGTGATTTTCATGAGGTTAGGATGAAAAGAGAGGCTGAACTTAGAAAGAATAAGAGTGTTAATACTGGCCATATGAATGTTAAACCAGTTTGGAATAATGCTAACAAGATTAATCATGCTAATAAGTTTGTGACTAGACCAGCACAATTTAATTCTGTTATGCCTAATGTTAATTCTGGTTGGTCATCTGTTAGTTCTGGTAGGCCAAATTTTAATTCTGGTAAGACAAATTTTAATTCTGGTTGACCAAATTTTAATTCTAATACACCAAATGTTAGTTCTGTTGGTCAAAATGTTAATTCTGTAAGGTTAAGTGTTAATTCTGGGTGGTTTAATCATTCTGGACCCAGACAACCAGTAAATAGACCACATGTGAACTCATATAATCAAAGAAACAATTTTTACAAACCTCACTCACCTGTGAGGAGTCCTTTTGCTAATAATACAGCACAAGCTTCAAGCTCAAATGCTGTAAGGGAAAATGGGGATTCTGCTGTTAAGACCCCAGCATGTTGGTCTTGGGATCCTTTTAAGAATACACTTACCTATGAATCCAAGAACAACAGTAGATCAAGCTCATACAAGACTTATAAATTTGTTGATCCTCAGGGCAGACCCAAGCCTTCAGAGGCCTGGGTCCTAGAGAGAAACTAATTTCTCTACTTTTGTGCAGGAACATCCACTGAAGAACATGGAAAACAAATCAATATTTGATAGTGGGTGCTCTGGGCACATGACTCGTAACAAGAATCATCTGACGGATTTTCAAGAATTCCAAGGAGGTTCTGTTACCTTTGGAGGTAGTAAAGGTCAGATAACTGGTAAAGGAAGGATTGTTGTAGGCAATTTAGAGTTTGACAATGTATCTTTTGTAAAAGAACTAGGGCAGTTTAACCTTTTCTCCATATCACAAATTTGTGATAAGCAGCATAAGGTGCTTTTTAGTGAAACTGAATGTTTTGTATTGACTTCGGACTTTAACATGCCTGATGAAAGTCAGATCCTTCTTAAAGTTCCTAGACAATACAACATGTACAGTTTTGATATGAAGCAACCTGATCCTGCAAAAGGTTTTGCCTATTTGCTTGCAAAAGCCACATTGGATGAATCTAAATTGTGGCATAGAAGGTTAGGTCATGTGAATTTTAAGAACATTAATAAACTAGTAAAGAATAACCTAGTTAGAGGATTGCCTTCAAAAGTTTTTAGGAATAACCATACCTGTGTAGCTTGTAATAAGGGCAAACAGGATAGGGCATCTTGTAAGGCTAAGTTAGATAGGTTTATTACTGAGCCATTGCATACCTTACACATGGATCTGTTTGGCCCTACATCTGTATAAAGTATTAACCATACTAGCTACTGCCTTGTCATAACTGATGATTGTACTAGATTTTGTTGGGTGTTCTTTATGTCTAGGAAAGATGAAACCACTCCTTTAATTCAAACTTTCATTAGGCAGATAGAAAACCAACTAAATAAAAAGGTTAAAATCATTAGGTATGACAATGGCACAGAATTCAAGAATAGGAGCATGATTGAGTTTTGTGGTAATAGAGGAATCAAGCAACAATATAGCAATGTTAGAACTCCACAGCAGAATGGAGTTGCTGAGAGAATGAAAAGGACCCTGATTGAGGTAGCTAGAACCATGCTAGCAGACTCATTCTTACCCACAACCTTTTGGGCTGAAGCAGTAGCAACTGCTTGCTACATATTCAATAGGGTTAGAGTGACCAAGCCTCAGAATAAAACACCTTATGAGCTTATTTTTGGCCATAAACCAGTGGTTAGCTATATAAGGCCTTTTGGGTGCCATATGACCATTCTTGATACCTTGAGTGTGCTTGGCAAATTTAAAGGGAAGTCTAATGAGGGGTTTTTAGTTGGGTATTCACTGAATAGTAAGGCCTCTAGGGTATAAAATTGAGTGACCAAGAAAGTAGAGGAAAATCTTCATGTTAATTTTCTTGAGGAAAAGCCCAATGTGAAGGGACTAGGTCATAGATGGTTGTTTGACATTGATTATTTAACTGAATCTATGAACTATATTCCTGTCTCTAAGGAGAACTATATTCCTGTATCTAAGGAGAATCAAGCTAACCCTGATGCAGGTTCCATAGATGTAACTAACCATGCAGGTATACAAGTTACTTATGATTCAAGCACTGCTGAACAAGACAAGGAAATTGAGGAGCTTATTGTGATTCCTACCACAGAAGTCAAACATGTTGCAGCTAATGAAGGAACAAAGAAATCTTCTACAATAAGGAAGGAGACTATGATCAAGCCTCAACCAAAAGAAAAAGAGGTTTCACCTACAAAGGTTTCAGAAGATATCTTATCCTTCAGAGAAAAAGTGAATGCTTTGGCTGACAAACAACTTGGGAAGAAGGATACCAGCACTAACTTGGTTAACTCTGGTAGTGGATTCATTAATTCTGCTACCAGTACTAACTTAGTTAATACTGGTAGTGATGCTGTTAATTCTGCTCAACCTGATTCTACTCCAAATGCTGATTTTGATGTTTCTGAGATGCCAGACCTTGAGTTCTTTGATAATCCAAATGAAGGTATTTTTTATGTGGCTTCTTATGATGAAGAAGGGGTAGTTACTGACTTCAACAACCTACCCACTGAAGTAGATGTAAGTCCAGCTCCAACACTCAGAATTCACAGAGTTCATCCCAAAAGTCAGATAATTGGTGATCCAAAGACAGCTGTTCAAACCAGAAGTAAAGTGCAAAAGCTTCCTGAATCTCATGCACTTATCAGTCTTATCAAGAAGCAGCAAAGGGTCAACCACAAGGACCAACAACATTGCTTGTTTCCTTTCTCAAAAGGAACCCACCAAAGTCTCTGAAGCACTTGAAGATGAGAGTTGGGTGGAAGCAATGCAAGAGGAGTTGTTGCAGTTCAAATTGCAAAAAGTTTGGGTTCTGGTAGATCTACCTTATGGGGCTAAAGTGATAGGCACAAAGTGGGTCTTCAGAAATAAAAGGGATGAAAGAGGGGTAGTTGTTAGGAACAAGGCAAGATTGGTAGCACAAGGGTATAGACAAGAGGAGGGGATAGATTATGATGAGGTTTTTGCTCCTGTAGCCAGGGTTGAGGCTATTAGGTTATTTTTAGCCTATGCATCATATATGGGGTTCATAGTCTATCAAATGGATGTAAATGGTGCCTTTATGTATGGCACTATTGAGGAAGAAGTATATGTTCATCAACCTCCTGGCTTTATTGATCCAGCTCACCCCAACAAGGTGTATAAAGTCATAAAAGCATTGTATGGTCTCCATCAAGCTCCCAGAGCTTGGTATGCAACACTCTTCAAGTTTCTTGAAGAGCATGGTTACAAAAGAGGTGTGATAGACAAGACCTTATAAATAAAAAGGGACAAGAAGGATATCATTCTGGTACAAGTTTATGTGGATGATATCATTTTTTGCTCTACTAGAAGGTCTTGGTGTGAGGAGTTTGAAGGATTAATGAAAGGAAGATTTGAAATGAGCTCAATGGGTGAGCTTACATTTTCCCTAGGACTGCAAGTGAAGCAAAAAGAAGATGGCCTCTTCATTTCTCAAGACAAATATGTTGCAGAGATCTTGAAGAAGTTTGACTTTACCAATGTGAGGACTGCAGTCACTCCCATAGAGAACAAGGTGCCATTGACAAAGGATGAAGATGCTGAGGATGTGGATGTGCATCTCTATAGATCAATGATAGGTTCTCTAATGTATTTAACGGCCTCTAGGCCAGATATAATGTATGCTGTGTGTGCTTGTTCTCGTTTTCAAGTTACTCCCAGGACTTCACATCTTCATACTGTGAAGAGGATCTTTAGGTACTTAAAGGGCAAACCCAATTTGGGCCTTTGGTATCCTAGAGAGTCATCTTTTGACTTGGAAGCCTATTCAGATAGTGACTATGCTGGAGCAAGTATTGATAGGGAATCCACAACAGGAGGTTGTCAATTCCTTGGAAGAAGATTGATTTCCTGGCAATGCAAGAAGCAGACCATTGTGGCTACATCAACAACAGAAGCTGAGTATATAGCAGCTGCAAATTGCTGTGGACAAGTCTTGTGGATTCAGAATCAAATGCTGGATTATGGTTTGAACTTTATGAACACTATAATTCACATAGATAATGAAAGATCTATCTATATAGTTAAGAACCCTGTATACCACTCTAAATCTAAGCATATAGAAATAAGGCATCACTTCATTAGGGATTGCTTTGAAAAGAAGCTAACTAGAGTGGAAAAGATACACACAGATCTTAATGTGGCAAACCTATTAACCAAAGCCTTTGATGGACCTAGGTTTAATTACTTAGTGGTTAATATTGGTATGATGAACCCATAGCTCAATTTAAGGGGAGGTTACATTTAAGGGGAGGCTAAATGTAAAGTTTTTAGAACCAGTACTAAGTAGTTAATTATGATAAGTAGTTAATTCTGATTAGGAGTTAATTCTGGTAGTCTTAGAAGTTAATTCTTGTAGTAGATTTAATACTGGTAACTTAAAAAAAAAATTGTAGTAGTTTTAATTCTAGTAGTTAATTTTTCTTGCTTTTTTTAAAAAAAAAAAAAAAATTTAAAATTTTTTTTAAAAAAGAGAGAGAAAAAAAAAATCCCTTGTTTGTATGTTTTCTTGGTTTTTCTTGGTGTTGGAACTAACATTTGCAGAAAACACATGGATTGGTGATGATCAGAAGCCTTGATATTGCTTTTTGAGAGTGTTTGTCTGATTCCTTAGTTAAGTCTGGTGAGTCAGTGATTAAGTTTGGTTGACCGATTTTAAGTCTGGTAGTGTAAAATGTAATTAAATTTTATTACCGTTAGGTCTGGTCAGTCAAATAATGATTTTTCTGATAAAATAATACCGTTCCGTATTTTTCGAGAAAGAGAAGTATATAAGGATAAAATTTGATAAAATATCTCACTTTTATTCATTATTTGCTTCCAATTTTAAAAAATCATTATTTTCGGCCTACGATACTTTGTTTTTAACTACCATTACTCAAACCCTAAACCAGCACTTAATCATTCTCTTATCAATGGCTTCTCTAAAGTTTTGTGACAAGCACAACCAGGTTGGTTTCTTGAAGAAACCAGATAAAAGTGAAGGTTTCGAGCAGATTGTGGATTTCTTAAAAGGTTCTTCCATTCGGTACACCTTAATTCATAATCCTACAATCTATACTTCCCTAGTTAAGCAGTTTTGGGGGTCGGTTACCTCTGAGACTCTTGCTGATGGGACATCAAAGTTAAGGGCAACAATAGATACCCATGACTTCTTTATCACTGAAGCATCCATTAGGAGTAGTCTTCAATTGGATGATGCTTCAGGGGATTATATTTTGCCTAATGATGAACTTTTGGAGGGTATGAAAAATATTGGATACCCCACTGATGGTATTTTTACTTTTTGGACAAGCCATTTTACACCACAGTGGAGGTTTTTACTTCATCATTTGCTCCATTGTCTAAGTCCCAAAAGTGGTGGATGGGATCAATTTGGAAGCAATATTGCTTCTGCATTGGTCTGTCTTTCACTTGGAAGGTCTTTTAACTTTTCAAAACTCATTTTTGATGGCATGGTAGCAAATGTCAACAGCAAACATAAATTCTTAATGTACCCAAGATTTCTGCAAATGATTTTGAATTTTGAAACTGAAAACAAAATGCAAAATTATGTGAGTGTGGCTTTTACAACTAAAATCTTTGCTAATATGAAAAGGGGTTTTTCTGGGGCACATTGGCCACTTTTGCCTGCTATGCATTCTGGTTCAACTAACATTGCAGGTACCTCTAATGCTGCTGAAGTGGAGTCAACTCATGAAGAGCAAACCCAGGAACAACCCAAGTCACCCACACCTACACCACAACCAAGTTCATCACCATCTCAACCAAGAGTACCTACACCCACACCATCTTCACCACAACAACAAACTCATATTCCAAGTCCTAACCAGGAGGAGGAATCTAATCGTATGACTGTGGAGGATCTTCTGACATTGGTGCCTACTTTGGTTAATAGAGTTGCAGCATTGGAGAAGGCAAACCATGCTATGAGTGGGGCTATTGTCACTTTGGTAAGGAAGGTGAAAAAGATGGAGAAGGTTATGAAGGAGAAAGGAGTTGCTTTTGATGACCAAGAGGGTGGAGATGAAAATTCTTCCAAACAGGGGAGGAATTTAGAGGAAGAACAAGTTTTTAAGACACCAGCTAAGGATAAACCAACTGATGAAGTAGATATAAGTCCTGAAGGAAGGGAAGCAACAGAAACATTAGCCCAATCTCTGAGTAAAATTCAACAACAAAGGAAGAAAAGCAGATATCCAAAAAGGAAATTGCTAATTGATGAAGAGATTGAATCTGATGAAGAGTTGATTAAGTCTGCTGAGGGTATTAAGTCTGTTGGTATTAAGGATAAGTCTGGTGATGTTAATGCTGGTGAGGTAATTAAGTCTGGTGGTCAAGAAAAGTCTGGTGAAGTTGTTAGTTCTGCTCATGAAGATAAGTCTGCTGATCAGGAGGAGCCTAAAACTCAAAGGGAAGGAAAACAAATTATGATGGAAACTCCTAAACCCAAGAGGACAAAGAGACAAGAAAGAGAGGATCAAGCTTCTCTAGCTGAGATTGCTAGGATACAAGAAATAGAAAAGGCTGAGATAGAAAAGGAGGAAGAACAGAAAAGACAAGATGAAATGCTTGCAAGAAAGCTATCAGAAGAGTTTAATGATGATCCTCTAATGCAAATGATTGAAAAAGATGATGAGTTGAAGGCAAAGTTTGAGGAACTTAAAGCTATTCCAGGTTTGACTGCTGAGGAGAGAGCCAAACAACTAGCAGAGTTTATAAATTCTAGAAGGAATGAAGAAACTTTGGGGGATTTTATGTCTGTGATAAGGCAAACTCAGAAGAAAACCAAGGTTCCCAAAAGGATGTCTAAAGCAAAACAGATGCATGGTATGAAGATGTGTCTAAAGAACATGATGCACTCAACATGGGAAAAGATGAGAGTAAAATCATTTGAGGAAATTGAAGCTGAATATGTGAGTGCATATGAGAGAGATCAAGTGATGAAGCGAAAAGTGTACCGCTTTTAGGGGGTCATTTAAGCCCTAAATCGTATTTATTTGATCAAATATTGCCCTAAATCGTTCCTTTTGTCATTTTAGGTACTTTGGAGAAGAAATCTGGAAAAGGAAGCATTTTGGACGTTTTTGGAGCATAAAAGTGAAGAAAACGACAAAGTCTCCAAAGCTGCTGGAAAAATACACGTGACGGCGTCAAGGATTGCTCCTGACGGCGTCACGGCTTGGCAAAAGAGGTGGATATGACAAAATACACGTGACGCGCCAGAGAGTTTTACAATGGAAATCTGACGGCGTCACCCTTTAAGGTGATCAAGGTCGTCACGGTTTAAGTTAAAGAGAGACAGCGTCAAGAATAATTTTGACGGCGTCAACCCTTGACGGGCCAGAACGGATTTTAGAGGATTAAAGAGGGACGGCATCAAGAAGACCATCCAGGAACCCTAGCCGCAGCGAGGTGACGGCGTCACCTCCTACAACGTGACGCCGTCAGCCCCTAAACTCTATATATAGTTTTGCAATTTTTAGTCATTAGTGTGCAACTTTGTGAGGAGAAACCCTAAGACGAATTTCTGCCATTTTTAAGGGTTTTATACCCTTGGATCTCCCATGTTTAATTGAAGATAAGTAATCATTTAATCATTCAATATGTCTATGTGTTGTTTGATTATATCTTGTTCTTGTCTTTTAATTAACATGTTAGGCTAGATTTATCTTGTGTTTGCTTAGATCTAATGAAACCTAACTATTGATTATTAGTTGTTGGTGTGTTATTAATTGTATTGGATGATTATTTATCAATGTTAGGCTTAAGAAAACTGGCTAACCTCCTATACGGTAACTTACTTGAACGTCTTAAGAAACATGAACCAATGCGTACTAAGGTTTTTATGGTTGTATTTAATGCATGAGCGAATTCTAGTGATCCCATGTTAGGAGCTTCTTAGCCGGCTCGACATAGGAGTGAAGTAGGAGCTTGTAGAGTTGGGGAAGTACGTACGCCACCCCACGATTGGTATTAAGGAATACACCCGTCATCCACGCAATTAATACACACTAATCAACCGGTAAAAGATAGTTAGGGAGTAAGGAAATCTAAGTAAACACATTTCTCTCCATATAAGTTTCACAACCTTTTCATTTTCAGTTATTTTATTTTATTTGCATTTGTAGTATTTGGGTTAGTTGACTAGCAACTAATTCCGCCCACTCCTTCAAACCCGAGATTTTACTTGCTTTTATAAAAAAATATAAAAATACAAAAAGAATCTTCCCTCACCCTTAGACCTATTAGAGTAGTTTTTCAATCCTAACGACACTATTCCCCTAGAAAACGATCAATCCCCCGGTACTTGCCACTTCACTATACTACATCGGTCAGGTACACTGCCTGGTGGGGATTGCAAGCCTCTTGAGATCCCTCAAGAGGTAAAACCTGTTGTAAAGTCGCAAAACCACGCATCAAGTTTTTGGCACCGCAGCCCGGGGAATAGTTATTGTTTAGGTTGAATTTTTATTTTATTAGGTCTACTCACTAGATTCCTTTCTAGTGAGATTTTTATTTTATTTTTCTAGGTTTTCTTTTGTCTATCTCTTTTCTTTGTTTCTTTGTTCGTAACCATTACCATCCGACATCATGGAAGGTGGTAATATCCTCGATCCCAACAACCCACCACCACAACAACACCCACCTCCTAGAGCCCGTACCTTAGGAGACTACTCCCGTCCTAGCCACCATGGCTATCGAAACACCATTGAGCTCACTCAAGGAGCCAATGTCACTCCATTGCGATCCGACACCATCCGGTTGGTGCAAAGCGGATGCGCATTCCATGGACTTCGTTCCGAAGATCCTAATCAACATCTCAAGGACTTTCTCAAAATCGTTGATTCCATAGACCTTGATGTTGCCACTCGAGAGACGACCCGATTGCGTCTCTTTCAATTCTCTTTGCGGGACCAAGCTAGTCAATGGCTAGAGCGTCTACCCGCAGGATCCATCACCTCTTGGGATGATCTCACCACTCGTTTCCTCGCTCAGTTTTTCCCACCAGGAAGAACTACCGAGTTAAGGAAGGATATCTTGATTTTCGAACAACGTCGAGGCGAAACCCTGTATGGGGCATGGATTTGATTCAAGGACTTACTCCAAAAAGTCCGTCATCATGGCATAAATCTCTGGCTTCAAATCCAAATCTTCTATGACCATGTTGATTACCACACCAAGCGTGCCATCGATAGAGCCACCGGGGGCAGATTGCGCGACAGAAGCGCCGAGGAATCATGGGAAATCATTGATGAGCTTGCATCCGACGATGATGAATTATGGCAAGTTTCCCACGACGTACGCTCGGCGGTCAAGACATATTCATCGCCCGATAAAGCCAATCAAATCACCGAGGAAAACGTTAGTGAACTTGAGAAGAGGGTTGCATATCTTATGGAAAAGCAAAAAAGACCCTTAAGTCCACAAAAAGCAACAGTTAACTCGGTCTTAAGCATTAAGCAAATACCATTGTCCGAATCACCCTGGAGGGAAAATACTAAACCCTTCCAAAAGCACGCTCAACCCAACTCACCACCTCAGGAACTTAGTCCGACATTCGAAGCTCGAATGAGAGAGTACATGTTAAAACACTCCGAACTGTTGGCAAAATTTGAGGAAGCTATCTACAAACAAAAGGAGGAGATGGAAGAGAAGATGGCTGAGATGATGGACCTTTTGAAAGAATACACAAAAACAAAAGCTCCTGAAAATGTGTTAGTGCGAAAAGACGTTGAAGTTCCCAACACTAAATGTGTTAATGCCATCTCCGTCGTCCAAGAGGGCGAAAATGATGAAAGAGGGAAGTTGATAACTATGGAAGTTAACAAAATTGACCTCGTCCCACTTAACGACAGAAACACCAATGCCTACAAATGCGATTCTGACAAGGGAAAGGAGGCGCCCTTTGAGGAGCGCCAATTGGTAGAACCGCCAAAGTCACAACAAGTGAGGCATTACTTGAAGCACGAAATAAACAAGGAGACCATAAACGATTGGGTGAGAAACTATCGACGTACTCATCTACCCAACAAGGAGTCCAAGAGGATGGAACCGGATGATGAATCTGACACATTACCCGGAGGGCAATTGTATGAGAGCCTCATAAGACAAAAGTTAGTGGAAAAGCAGGAATTCTACGGGTCTTCGAAATACCATGCAGCATTGGAAAACTCAAGTATCTGGATGCGGTAGCTGACCAAGGTTCCGACGTAAATTTGATGCCTTTATCCGTTTATGTCCAGTTAACCGACGAACTGCCATCCATCACCCGTACTAAACTCTCCTTTGCAAAACATTCTTATGAGTACCCGTTAGGAATTGCAGAAGATGTGTTGGTCAACGTTGTCGGATTCCTGTATCCGGTCGACTTCATGATTATTGAAAGAAATGATATGAATATGCCAATAATCCTTGGGGCACCCTTTCTCGCTACCACTAGGGCACAAATCGATTACGAAAATAGTACCATCCAAATGAAGAAGGGCAAGAAAACAATAAACTTCCCAACGATCCCACGTCATATACGAGATGTTGCTCTACAAAAGAAGATGGAGGCGAACCCCAATATAATCCGTGGTAATGTTCGAGAGAAAATCCTTGCATGGGAGGCAAGGATTAAGAATTAAAATGAAAATGAGATTAGAGAATGTAAGGGTGGAAATAACGATTATATTGAGGCTGATGAGCAGACCAATAACCCCGTTGAATTTACAAAAGGAGACTCAGTGCTCCTAAGGCATTCAGAAACAAAAGCACCTACCGATGAACCAAGTCCCTGGTGGTACGGACCATTCACAATTAAAAGTCTACACCAAGATAGGGTAGTAAGCTTGACCAGCAAGGGAGGAGGTGAAGTGACTGCGAATGTCGAGCGATTGAGACACCACCACCCTGATAACAAGGATTATATCTATCAGGGATACGTCATTATGAATGATGGAATCACGTAATGTACGTGACTTTGAGTCTAGCTACAAGACTCGTTAATAAAGAAAAGCGCTTTTTGGGAGGCAACCCAAGCTTTATTTGCTTTGTGTGTTTATTTAATTGTTTGTTTGATTTTATTTGCTTCCGTATGTATGTTTAATTTTTATTATTATTGATTCATGTTCGAAACTAAATTGTGAAAATGCTTTATCTTGTTTTTAACTTCGTCTTGACTACATATAAAGGTATTTTGCAAAAGATAAGTGTAAGGGAAATCCAAATCGGTTTATTAGAACAAATGAACATGAATCATAACAATAATAAATTAACATACATATTAGTAATTGTTTGAGTCAAATGCTTGTATCGAGTCATAATGATGTTTTGCAGGAATTCCAGGAAGTAAGGTATAGTTTTTTTTTAGAAGTTTTCCGGAAACTTAACATGAGAATTCTGTCAGATCATTTCTGACGGCGTCAGGCCTTGCAACCTGACGGCGTCAGGTTTTAATTTTCTGAAATTTTTGAAAGTTTTGTTTTTCTACCGGAATCATAAAAAGTTTTCATTAAATCTCTAACTTATAAACTCCAGGAATCTGCAAAATAATCATTCCACAAGCATTATATCCTTATATAGATTTATCCCGCCGTTGTTATGCAGGTTTTCGTGTTTGTTTTCTCAGGTCTAACAGGTTATTTTGGACAAGGAGATGTATGTGGAATCTAGGTTTTGGCGCTGCTTTAGTCTTGAAGCTTCCACATTACCTTGGAAGAAGATCTAACCATGTTACCCCTTTATCCACCGAGCGAATCAGGGGAGTATTTGATTTCATTCTTTTACCTTATTTAAATTTACATCTTGTTAGTTGAACATTGGGGACAATGTTCATCTTAAGTGTAAGGGGGGGTAAAAGTACGATACTTTAGAGAATACAATTGCACTTGATTTTTGTTTGTTTGATGGTAGATGTGTAATAAAACTGAGAGAAATACCTGTTAAGGCAATTTTAGTGCCAAATTTAAATTTTTTTACAACATATAGGAGTGAAACTTTGGTCTTAATAAGCGTCTCATGGATAGGAATTATATGACTAGCACAAAACCGTACCACTAAAAAATTTTCCACCCCCAAATATGTGAGGTTCGCCCTTAGAATTGGTAGGAAAAGCATTTATGCTATGATGTGTGTACCGGTAGCACTTAGATTCTAGAACTTGCGTTAGGACCATTCCGAGGCCACAAGTGAGACTACATTCGTGTAGTTAGATTTACTACATGATAAGAGGCATTAGGATTAACCCATTGTTTTACACCTGTGTTTTTGTTATAATTACATTGGCTACATTGGTCAAGTAATTCTCCCACACCCTTTGCGTTGTACTCATTTTTAGTACACGATACCCCTAGTACACCCCTTAGAGCCTATCTTTTCATTTCTAACTTTAAGCATTTTACTTAAAGGAAGAATTTGTTACACCCCACTTAAATGTACACCCAAATCGCCTTAGCCTACCTTGTATGCACTCATCTTTAGTGCATTATTGTGACAACATCTGTTTAAACCCCAAGTTAATTATCTAATTGATTACATGGTTGCTAAGTCGAGTCATATCCTTGTACATATTGTTTTGGGACGATTGGGACTCATGGGTAAAGTACTAGTGTAATGGAGTAATGGGGAAGAACAACATTATTACCCCCATATGTGCTAAATATTTTAAATGTACTCCAAGTGTTTCGATTATCTTAATTCGAGTCATTAGAATAGTTATTTGTAAAGTTATGTAAAAGTTCAAGTGTAAGGAGAATGCAACGCCCCTATGATGTATTATTTTGGATGGTAGGGCAAGAGTGTATGAAAAAAAACTTTTAAGAAAAATACAAAAAAAAAAAAAAAAAAAAAAAAAAAAAAAAAAAAAAAAGAGGAAAAGAAAAGTAGAAAAAACATACGGACTACCATCGCGTTTCATTTTATGTTTTTGTTATTTTGTTTTTAGCTTAAGTCGAGTCTAGTCTTGGCTTAGCAACGCCATATTGTACATGTAATTAATGAAGATCTTTAACTCGCCACCAGTAAAATATCCCTTATCCAACAAAACCGTGTTTATCATATCCCTACACCTAACGTTTTAACCCGTTTAAAAGCCCTCTTTGATAGTTTATCTTAGGTGCTTACGCCTAGTGGAGGAGGTTTTTGATCCTTTCCCAAGCCTATAGTAATCTATTTGCTATGACAGGTAGTGAGAGATATTATTCATTTTCATTTATGAGATATACTTTTATGACACCTGAGAGATGTGAGTATATAAACACTACTTGTGAGGTGCTAGTCTGTAATCTCCGTGCTTATTATGATTAAAGTGGAACGACTATTTGTTGTAATTACTTTTATATTAGCGTTAAATGACCCCTAACTTGTATTTTGATTAGAATAAAAGCGCATTTGCTTGAGGACAAGCAAATTTCAAGTGTAAGGGTATTTGATGAAGCGAAAAGTGTACCGCTTTTAGGGGGTCATTTAAGCCCTAAATCGTATTTATTTGATCAAATATTGCCCTAAATCGTTCCTTTTGTCATTTTAGGTACTTTGGAGAAGAAATCTGGAAAAGGAAGCATTTTGGACGTTTTTGGAGCATAAAAGTGAAGAAAACGACAAAGTCTCCAAAGCTGCTGGAAAAGTACATGTGACGGCGTCAAGGATTGCTCCTGACGGCGTCACGGCTTGGCAAAAGAGGTGGATATGACAAAATACACGTGACGCGCCAGAGAGTTTTACAATGGAAATCTGACGGCGTCACCCTTTAAGGTGATCAAGGCCATCATGGTTTAAGTTAAAGAGAGACGGCGTCAAGCACAATTCTGACGGCGTCAACCCTTGACGCGCCAGAGCGGATTTTGGAGGATTAAAGAGGGACGGCGTCAGGAAGACCATCCGGGAACCCTAGCCGCGGCGAGGTGACGGCGTCACCTCCTACAACGTGACGCCGTCAGCCCCTAAACTCTATATATAGTTTTGCAATTTTTAGTCATTAGTGTGCAACTTTGTGAGGAGAAACCCTAAGATGAATTTCTGCCATTTTTAAGGGTTTTATACCCTTGGATCTCCCATGTTTAATTGAAGATAAGTAATCATTTAATCATTCAATATGTCTATGTGTTGTTTGATTATATCTTGTTCTTGTCTTTTAATTAACATGTTAGGCTAGATTTATCTTGTGTTTGCTTAGATCTAATGAAACCTAACTATTGATTATTAGTTGTTGGTGTGTTATTAATTGTATTGGATGATTGTTTATCGATGTTAGGCTTAAGAAAACTGGCTAACCTCCTATACGGTAACTTGCTTGAACGTCTTAAGAAACATGAACCAATGCGTACTAAGGTTTTTATGGTTGTATTTAATGCATGAGCGAATTCTAGTGATCCCATGTTAGGAGCTTCTTAGCCGGCTCGACATAGGAGTGAAGTAGGAGCTTGTAGAGTTGGGGAAGTACGTACGCCACCCCACGATTGGTATTAAGGAATACACCCGTCATCCACGCAATTAATACACACTAATCAACCGGTAAAAGATAGTTAGGGAGTAAGGAAATCTAAGTAAACACATTTCTCTCCATATAAATTTCACAACCTTTTCATTTTCAGTTATTTTATTTTATTTGCATTTGTAGTATTTGGGTTAGTTGACTAGCAACTAATTCCGCCCACTCCTTCAAACCCGAGATTTTACTTGCTTTTATAAAAAAATATAAAAATACAAAAAGAATCTTCCCTCACCCTTAGACCTATTAGAGTAGTTTTTCAATCCTAACGACACTATTCCCCTAGAGAGCGATCAATCCCCCGGTACTTGCCACTTCACTATACTACATCGGTCAGGTACACTGCCTGGTGGGGATTGCAAGCCTCTTGAGATCCCTCGAGAGGTAAAAGCTGTTGTAAGGTCGCAAAACCACGCATCATCAAGGCTATAGGCCAGTGGATTATGAAGATTCTTTGAGAAGAAGTTTCAGGAGACAGAAAGTAACAGAGTCTGAGCCAATTATAGAAGCTGAGAAAGTGGAAGAAAAGGTAACTGAAGTTGAAAAGCCATCTGAGGTTGAGAAGAAATCAAGTGAGGTGAAAAAGGTTAAAAAAGAAGTGAAAAAGCCTATTATCATCTGTACAAGGAGGAAAAGTATTGCAAGAAAGAGTAAATCCAAGAAGAAAATCCAAGAAGAAGATGAATCAGAAGAAGAACCTTCATCTGAGGGTTGTACTATGGGAACAATTCCTGAAAGCTCTAAGGAACCAGCTAAAATTGTCAAATATCATATAATAAGGACTGGACAAAGAGCTGCTTATCAGATCATAAGGGAGGACAACACTGATGTTGTATACCTTAACTTTCCAGCAATATTGAATGATGTGAGTAGAGAAGATATCATGGATTTGCACAAGTTGGTGAATATCAGACATGGGGACAACAGACCTGAAGAAGAGTTTGAAAGGGTCTTTTGGGGAGACTTAAAAGTAATGTTTGAGCTACCTTCAGAGGAAGAAGAACTTTGGAAGCTGACAGATCAACAAAGGATTGTCAGTTGGAGATATTTTCATACATGTAAGGTACATTGTTTATCTTTACAAAGTGCAACTATTTATATGCTTGCAGAAGTGGAATATCCTTTATCACCAAGGGTCTGCAAGGCAATGTTGGAAAAGAAGTTATATGCAAATGAGAAGGATGAAGTTTATGAGCAGTTGCTGGATTTGATTAAGAAAAAATCTTTAAAAGAACCATATTGGAGTGTTTGAAAGAATTTTCAAGTTGTTAAGTAAGATTAAAGGAACTTCTCACTTGGTGAAGGTGCATAGCACTAACACAACAAATGGTTATCAGTCCACCATGTCTAACCCACATAAGGACTGGCTAATCCAGAGCAAACGGCTCTGGTAAATATATTTCAAATCCGTTTATGGTTGACAATTTACCAAAAATTGTATGGTATTCAACTCACCATATCTGAGATAGTGAAGAGTTGGCTAGCCCACAAGATTATGGCTTGTGGTAAAGGCTGTGGAAAACCATACATGGTAATCAATTCACCAAGATGAGGTGCATTCCATCAAAGAATTGGCTAGTCCAAAAGCAAACGGCTTTTTGTAAAGACAAAACAAATCCGTTGATAGTTGATGATTTACTAAAAATCATATGGTTATCAATGTACCATGGTTTTACACACCAAAACATTGGCTACTCCAGTAGTTAATGGCTATTGGTAAAGAGACATCAAATCCATTAATTTTCAATGATTCACCTCTCACAGGAGTTTACACACCTGGAAGTGATGAGAATAGTATGAAACTTAAAAGAATTGATGTACAAGTAGTCATGGTTTCTGTGAAGATCAGATGGATTGCATATCAGATGGTGAAAAGATTATTCAAGTCAAGTTGCTGCATAAAGATCAGATTTGAAGTTTTGAAGTGTTAGAGATAATTCCAAGAGTTCAAGATTCAATTCTCAGAAGCTTATTCAGAAGGAACTTGAAGTTCATGAAGCATGAAGATCAAGTTAGGGGAGGATTGTTGGGAATTATCACAAGACAAGACTTAATATGAAGAACAGACTTAAGTCTGCTGGGTTACAAAATTAAGTCTGTTAGTGTATTTATGTCATAGTTAAGTCTGGTCATTCATTGTTAAGTCTGGTAGAGTAATTCGTAGTTAAGTCTGGATGACTTAAGTCATTAAGTCTGTTTATGAAAGTTAGGAAAGTTTGTTAGCTATAAGTTAGGAAAGGATACGTAGTTATCTTTAGAGAAGATACGTATATCCTTCTACAAGTTTTGTATCTAGGGTTTCCTTGGTGTATAAAAGGAACCCTAAGGCATTAGTTTTTGATAACGACGAAGATTGTACTCATATTGATTAAAGAGTTAGTAATATACAAAGTTAGTTATTGTGTTCTTTGTTGTTGATTGTTTAGATTCCGCATAAATATTCAATTCGTTGTTAAGAGTTTCTCACTTAGATTGATTTGGATTTATTCAAGTCGTCTAACAAGTAACAAGGCTACTTGGATCCATAACGTGTGGACCTACAAAAAGTTTGCTTTTGTGTTTGTGAGTAAAATTGTACAAAAATTTTGGTTAAAAACGTCCAAGAGTTACACCTTTTCTTGCGTTTTTTTACGTTTTAGTGTGCTCTTCGAAAAAGATCCAAAAAGGTCCATACTTTACATGTTGATTCTTGAAAGTAGAAGGATCTAGACACGTTACAGTGTTGATTTTTTCAAAACATTATACTATATACTAACCATCAAATTGGTAGAGGCTTCAAAAAAGGGTATTAAATGCCCAGCGTATCTTTCCTATTGGCTATTTTTTAGCTTAAGCCCAAAACTCGGCTTCCTATTGGCTGATGTGTGGTGTGGTATCTACTGTTCATAGTGTTTTAGGTTAATACCTTGCTAATACCCACTAATACTTTATACGGCACCAATGCAATATATACCACATGTATACCACTTATGCAGCTAACACATGTTAAATTTGTAATGTAACTTTCTTGATCACACTTGATCTTTCAACCTCACAATACATATGTAAACTAATCAGCTCACTTCATAACTCCAATACACTTCATACGATCCACCACTAAATCACACAACTCAATCCGTTTCACCAGGTTAATCCGGATAATCGAAGCATTCACATCGAATTTAATTTGATTCTTCATTCTTAAACAATATTCAACACGCAGATTAAAGACGAAGAAATACCAATTTTGTAGGTTTATCAACCCTAATTACACCTTTGAACATGTTTATTTTTAGGGGGTTTCTTATGTCGTTACAATTTGGGATTTTTATTTATTTTTTTATTTTTTTTTTTTTTTTGGGATTTGATGGTAATGGGTTTGTAAAAATTTGCTTATTGCGTTTTGAAGCAGTTTTTACAGGTGTGGAGAGTGACAGATGAGAATGAAGATGAAGATGAGAAGAATGATGCGATTAATTATAAGAGGCTACTCCTTAGGTATATAAAAATTATTGACTTTTTTTTGTGGTTATTTTTTTAGTGAGATTATGAAAATGAGAGATTGTGTTTTTTTACACAATAGGTTGGTGATGTCTTTTTAGGTTGATGTGTTATTAGTAGGTTGTTAAGATAGTAATGTAATAAGGAACTTTTGCATTTTGGTTACACAGTAGATTTTGTAAAGAGCCTTTGCCATATATTGTTGATGTGTTATTAGTAGCCGGAGCTGTTTTCAGATGAACATATATTGTTGATGTGTTGGCCATATATGTTGGCCATATATGCTGAAAATCAACAATATATGTTGTTGGCCATATATGTTGTTATAATACCAACATATAAGAGCCTTTGCCATATATTGTTGATGTTACAATACCGCTGACAAAATGATGTGTTATTAGTAGCCGGAGTTGGAACCGTGTCCTCTGCATTTTTTACAAAATGAACAAAATGATCAAATAAGTTATACTCAGCGGTTATGTTCACTGATTCTATCACATAATGACTTGCAAAACTTAACGTAAAACATATCCTAAGCCTAATTGTGATCATAAGCTGTGTATAGGCTGCCATTATGTTCACTGATTTCATAAATGCTATAAACTGCATTTTTCATGGTTGTGATGATCCTTTAACCATGTTACCTTGCTGCGGAATGTAAAAGGATGGTAGAGTACGAAAAACATTCGCCTCAGCAACCTCCACATGGCCAGCCGGGGCATGAATTAATATGATTAAAATGACATCGTATCAGATACCCACCCAAGGGCTACAACAGATAGCCTCACGTTATAAAGTTTATTCGTTGGATATATATGCAATTATGATTTTGACTTGGAAATTTATATGTAATTTTAAAGCTTTAGAGGGATATATACGCAATTCCCCCTTAATACTAAGCTCCATTTGTGAAACATTTCTATATTCCTATTGCAGGTTGGTACTATTTTTCCACATTCTTTGAAGATGTCTATAATCAAGAACATTATCCATTCTCTATAGATGCAGTAAAAGCATTTATATCTCAAAGTAAGCTTTGTTGCTCTCAAATTATATTTCATCTTTTTTTCTTTTTTACCCCATGCATTTTTCCATTAACTATTTCCCAAATATTTCCATGTGCCGAGGACAACCAAATTATGTGTTCAAAATTCACTAATCAGATACTAGATTTGACGAATTTATTTATAAATGGTCTGATGCTGTTATGTTTTAACCTAAATAGCACAAGAAAGGTAAAATACCTGAAAAAAATGAACATTAAGGAAAAGGGTAGAAAGTTATCCAAAATACATTCTTTTTCTAATGTGTACAATTCTCAAGAGTGTTTCATATTTTGAAAAAACCAATATCTATTATTTTTGTAACAAGGGTTTTTATTAAATAATTAGACAATGCTATGGGTCAAACTAACCTGAAGCCATTATGATTCATCTAAGATGATGGGTAGGCAAATATTCTCATATAAAGTGATGTCCGACTATCCTTGGTGATTGCTTTCATGCCTGTAGGATGGAAAGAAGCAATATCAGGGGAGCATGTGGAGTTAGTTCTAACTTCAGCACTCAAGCTACCAGGCTAACTTGACTGCAAATAAGCTTAGGGATGGACAAAGTGAGGTATAGTCGAGTGAAGTCAGTTAACACTAATAAGAGTTCATTTGTTTGATTGTTATTCTCACTTTAGATTCATGTTAAGTGTTACTTTGCTTAATTACTCGATCACTTGGCATTTTTCTTTTCTCTGCTGCCGGCATATTTAACTAACACAACTATGTGTTCCAGGTTGGTCAGACAAAACTGTAAAATTTTGGGATTTGGAAACCTTTGAATTGATTGGATCAACTCTACTAGAGGTACCAGTTGTTGCATGATCCCCTCCCTTATATGCATTCATCGGACACATTGATGACACATTGATTTTCCATCTTTTTTAATTTTATTCTAGATATTTGTTTCATTCAATCATTAACTATTCTGATTGTCCAGGCTTTAGGCGTACGGTCAATTACATTTCAAGGCACCACCAGCTGATGGCATGAATCGACCACAAGGAGTGACTGATGCAGCAGGAAGTGAGTCTGTTACTAGCTTTACACTTGGACCACCCGATGTCTGTGGCCACGCCGACTGCTAGATAGGAAACATAAGTATTATCAGCATGTGTAAAAGACTTAAAAAGCCAACACAGTTTTTTCCAAAACATCACATGAACCAGACCTGAGGGTTCAATTTACACATCTCAGAAAACCAATAATTCGCTTAGAGGATTCAATAGGTTTCACCCACCCAAGGATAACAATGTGTACAACATGGGACTCAGGGAACTTTTAAGCAGGTAACATACTTTTCCCTAAGCGAATTATTGGTTTTATGTTTTTGGCCTCACTATTTGATTTTTGCGATTTGAAACAGCTATGTAAACATATCAGTATCATGGTAAACAAAAGGTAATTTAGGGGGTGTGGTTTTTATTCAAAAATTGGAAGTCATTTTATCTATTTAATTTATAAATTTATCAAATTTATTCAATGCTTAAACCCTGATGAGTTGCCTACAATTCCAGACAAAGCTTAAACCTGTGATGACACACAATTTGCTCGGTAAAGGTGTTTTCTATTCATCTTTTCCCTTTTACCATAAAGTCACTAATCTGTAGTTTTGTTTTTATGTTACTATTACTACTATGTAGTAACGATTTTCTAGACCTTGCTTTCTAATTGTCACGATATAGTAAGAATTATTGAAATATAATCCAAGAAAAAAAAAAAAAGAAAAAAAAAGGCCTTTGTTGTGTCTGGTGCTACTGTGAAACATCAGCAGTAAAAGTGTGAAATGGGTTGATTTTAACGGTTGCCTCAATGCCATTTAACGGGAGTTCGGTTAATTTTTTTGACTGCTGCTTATATAACTGCTTACAAATATCTTATTGGGATCGAACAAATTATATTATTTTTTTCCCGATAATTTTATTATAACATGGATTCCGCAGCTTGGTAGAAATGTTTCATGCATTTGAATTGAGATAGATAGTTTTTTGGGTGTTTGTGATTCCTTATCAAACTGCTTATCTGCTTTTTATGTTATTTGGGTGAATAAAGTTGTTTTGGTAAGCAATCTCATACAGTTTTTTTTGCCATTTGTTGCTCAGACATACTGTCTAAAGGGTTCAGGCCAGATGGAACCAGCATTTTTGGTAGCGGCTACATCACTTAAAGAAAGAAACTTTCTGCCTATGAAGACGTTGGATACTTGAACCATGCAAACTTAAACAAGGGTGGTTAAACTTAACAAGCAGAACCCCATCATCAATTTTCAATGTTTGTAAAAGTATGTGACTATTCAATTAATTGACACATATATGGTATCTTTATTTGAGGTAATAATAGCTTAATATGTTGTAGTCAAGATCTTTTATTTCAACATATAGATTGCTATATGTGTATATTTGTTAAGGACTCCAAAGTACTCCGTGATATTTATGGTTTTTTTGGTTTACAGGGTTTAAGTAACAACGACAAACGCTACCGGAAAATATAAGGATGATGAAAAGTTGGATAGCATCATGATTGACACAGTTACATGGTACTACTTTTATACCTTTTGAAATAACATTATTACATGGTACTAGTTTTTCTACTTTTAACAATTTTATCTAACTAAATGTGTCATTGTTATACTGTATTGTTAGCTTTTGGGTTGGTATTTGTTAGAGATTAAAAAGGAAAATCTCTTTTACCACGTACTGTTATAAATGGTTAGTTTAGCATAATAAAATTTCTGTTCTTTTGTGAAAAAAACATGTCGGTGGTAATGATTTTGACCGTGATGATTTTGAGCAGGTGATTGGAGTCTTGGGGGTCTTAACTACAGCAAAATGTGACGAGCGGATGTTCTATGACACTGACAATGCATGTTTGTGTATGTTTAACTCGCACTTCACTTGCTTAACTGAAAGTGGGAATGAAGTTAAAGGTATTATTATTAAACTAATTAATGATTGTTATAAATAGTTACATGAATGTTTATTGTAATGAATTTGATGTTAATTTGTGATTTGTTGTTTTTGATAACCCATTATATTGAGACGCTATTGGATGGCGCTCAATTTGATTCAAGTCGCAACAGGGAGATGCCATTTCAGTTTATTCTTGGTCAAGGTAAGCTTATTTAATGATTTTTAACTGCTATTGATTTTGATTGTTACATTATTAGTGTCTTATTAATGTTTAATATGTGTAAATTCATATAAGAATTCTGTGTGTGCAAATTAGAATGTAAGAATTAATATGTTGCTTATTACCTGCAGATATGTTGACTTCAACTCTTTTACTGTATATATTATGTTACCCACACATGCCTAATGTATTTCAAGGTTGTGCCCTTTTGTTCTAATTTGCCTGTTGTTGCTGTTATGAGGTTTATTTGTTTTAGGATAGCAAGTTGGTTTTTTTTACATGGTATATGACAGTTGGCAACCTTTTAATAAGTATTGTTTTTGTGCAGTAGGATGACATGCTACCTTAATATGAATTTATGATTCTTTTGCAGGCCTGTTACAGGGAAATTGACTCGAACTATCTCTCTCAAAGCGTCAACATTTCGAGAAACACAAAAAAAAAAAAAACTAATGACCAGCACCACCTAAACAGGTTTCCTGTAGCAATGACCACTTCTAGCATTTGTTCAAAGCTGCTACAACGCGCGGGCTCAAAAAAGAAATGCCACAACAAGAACCATTAACATATTCAACAAATGGCACAACAAGTACCATTAACAGGCTTACGCCAATCTTAATACAGAAAAAGAAGAAAGCTCCACGGCGATTTCTCCTATTTACGAGACGCCATGGATATTAACTAGGCGTATTAGGTATTAACTTTTCGAGTTGTTCATGTTGTCTTTCTGCTCTTTTGTTTTACCCAGTTGACTCTTGATTCTGAAACTTTATGCAACTTCCTAAATGCCGACATTGATGTTGTGCCTTATTCATATGAACAACTTATATTTTGATCTAATGTACATACTCATACTTTACAACTCGGTTTATAACCATGGAGTCGTCACCGTACAAAACCCACTATTTGTGTCTAACAACATAATTGGTTACTCCAAAACGCGTTAACATAATTGAAATAAACACAAACACATCTGCCCCGCAGCAACGCGTGGGCAAACATACTTGTTTAAGGTTAAAAGGTAAAAAATGAAACTTTTCTCGCATTTTTAAGTTGGTGTGTTTGTTCGAAATCTACCTACATTCGAATGTAGGTAAAACCTTCAAAAATACCTAAATTTGAACAAGTCGAAACCCTAAACTACCAACATTTGAACAAGTTCAGAAACTCCCTACATTTGTACTTGACCAGATTTACCTACATTTGACCAAAACTACCTACATTTTACCGAGTTCAGATTTACCTACATTGACCAAAACTACCTACATTTGACCAGTTTTACCTACATTTGACCAAAACTACCTACATTTGACAAAGTTCAGATTTACCTACATTTGATAAAAACTTCCTACATTTGACCAAAAAGTTACCAAGATTCCAAACAAGTTTTCACGAGATTCAAGTTTGATTTTTTTCGGAGATTTTATCCAAGATTCTACCGAGATTTTAACTAATTTTCTAACGAGTTTCTAACCAACTCTTTTACCGAGACTCACGTTGACTTTGGGGTTGACTTTTCACCGAGAATTGATCAAAGTTGACTTAGGGTTTTTACCGAGATTGTACTGTTTTAACAAGATTGTTCAAGGACTAAAATTTAATTTCCCTAACCCTAATTTCACATAATCATTTTCACGGGAATCAAACCAACTTTAACAGGACTTTAACACATTCAAGATCAAATCAAAGAACTAAAACCAAGACATCACGAAAACACAATCACTTCTTACCCATCTCTAAGATCCGTAATCTTTCACACATTTCTTCACAAATGGATACTCAACAAGACATCTATGCTGGCAGTGGCGAAAACTGTCCTCGTATGCTAGCCAGCGGGGAATACGTTCAGTGATCTAGTTGAATACTTCATTATGTAAGGAGTAAGCCCGACCGTAGACTACTCTTTAACTCAATCATGAATGGTCAGTACAAATTCAAAATGATTGAAGAAGGTGGTGATGCAACCCGTGGCCCTCCAGTATCTCCCGTCACCCGACTTCAAACTGAGAATGACTTGTTTGCAGAGGAAATAAAGCAATTTGACGCTGATGATCAAGTAATTCAGATGCTGCTTCTCGGACTACCAGTTAATGTTTACGCGACTGTTGACAGCTGTAAGACTACAAAGGAGATATGGTTAAAGGTTCAAAAGCAAATGCAAGGAACTGTCTATCAGAGTTTGATCAGTTCACATCTGTTGCGGGAGAGACCATTGAGTCATAGTATCACAGATTTTCCAGGTCGTTGGATGATTTAGATAGAAACAACTTGATCCGTATTCCATCAATTTGAAAATTGTTAGTGCAAATGTTACGACGTTTAATCTATACAGTGTCTTTATGTTTTAATGATAACAAACATGTAAATTGTAATAATAACGTAAAGTGCACAAGTTACTCATTTACACAAATCATCAATGCCGGAACGCATCAACATCTCTCGAAGGCTCAAGTCTACATCACTTCAGGTATGAACAAACATCATACCAACTTAGTTAAGCTATCAAAGAATTTATTTTTTCTAAACTTCACATTTTTATGTGACAAAATTTTTTTACAAAAGTGTTTTTGTAATAAAAAAGAAATGTTTTATTAAAGAAAATAAATTTGAATTTCAAATCTTCCAAAAACTATTTTCCCGCCTAAACCAGATAAGTTTTTCACCAGATAAACTTTTACCACATTAGGACAAAAACAGGAGCGTCTTAGGTGACGGTCCTGTAAATGTTCAGACAGTCCCTTATAAATAAAGGACCGTCCAACTTTAAGGGACCATCCCCCGCTCCTCCTAGTGCCTTAAATACTGCACTGTTTTCTCAGAAAAACTAACCCTCTTTGCATAAAAGTACTCTGTTCTTTCTTCCTCCTTCTTTGATCACTATAACTCTTTCGTATATGTTTATAAGTGATCCCGTCATCCTCTATCTCAAGTGCAAGAGAAGAACACTCGAATTCGCCACGAATAGAAGTGTTATAATGTAGTTGGTATGTGCTTAAACACATACCTTTTCTTGACCAAAACCGGTCCCAAATAGACCAAAAACTAACCAATTATGCCAAATATATTGTGTTTTTGTGTTTATGATTGTGCAGGGATGGATATTGTAAATTTGGACAAAAACCAAGAGAAACCGGTAAAACCGAGCACGGGATTTGGAAGAGTGAATAAAATCCGATGCCGGGAATCAAATTGTCAAAGCTATGCTCAAAAGTCAACAATCAGTCCTCAAAGTTTCATCAATTGACAAAACAAGCCCTTGGATTTATTTTGGAGAAATGGCAATACTAGTCCCTTGAGTTTTCATAAAATACTCAAGGGGTGTTCATCGGTTCGGTTCTCGGTTAATTGGTTTATTCGGTTCGGGTTGTTCGGTTAAAAAAAAATTTTGGGTCATAACCGAAAACCGAACCGAACCGAAAATATTTGTAACCGAACCGAACCGAGAACCGAACCGAAGTTCGGTTCGGTTATGGGTCAAAACCAAAAACCGAAATTTTGTACTTGAATATTGAACAACATTTATATTTTCTCTAATATTAAACCATAACAGTCTTGCATACACATATTGATATGTATGTCAAATGATTAAACCTAGAGAATAGAACATACATCATCCAGATACATAAACTTTCCTAAGAAATAACTAATCATAGCACATGACCCCATAACGGTATGCCAAAATATATGCAAAACGACATACCTAGACAAGTTTTAACATCTATTGAACACAAAATACCCTAACATCATAGGACCTAGGGTTAGTCAAGTTATATTTTTTTAATTAATATATAAAAAATATTAAATATTAATTATAATTCGGTTTTCGGTTCGGTTCGGTTGTCAATATGCTAAACCCATAACCGAACCATAAACCGATTAAAATGTTCGGTTCGGTTCGGTTTTACAAATTCGGTTCGGTTCGGTTTCGGTTTTCGGTTACTGCAGATATTACCCGATCCATGAACACCCCTACCCTTGAGTTTTCATAAAATACTCAATTGTTCCTTGTATTTTTGTTAAAACCAAAAACTTAAAAATCCTATAACCAAAATCAAAGCCGGTTACAATTAAAAGAAAAAAAAACCCACATAATCCAATCCACAAACTTTACCCAGCCCACTATCCCTTTGAATAACACATAGCCCATATCCGATCCAAACCCTACTATCCACCCGGTCAATAACTTAGGTCAAACAAAAATAAAAAAAAACCCACACACACAACCCCGCCAAACCTTTTACCCCTTTCCCCAATTAACCCAGAAAAATCACTGTTCCATGAACCCTAAAAAGTTAACCGTACGATTTTACCGAGATTAAGGGTATGATTGTCAAATCATTGGGTGTCAGATGTCAGAGAAGCACACGAATGGATACGTGGCGGCATTTCATTGGACCGAACACCTCACTAGATTTGATCCAAGGGCTAAGGTTGCTAGATTGGCGTCCAAGAAATGATCAGATGGATGAGAATGATTCAAAGTAGCACAAATGCACGCGGATTGATGACATGGCAGGTCTAGAATGATCCTTGATCGGCTATAAATAGAGACATCCTCCTCATTAGCTAAGCTTGTCCAATTTTTATGTTTTAAAAAATTGTTACCACTTTATTTTCTTGTCAAATTTACTGCTTTTCTTAGTGTAATCAATTCCATTTCTGTTTTTAATTATTGTTTTTAGTACCTTTAATCTTAGTTTGTATTAGGGTTATAAGTATTTTCTGAATTTATATTATAAGTCCTTTGTAATTTTTAATTTTTATTAATGCAAATTTCAATTTAAAATCATATTGATTCTGAGTTTTTATTGTTGTTATTTACTTCAGTCTATTATTGTTTTCAGCTCATTTAGTTTTTGTTAATTTCAATTTTTTGATCATCATTTCAATTATAAAAGAAAAGGAAAAAAAATAATAAATAAATAAATAAGCCAGCTTATTAATAAGCTGTTTTCTAGTTTGAGAACTTATATAAGCTTCATAGCTTACTGTAAGCTCTTATTGAGTCAATTTTGTCCTTAATTCACTAAAGTCAAAAAAAGGTCAAACACATGGTCAAAAAGTCAACTGTATAAGCTGAAAAATAAGTTGTTGATAAGCTGAGGGTATTAAGCTGTACTGGGGTTATTTTATTGGCTTATTTAAAGCCTGGGTTATGTTTGATAGATCAGATTCAGCAGGGTATCTTGTAAGTTCCATGTTTCCATTTTTAGCTTAATAAGTACTTAATCAATTTAGCTTATTATATCTGCTTATTTTTCCTGTTTACTTATTTTTTTTAGCTTAATAGTAGTTAAGATAGTCATAGTATTAGTAGAGTAGGGTAAATCAACTTAGTTTAGTATAAAATTGCAAAATCTGATTTCAAAAGGGTGTTTGGATTATAGGATAGTAGGGTTATTACTGTTGATGTGCTATTGGATCAAACTTGATATAGCTAAGTTTAGGTGTTAGAAGCATAAATCAGTAGGTGTTTAAGGTTTTATAGCTCTCTATAAGTATTTGGCCTTTTTGTGGAATTTTGAAAGCAATTACTGCCCTTAATAAGCTCTCATTAAGCTGAGCTTAAGTGAGACCCCATTTTAGCATTTCTGAGTTACTTTAGGTTAGTAAAGAATGATTGCAAAAGCTGGTCTCATTTAGTCAAGGTTTGCTAGTGGAAAGCGCCAAAAATACCAACCTGCTGTTACAGAAGTTATTTTGTGCAGACCTGCACTAGATCTGTTCAAATCAGTTAGTTGATTGCTTTTTATTGGTTTATTCTTTTGAGTTAATTGCATGAGTTTTGATATTCTCAGTAGCTAGTAGTATAGATTCTAGAATTTTGAGCTTAGTTTGCAGTTAGTAGCTTATTTTTCTAGCTTAATAGGTCTGCAAGTTCCCCCTTTATGTACTGCTCAGGCCTGCACAGTTTCATGTTCCAATAGCACCTGTTCTAGGGTCTAATTAGAGTAGCAATTGGTGAGAACTTTTGGGCATTCTCTTATTTTAAGCAATTTGATATAATAGCTTTGAGCTTATTATCTGGGATTTACCTTCAGAGCTTATTTGATAGCTTAATTGGAGGCTAGAAAGGTGCTGATCACTCATTTGTTTGCTGCCTTGACATAGAATCTGTTTAGCTTATATTCAGCTTAATCCTAGTGCTTATTTCTTCATTTTTAGTATTTTTCTAGTTTCCAGTAGTTAGAATAACTAGTCCTTAGCTTTTGATAATTTTTGGCTTATGTTTGCTTATTTTTAGCTTATTTTTCAAGTGCTTATTTACTGTTACAGCTTGATTAGGGTTAATTAGTTTCTCAAATTATTTTTCCTAGATTTCTTATTAAAAATTAGAATTACTCGGAAATTTTCAGAATTTTCCAAGTTGTTTAATATTTTTAAATCATTTAAATAGTTTTAATTAGTTTTTAATTCATAAAAAATTATTAAAAAGTCAAAAAAATATTTTTCTTTTTCCAAAAATTTTCTTTTATCAGCTTTAATATAGGAAAATTAATTTGCATTTTTAGGGCTTAAATTTTAGAAAATCACTTTTATTTACGTTTTTAAAATTCGTCGCGTAACGTTTTCAAATTACGGTTTTCGTTTTTAGGTTTGCATGCTTAGTGTAATTGTACCATTAGCATAATTAGTTGTTTCTTTTATACATTTCATTGCTTGTAGTGTAAAAACACCAATCATCACTCTTTTCACACAATTCACCACACTTATTCGACACCGAAACAAAAACTCGAATTCGACCTTCGTTGGGACACGACCCGGGGAAAACGCATTCGTTGTGTTTTATCTTGGAAAAATATATACTATAAAAACAAAAAATAAAAAAATGGCGCCGCTGCCGGGGAAGGCTTGAGAAGAGTTTGAATTTCGTTCGTTGGATCGTGTTTTGAAGATCCTTCCTCGGAAGTTATTTGTTTTTAAAAAATACAAAAATACAAAAAGAAAATAAATAAAACACTTTTCCTAAAGTGTTTTCAAATATACTAATAATATAACCTCACTTTTTCTGAAAAGTGTTGTAAACCATTCCGAATAAACAACAAAAGAGATCGTGAAGTTAAACGTTATTCGGATTATTTCTTTACTACAACCTATACACGGGGTTTAAGGATGGTCTTGACATTAAATTGCAGACCGAAAGAGGCGGGTTTTTAATCACCTTCGAGTGGACCTTTGCTTCTCTGCCACGCTGCGCGTAGTTTTGAAAGAAACGAGTACGGTTGATCAAACGATCACCAAAAATATAATAATTCTAATTTTTTCCTTAATGTAAAAATCCAAAAAGATTTTTCTTTTCAAATTTATTTTCCATTTTTCTTTTGAGATTTTCCATGTTTCTAAATTTAAAAATATTCTTCGGTATCCTCTTAAATGTTTAATTCTTCTCTTTTTATCCTCTCATCATTTAATTCTCCACAATGATTGATTTTCCACCATCTCATCCCCATGATCCTCGGACCATGGAGGATTTTTATCGTCCGACACTTATCGGTAGAGGAGGACCGATCGTTCCAGGAACCGATTTCCAATTAAAAAATCATATGGTTCGGATGATCCAGCAAAATTGCCAATTTCACGGATTTCGAGATGAGGATGCAAACGAACACTTGAACAAATACTTATCCATCACTCAATCCATAAAACAAAATGGAGTTTCTCTAGATAACATCCGTTTGAATCTCTTTCCATTCTCTTTATCCCACAATGCTGAATCGTGGTTTTATACTCTTAAAACCCACTCAATTCATTCATGGGAAGAGATGTTCGTCAAGTTTCTCTCAAAATACTTTCCACGTTCTAAAATGGTGCAGCTTAGGAAAGACATTCTGAATTTCCGGCAATTGCCCACGGAGTCCGTATTTGAAGCTTGGGAGAGATTTAAATCATTATTGCAGAAATGTCCAGATCATAAAATTTTGCTTCTTGATCAAATCCTAACCTTTTATCATGGTATAACTCCGATTGATCAAAACAAAATTATGTTGGCAGCCGGCGGGAATTTCATGCGGAAAACTCCACAAGAAGCTTACGATTTGATCGAGAATATGACACAACATCATTATCAATGGGACTCCGAAGTTCCAAGTGATCATTATTCCGATTATGATTCCGTTATGAATGAACAAATCGAGGTCCTTGGCAAGCAAGTCAATTATATCAGTCACAATTATCAACCAGGACCAGGTCATCCTCACACCTTTTACTTTTCAGACTCTGAAGAGAGTGATGAGGATGAACCTTCTGAAGTGTTAAAAGTTCAAACGTCGATTCCTCCTCCGAGTGGCAATCCCACTCCGTCGTCAGAACTTATCATTTCCAACTCTTCCCCTTCTCTCACACCGGTTGAGGGAAGTGATTCTCTCTTGGAAGAGGTCGATGTTTTTCTTACCCTTGATGATTCAATTTCACCGGAAATTGATGATACCGATCTTGATCTGGGGGGAGATGCTTCGTTATCAGAAAAGGAGATATCTGATGAACCGTCACTTTCTTTTCCCCCGGAAGAAGTTAAAGAAGTTATTTTTGAAGAAAAGCCGTCAGATCCTCCAGAGCTCGAGCTCGAGGATGCTTTGCCCGAATATGAGAATTTTCTGTTTGATACGGCCGAGGAGAGTAGTGGCAATCCCACTTCTCGTCCTGATTTTTCTCTTCCGGCTTTTGAAGCCTTCTTCTTTGATATTGATCATTCGGAGGAGACGAGTAGTGGCAGTCCCACTTCTCATGCTTATATCTCTCCTCCCGAGTATGATTCATTTCATTTTGATATGAATGATCTTTATCACGAGAAGTTCTCCGATGAACTTTCTCTCTTTATATCTCCTCCGGAATACAATCAATTCTATTTTGATCTTGAAGATGATACTAGTCTGGGGGGAGGTGTACTTTCTCATAAGTATTTCATCCCGACCCTCCCTCCCGAGACGTTTGTGGCCATTAAGAACTTAAATGACAAATCTTCTTTTGATGATGAAGAGCTTTTTATGATCATCATCAAAATCTTTATGCTCTTCATTACTTATGCTGAGACTTCTCCTATCCTTCACTCCGTCGGGAGTGAGGATATCATCTTTGACCCCGGTATTACCATTTCTGGTTCTTCTTTCTTACTACCGTGGGTGTCTCATCGGGGTGGAACTTTCATATGTTTCAATGTTTATCCAAACCTGTAACACCCCCAACTCGGAATATGGCAGCGGGACTTAGCTTGGGGTGCTACTCGAGGGGTAAGAGTCAAAATCATAGATAAACGATCTCATAACGAGACGTTTTAATAAAATACCACATTCAAATACAAAGTTCAACCATTAGAGTTCAAAAGACTCTTACCACATTTAGCAGCGGATAATGAAATAGTTTGCAGCGGAAAAATAAAGTAGTTTGCAGCGGAAAATTTAGATAGAAATAACAAAACACAACCCACGGATAGCCATCCGGAACCTCCAGCCCTTCCTCGTGCACACTTCAGAAATCAATTACCTAAGATAAACATGCTTAAAAAGTCAACACAAAGGTTGAGTGTAATCCATAGGTTTAATAAAAATTAGTTGAGCACAAAATTTTAGTCTGGAAGATATAAGCAACAAATGCAAATATCGAATAAGCGTCACATAATTTTCTGGATTGCTAAGCTCATGACACACAAAGCGTTAACCGGCACCAGAAACTCTGGTGTAAGTCGACAGTAACCGCGGAATTTCATAATCATAATAGTTGCCCCCAAAGCCAGGTATCTTGCCAAATACCTAGTTAACTCAATTATAGCACACCCATGTTGCCTACCTGGTCAACAGGGGTGGGATGGTCAAATCCTATAGGCCTATAAACTATAATCGCGCTCACCCGCAGGTGATTAATGGTTCATGATCGAGGGACTTGCTTTTGGCAAGGAAGGTACTTAGCATTCATAGCGTCAATCAGGAATAGCATACAATAAACAATTGTGCTCAGAAAAACAGTAAGTAGCATGTATCTCCCCCACGGGATTTATAAATATTTAATAGCGCGCAAGTGGGGCTATGAATCACACCTTAGTCACAGAGAAAACGAGATAACAATCAGATGGTACGGCACAGCAAATGAACCTCAGCACAACCTAATCAATTAATGACATAACTCAGATATAACATCCAAAATGATTTAATAAATAATACTCGTATAAAAGGTTTTTAGTTCCAATGGCGTTTGAAAGAAAATACGTTTAAGTCTCGTGTGGAAGACAAGAAAGGTGGAAAGGTAACAAGTCGGCGGAAACGAACGAACACTCAAGAAGGACGAGGGAAGAGAAAAGAAGGAATACAAAAGAAAGAATTAATTCAGAAGAGAATAAATAACCAAACAAACGACCTCGATAGATAGTTTCGGCTTTTCCCCGTTTTCCCAAAATAGATGTTATAATCGCTAAAACATAAGAGCTTTGAAAAGATTTTGGAATATTTAATAAATCATAAATAGTTTAAGTTTTATAAAACATTTCACGAAATTTCGGCATGAATTGCCCGTTTATAAAACATTTCCAAGTCATACGACTTATTTGAATATTCCAATTGTTAACAAGTTTTACAAGTTTAAATATATAATTGGACATATCATTCACGTGAATATTAGTTGTTTAGTTTTATCGACCATTTTGTATTGTTCGGGTCCAGGTAGGTTAAGCTCTTATGAGTCTAACGTACCCTTCCGTCTCATGTACCAAAAGGTCCATAATAGTCCAAATAACTAACACCGTAAATCCAATACGTCCAATCCTTTGTCCAACATATATCGTCACAAATAATAATCCGAATCCAAATCCATGTGTTGCAATAACCTCTTAACTATAATTAAACCTTTATTCTTTTTATCATTTCATAATTATTAATCCGGTTTTATCAAAACTTAGCCGAAACCGTTACCAACACAATTAAATATACAAACACAACACATAGTTAAATAAATAAACTTCGCCGTGACTCGTAACGAGTCACGGTTTGACTCGACGTGAGTCTTTTGGCTCTCGGCCTAGCTCAAATCCGAATCCAACATAAACAAATCCAACACAAACATATTACTCTTGACAAAATGCAAATGACTCAAACCACACAAAAAATGAAACTGCCACAACCAAGTGGTCCACAAATACGCATCAACTTTAATAACAACACAATCCTAAACTAAACCACACTCACCTTGCCTCGCCGTGACTCGCCGTGAGTCACGGCTTGGCTTTTCCTTGACTGCCGAGACAACCAAAACCAAACGGACCCAAATTAAAATTCAAAACAATCCACAAACTCGGAATAAATAAAAGGAAGGAAAGAAAACAATTAAAACCATCAACTCACCCAAGTCAACCGAGTTGACTCGGTGAGTCACCGAGTTGACTGGGTCAACGACGAGAGGGGGAGGGGAGGGTCCACACGAGGGTTTTCACAGTTTTTAAAACCATTTTAATAAACAAAAACATTATTATTATTACCGGATTAAATAAAAATACGAATTAGGGTTTTAAAAATAATATTGAAAAGGGGTAGGGGAAGGCGCGTGAACGCGTTTTACCGTCAAGAGAAACAAAGAGGAGGAGTGCGGTGGTCTTCGGTGGTGGCGGCGTCGTCGGTGGTGGCGCGTGGAGGTGGTTCGAAGGGTGGTGAGGGCGAGTGAGTGGTACGATTGGAGTCAGGAAGTCCCGATCTATCGATTGGTGTAAGAAAGTAAAAGTGGCCGGAAAGTTGGCCGGAATTTATGAAGATTCCGGCGACGGTCACCGGAAACTGCTGGTGTCGCCGGAGGGTGGCCGGTCGGCGAGATCAAGAGAGAGAGAAGGAATGAGATGTGTGTGTGTGTATTTTAGGTGAGAAGTGAAATAAATAAATATATAAAAGGTTTTTATATTCAAAAGGGAGGGTGTGAAATGAAAATGTGAAAGTGAGGGTATAAAATGAAAAGTAGGGGCGGAGGGGCTATAACTGCCAACTTGGCTAAACTTTTGATAAAAACACCGCGGGACCCATTTGACGTACCAAACGAACTCGAAAATTAACGAAACTTGCGTCATTGTTCACGAAATAATTTTTCCAATAAAAACGAGTATAAATTTGCAATACTTTCAAAAATAAATATTTTTGACAAATACGATACGTTTCGTGCGTCCTAGGTTGTGCTGGTTCACTAATTGGGACAATATTCTCGTTTCTCGCAATAATTCTCGTTTCTCAAGCCCAAACAAGTTCAATAAAAAGTTTAAGTTCTCAGGTAATGCAAAGTTTTAAAATAATTGGCTAGAAAGGTTTTGGAAAATTACCGGGTGTTACAGCACATACATCATGTTGGGAAATCAGTCCCTGATTTCAGTTTAACTTATCGGTTCCGGTTTCGAAGAGGTGAGGGTATTTGCGTTTGAACTGGTCCTCGCGTTCCCAGGTGAATTCGGGTCCTCTCTTGGAATTCCAGCGGACTTTCACGAGGGAAATTTTGCTCCTCTTTAATCGTTTGACCTCACGCTCCATAATCTCTACAGGTTCTTCAATAAAGTTCAGTTGCGCATCAAATTGAATCTCATCGAGTGGAATCATGGCTGTCTCATCGGACAAGCATTTCTTCAAATTAGACACGTGGAATACAGGATGTACCCTACTGAGCTCTGGTGGTAATTCTAGCTTATAAGCTACAGGACCAGCTCGATTTAGAATCTTGAACGGTCCTATGTATCTGGGGTTCAGCTTTCCCCGCTTGCCGAAACGAATCACTCCCTTCCATGGTGAAACCTTCAACATAACTCTATCCCCAACCTGAAACTCAAGAGGTTTGCGTCTTACGTCTGCGTAACTTTTCTGACGGTCTCGCGCGATCTTCAATCGGTCTTTAATCTGCACAATCTTTTCTATGGTCTCTCGAACAAGATCCGGCCCAATGAGCTGAGCTTCTCCTACCTCAGCCCAACAAATGGGTGATCGACACTTTCGACCATACAATGCCTCGAACGGTGCAGCCTTGATACTTGCATGATAGCTGTTGTTGTATGAAAACTCGATCAAAGGCAAATGTGTATCCCACCCATTTCCAAAATCAATTACACAGGCCTGGAGCATATCCTCTAATGTCTAAATCGTCCTTTCACTCTGGCCATCTGTTTGTGGGTGATATGCAGTGCTCATGTCGAGGTTCATGCCAAAGGCATCTTGAAGCAACTGCCAAAAATTTGAAGTAAACCTGCTGTCTCTATCAGAGATGATAGATATGGGAGCTCCATGTCTCGATACTACCTCCTTCACGTAGAGCCTTGTCAACTTATCCATGCCGTAATTCTCCTTGATTGGTAGAAAATGTGTTGATTTCATCAATCGATCGACTATGACCCATATAGCGTCGAAACCAGTTGCAGTCCTTGGGAGTTTGGTGACGAAGTCCATAGTGATCCGTTCCCATTTCCATTCGGGAATCTCAGGTTGTTGTAGAAGACCAGACGGTTTCTGATGTTCGGCCTTAACTTTTGCGCACGTCAAACACTTTCGAACATAATCAGCAACTTCAGCTTTCATATTCGGCCACCAATATAGTTCCTTGAGATCATGGTACATTTTGTCGGATCCTGGGTGAATGGAATACTTTGACTTATGAGACTCATGCATAATCAAGTCTCGCAATCCTCCATAACTTGGCACCCAACTTCTTCCTTTAAAACACAATGTTCCGTCTGAACGCCTCTCAAACTTCTTCTGTATCATGCCACCAAGACTTTCACTCTGGCGATTTTCTTGTTTCACTGCTTCTTCTTAAGCATGGAGAATTTGAGCGGGAAGATTTGAATTGATGGTCATAACTAGAGCTCGAACTCGTAGAGGTTTCAACCGTTCCTTACGGCTCAAGGCATCAGCCACAACGTTTGCCTTTCCTGGGTGATATCGGATCTCACAGTCGTAATCACTTAGAGTTTCTAACCATTGCCGTTGCCTCATATTCAGCTCCTTCTGATCTAAGATATGCTGAAGACTCTTGTGATCGGTGTACACGACACACTTCGTTCCGTATAGGTAGTGCCTCCATATCTTGAGTGCAAAAACCACAGCTTCTAACTCCAAATCATGCGTAGTATACTTCTCCTCGTGGGTCTTAAGTTGTCGGGAAGCATATGCCATGACTTTCCCTCTCTGCATCAAAACTGCTCCTAAACCATGATAGGATGCATCGCAGTATACCACAAAATCCTCCACTCCGTCTGGCAACGCCAAAATCGGTGCACTACACAGTTTTCTCTTCAGGATTTGGAATGCTTCTTCTTCATCATTTCCCCATTCATACTTCTTATTCTTCTGAGTCAATGCAGTTAATGGTTTAGCAACCTTGGAGAATCCCTCGATGAATCTCCGGTAATACCCGGCCAATCCCAAAAATTGTCGGATCTCTGTAGCATTAGAAGGTGTTGGCCAATTCTCAATAGCTTCAATCTTCGCGGGATCTACATGCAACCCTTTGTTGTCAATCACATGGCCAAGAAATTGTACTCTACGAATCCAAAAGTCACACTTAGAGAATTTGGCGTACAATTGTTCTTCCTTGAGTAATTTGAGAATTGTCGTCAGATGTTGCTTGTGCTCTTCTTCAGTCTTGGAGTAGATCAAGATATCGTCGATAAAGACTATGACAAACTTGTCCAAGTATGGTTTACACACTCGGTTCATGAGGTCCATGAATACAGCCGGTGCGTTTGTCAAACCAAATGGCATTACTTTGAATTCATAGTGGCCATAGCGAGTCCTGAACGCCGTCTTGGGAATATCCTCTTCCCGGACTCTAAGTTGGTGGTAACCTGACCTCAAATCTATCTTTGAGTAGTAATCTGACCCTTGCAGCTGGTCAAACAGATCATCAATTCTTGGTAATGGGTAGCGATTCTTCACCGTCAGCTTGTTCAATTCGCGATAGTCAATACACATTCTAAACGACCCATCTTTCTTCTTTACGAACAACACCGGTGCTCCCCACGGTGATGAACTAGGTCGAATGAAACCTTTATCTAACAACTCTTGCAATTGCTTAGACAGTTCTTGCATTTCGGTAGGAGCGAGTCGATATGGTGCACGAGCCACGGGTGCAGCTCCTGGAACTAATTCGATTAGAAATTCTACTTGGCGAGTTGGTGGAAGTCCAGGTAAATCTTCAGGGAATACCTCAGGGAAATCACGCACAATCGGGACGTCCTCGAGTCGTTTCTCCTCAGACTCTTTCTTGGACACTTGTGCTAAAAACGCATGACAACCTTTCTCGATATACTTCAGCGTCTTAATACAGGAAATGATGTTCAAACGGGTTCCACTACGGTCTCCGCGGACATCCAAAGTCTCGTTATCAAGAGGGATATGAATAACTCGTTCACCACAAATAATGATGGCTCGATGCTTGGATAACCAATCCATTCCCACAACTACGTCAAAGCTTCCGAGTTCAATGGGCATAAGGTCGATGCTAAACGGGTGATCTAGAAGGTTTAAGGTACAGTCTCGGATTACGGTGCAAGTATTAACCAGATTTCCATTAGCTAGTTCAATACTATAACTGGTGTCTAGTATGGTAGGGGTGAGATTTAGTAGCAGTGAAATCTTAGAAGATATAAAGCTCATATCGGCACCAGAATCAAATAAGACTTTAACACGAAGGTTGTTGAGTAGAAACGTACCGGTAACGACATTTGGGTCCTGATACTGCTCTCCATTTCCCAGCACGTATGCTCTGCCACGAGCACCTTCGGTCTTTTGTCCAGTATTTTTCGGGCACTGGCTCTTGTAATGTCCACGTTCTCCACACCCAAAGCAAGTTATAACCGGCTGTGCGTTACTCCCTGTAGCCACAGCTTTTCCCTTACAGTTCTTGGCAACATGCCCAACTTTGTTGCATTTCTTACATCTCACAGTGCATGGTCCAGAGTGATGTTGTTTGCACTTGGCGCAGTATGGTTGGTTCCCAGCATATCCTCTAACTTGTGTCGTTGCAGCCACGTATGTCCTGACAGTCTCTTGTCGACGGTTCTGCTGGTGGTGATGATTGTTGTCACGGTACTGGTTGTTGTTGTTATAGTTGTTTCTCCTGTAGTCATCCCACTTTCTCTTATGATCAAAACTGTTACCTTTCTGAGCAGTTCCATTCTTGATTGCTTGATCCATCAGTCGTTCAGCTATACGGATTGCATCGTCCAAGGTTTGAGAATTGTATGACGTCACATTACCTTTGATACAGGCCGGTAAACCTCCAATAAACTTTTCAAGCAGCTTCTCATTATCCGGCACCACATGGGCACAGAAAACTTTCAACTCTTGGAATCGGCGAACATAGGTAGCAAGATCAACATCTTTCACCGCCAAATAGTAGAATTCAGTATCCAACTTTCTCATGTCACTACGTGAGCAAAACTCCTGTACCATCTCCTTTTTAAGTTCCTCCCATGAAATATTATAAGCATTTACAATCCCAACATACTTAGCATATGCCATCCACCAGGATAATGCCTGCTCCATCAAGGTTCCCGTGGCATACTTTACCTTGCAGTCTTCTCTCCAGTTACTCCTTAGGAACACTGATTCCATCTTTTCAAACCATTGTGTTAAGCCGACAGCTCCTTCTGTTCCCTTGAAGGTAGTGCGTTGGCAGCTCATGAATTCTTTGTAGGTGCAGAAACGGTTCTCATAGACAGGTTGCACTCCCGCCTGTCCAACAATCTGGTTGCTAGCACCTGCTTGTCCAGCAAGCGCCGCAGCTATGCCTTCTTTAATCATTTTCTGAATCGCGGTCGGGGTCATTCTTTTAGGTGGCATAATTCTATCAATCATTACAAATGTACAACACTGTAAGTATCTGATTAATATCACAGAATCATAACATAAAAGTCAATAATGATACATCATAATATAGCGTTCATTCAACATCATAATAGTACATCACCAAAATACGTCGTAGATTCGATACTCGTCATCAGTCTTGCAAGATATGCAAAACGACTACAAGTTTCTTATCAAATCTACTAACCGAAACTAGTCAGTTCAGTACGTACAAGGTAAACTACTACTACAATAATTAACTACCATAATAAAGATGATCACTAATCTCTACTGACGGTCTCCTATCTTCTCATCATTATCATCCATCTTCTCATCATCCGGGTGAGGTACATTAATAGGGTGTGGGTCCATTTCTGGACTAGGTGGTGCAAGGGGTGATCGACGGGTGCAACTGATAATTGACCGGTGGGAATTGATGTAGCCGTAATACTCTCCATGGAGCATCGGGACAAGTATAAAAATTTCTAGCCAAATGTTTAAAAATAGTTTCATATAAAAATGAAATAGTAGTGAAAATCCAAACATACAGTAATAAAGTACTTACGAGTGAAGTGGCACGGAAGGCTGATGGCTATCGATTTTGAAAAGCGTTTTGACTCACACGAAAATGTTTATAGTCGAGTATGATCTCGTTCTCTATAAACGGTGGCTCTGATACCATTCTGTAACACCCCCAACTCGAAATATGGCAGCGGGACTGAGCTTGGGGTGCTACTCGAGGGGTAAGAGTCAAAATCATAGATAAACGATCTCATAACGAGACGTTTTAATAAAATACCACATTCAAATACAAAGTTCAACCATTAGAGTTCAAAAGACTCTTAACACATTTAGCAGCGGATAATGAAATAGTTTGCAGCGGAAAAATAAAGTAGTTTGCAGCGGAAAATTTAGATAGAAATAACAAAACACAACCCACAGATAGCCATCCGGAACCTCCAGCCCTTCCTCGTGCACACTTCAGAAATCAATTACCTGAGATAAACATGCTTAAAAAGTCAACACAAAGGTTGAGTGTAATCCATAGGTTTAATAAAAATTAGTTGAGCACAAAATTTTAGTCTGGAAGATATAAGCAACAAATGCAAATATCGAGTAAGCGTCACATAATTTTCTGGATTGCTAAGCTCATGACACACAAAGCGTTAACCGGCACCAGAAACTCTGGTGTAAGTCGACAGTAACCGCGGAATTTCATAATCATAATAGTTGCCCCCAAAGCCAGGTATCTTGCCAAATACCTAGTTAACTCAATTATAGCACACCCATGTTGCCTACCTGGTCAACAGGGGTGGGATGGTCAAATCCTATAGGCCTATAAAATATAATCGCGCTCACCCGCAGGTGATTAATGGTTCATGATCGAGGGACTTGCTTTTGGCAAGGAAGGTACTTAGCATTCATAGCGTCAATCAGGAATAGCATACAATAAACAATTGTGCTCAGAAAAACAGTAAGTAGCATGTATCTCCCCCACGGGATTTATAAATATTTAATAGCGCGCAAGTGGGGCTATGAATCACACCTTAGTCACAGAGAAAACGAGATAACAATCAGATGGTACGGCACAGCAAATGAACCTCAGCACAACCTAATCAATTAATGACATAACTCAGATATAACATCCAAAATGATTTAATAAATAATACTCGTATAAAAGGTTTTTAGTTTCAATGGCGTTTGAAAGAAAATACGTTTAAGTCTCGTGTGGAAGACAAGAAAGGTGGAAAGGTAACAAGTCGGCGAAAACGAACGAACACTCAAGAAGGACGAGGGAAGAGAAAAGAAGGAATACGAAAGAAAGAATTAATTCAGAAGAGAATAAATAACCAAACAAACGACCTCGATAGATAGTTTCGGCTTTTCCCCGTTTTCCCAAAATAGATGTTATAATCGCTAAAACATAAGAGCTTTGAAAAGATTTTGGAATATTTAATAAATCATAAATAGTTTAAGTTTTATAAAACATTTCACGAAATTTCGGCATGAATTGCCCGTTTATAAAACATTTCCAAGTCATACGACTTATTTGAATATTCCAATTGTTAACAAGTTTTACAAGTTTAAATATATAATTGGACATATCATTCACGTGAATATTAGTTGTTTAGTTTTATCGACCATTTTGTATTGTTCGGGTCCAGGTAGGTTAAGCTCTTATGAGTCTAACGTACCCTTCCGTCTCATGTACCAAAGGGTCCATAATAGTCCAAATAACTAACACCGTAAATCCAATACGTCCAATCCTTTGTCCAACATATATCGTCACAAATAATAATCCGAATCCAAATCCATGTGTTGCAATAACCTCTTAACTATAATTAAACCTTTATTCTTTTTATCATTTCATAATTATTAATCCGGTTTTATCAAAACTTAGCCGAAATCGTTACCAACACAATTAAATATACAAACACAACACATAGTTAAATAAATAAACTTCGCCGTGACTCGTAACAAGTCACGGTTTGACTCGACGTGAGTCTTTTGGCTCTCGGCCTAGCTCAAGTCCGAATCCAACATAAACAAATCCAACACAAACATATTACTCTTGACAAAATGCAAATGACTCAAACCACACAAAAAATGAAACTGCCACAACCAAGTGGTCCACAAATACGCATCAACTTTAATAACAACACAATCCTAAACTAAACCACACTCACCTTGCCTCGCCGTGACTCGCCGTGAGTCACGGCTTGGCTTTTCCTTGACTGCCGAGACAACCAAAACCAAACGGACCCAAATTAAAATTCAAAACAATCCACAAACTCGGAATAAATAAAAGGAAGGAAAGAAAACAATTAAAACCATCAACTCACCCGAGTCAACCGAGTTGACTCGGTGAGTCACCGAGTTGACTGGGTCAATGACGAGAGGGGGAGGGGAGGGTCCACACGAGGGTTTTCACAGTTTTTAAAACCATTTTAATAAACAAAAACATTATTATTATTACCGGATTAAATAAAAATACGAATTAGGGTTTTAAAAATAATATTGAAAAGGGGTAGGGGAAGGCGCGTGAACGCGTTTTACCGTCAAGAGAAACAAAGAGGAGGAGTGCGGTGGTCTTCGGTGGTGGCGGCGTCGTCGGTGGTGGCGCGTGGAGGTGGTTCGAAGGGTGGTGAGGGCGAGTGAGTGGCACGATTGGAGTCAGGAAGTCCCGATCTATCGATTGGTGTAAGAAAGTAAAAGTGGCCGGAAAGTTGGCCGGAATTTATGAAGATTCCGGCGACGGTCACCGGAAACTGCTGGTGTCGCCGGAGGGTGGCCGGTCGGCGAGATCAAGAGAGAGAGAAGGAAAGAGATGTGTGTGTGTGTATTTTAGGTGAGAAGTGAAATAAATAAATATATAAAAGGTTTTTATATTCAAAAGGGAGGGTGTGAAATGAAAATGTGAAAGTGAGGGTATAAAATGAAAAGTAGGGGCGGAGGGGCTATAACTGCCAACTTGGCTAAACTTTTGATAAAAACACCGCGGGACCCATTTGACGTACCAAACGAACTCGAAAATTAACGAAACTTGCGTCATTGTTCACGAAATAATTTTTCCAATAAAAACGAGTATAAATTTGCAATACTTTCAAAAATAAATATTTTTGACAAATACGATACGTTTCGTGCTTCCTAGGTTGTGCTGGTTTACTAATAGGGACAATATTCTCGTTTCTCGCAATAATTCTCGTTTCTCAAGCCTAAACAAGTTCAATAAAAAGTTTAAGTTCTCAGGTAATGCAAAGTTTTAAAATAATTGGCTAGAAAGGTTTTGGAAAATTACCGGGTGTTACAAAACCTCTTGAACGAAAGTCCGATTGAGAGTATCTCTTCCACTTGCTCCCCCAAGGACAATTAAATTCGGGGTCGAGTCAAGCTCATGTGAATCGGTTACCAAAAACAAGCGCTTCGTGGGAGGCACCCCATACTTACCTTCTATCTTCTTATCTCTTTTCTAATAAAGTGACGTGAGGAGGGCTTCCTTCTCCATTTCTTGTGTTTCGTGTTTTTCTTGTGATGTGTCCAGGATTGCCCGATGATTGAAGACTCTCGTGCTCGTGGTTTGCTTCTCTCCACTCGAGTTTCATCATTCGTTGCTTATCCGATATCGTGAATCTTATCGTTTTACGTTTATCTTTGGCATAATTAATAAACGGCCTTAGATTTATGTAGGAGTACCCTTACCTTTAAGACATTGAGGACAATGTCTCATTTTAGTCTGGGGGGGTAATCTGTCGATTCGATTTTTGCCTTGCAATTTTTGCCGTTTACTCATGCAACCCCATTTTTTCTCAAAAATTGAAAAATCCAAAAAATGAGAAAATTTAAAATTTTTTGCAAAAATATAATAAATTTTGACATTTTTGTTGACTTTCCGCTGGTGAGAGTAGGAATAAAATTCTAACTTGACCGGGCGTGTTGAGCCCTAGCTTGTTCCCTTAACCATTTTATAATCTATAAGCTCGTGCTAGTCTTTTACACAAGGAGCTATAAAATGCGAATTCTTTTTAAGAATTTGCAAGTTCCCGTATCGACTTTATATATGCATGGCTTGATTATTTGGCTAAGCATTCGTGGATCTTATTATTTAAGATTTTAAATTTGCGAAGAACGAGAAATGATAGAGTTGTTTATAAGTTAGATTGCTAAACGTGGAGTAGTTGGATCTCTTTAGAGCTCATCAAAGTTATTTGTGGCTTTTTGTTCCCATAAGCTTGTTTCACCCAATAATAGTAATCTAGGAATAATTAAAGGTATTTTGGTTTTGGCGATAATTAGTTTTTATTTCTTTCTTAGAGAATCCTTGCTTATGAAAGTTGGGTACACATCAAGGTACTGTCAGTGTTACGGTGTAATAGACTATTCCATCTTGCCGGCTCGCAACCGATGTTGGGATTGTTATAAAAGCCGTAGGACTTGGGGTTTGGCAACACAAATAATTAATGAATATGATAATGTATAATAATAATCCAAAGCCATAAAAAGTTTTCTACATCTTGCCGGTTCGCAGCCGATGTTGTAGACTTCTAATAAAGGCAGAGGAAAAATTCCAAGGTCATAATAGACTATCACATCTTGCCGGCTCGTAACCGATGTTGTGATTGTTATAAAGGGCCAAGGATTAAATACGTTAATGTGCTTAATAATGTTAAAAAAATGCCAAACTTCGACTCCGGGGGTATCCTAATAAAAGCTTCTGTCTCTGGACTCGTAGATGAGTTGTTTCGGTCGTATATAAAAGGGATATCCTCAAAATCGTGTTAAATCAGAGACCTTGATGTGGACCTCATTTTTGTATGCAACGGTTTTCGAGGGAAGGTTTGGAAACTACTTAGCGTCTAAACTAGGTATCTTTATCGGATTAAAATTATCAAAATGAGAAAATATGAAGCAATTCATTTCTCACCAAAAATAAAATAAATAGAGGAAAATAGGAATTTGGGAACAAGGAGTCCACAATTAGCTTTCTGGGTAGTGTTGGCAATCTAACTTGTAAATAACAATGATTTCGTTTTTAAGCTTAGTTTGGGGGCCCGTGAAAAATCGGGGACGACGAATTTTATCCGTATGGTCACTTCTTTATGAGTCGTGTTTCCTGCTCGAAGACCCTAAAAGTTATCGTGAGATAATGATTGTCAACAAAGCCGTCACATGAATAATAAGAAAAATACAAAAATAGAATAAAAAGGAAAAATGGAGAGTTTTTAGAACTTAAGATTTCTCGATCTCTTTTGAAAATTTTGCTACTTCTCAAAGTTAGTAAAAAGAGATTGGAAATTTTCGGTTTCAAAAACGTGTTTTTATAACATTGCATGAGGACATTGCAATAGCTTAGTCTGGGGGAATTTGGTATGTGCTTAAACACATACCTTTTCTTGACCAAAACCGGACCCAAATAGACCAAAAACTAACCAATTATGCCAAATATATTGTGTTTTTGTGTTTATGATTGTGCAGGGATGGATATTGTAAATTTGGACAAAAACCAAGAGAAACCGGTAAAACCGAGCACGGGATTTGGAAGAGTGAATAAAATCCGATGCCGGGAATCAAATTGTCAAAGCTATGCTCAAAAGTCAACAATCAGTCCTAAAAGTTTCATCAATTGACAAAACAAGCCCTTGGATTTATTTTGGAGAAATGGCAATACTAGTCCCTTGAGTTTTCATAAAATACTCAATTGGTCCTTGTATTTTTGTTAAAACCAAAAACTTAAAAATCCTATAACCAAAATCAAAGCCGGTTACAATTAAAAGAAAAAAAAAACCCACATAACCCAATCCACAAACTTTACCCAGCCCACTATCCCTTTGAATAACACATAGCCCATATCCGATCCAAACCCAACTATCCACCCAGTCAATAACTTAGGTCAAACAAAAATAAAAAAAAACCCACACACACAACCCCGCCAAACCTTTTACCCCTTTCCCCAATTAACCCAGAAAAATCACTGTTCCATGAACCCTAAAAAGTTAACCGTACGATTTTACCGAGATTAAGGGTATGATTGTCAAATCATTGGGTGTCAGATGTCAGAGAAGCACACGAATGGATACGTGGCGGCATTTCATTGGACCGAACACCTCACTAGATTTGATCCAAGGGCTAAGGTTGCTAGATTGGCGTCCAAGAAATGATCAGATGGATGAGAATGATTCAAAGTAGCACAAATGCACGCGGATTGATGACATGGCAGGTCTAGAATGATCCTTGATCGGCTATAAATAGAGACATCCTCCTCATTAGCTAAGCTTGTCCAATTTTTATGTTTTAAAAAATTGTTACCACTTTATTTTCTTGTCAAATTTACTGCTTTTCTTAGTGTAATCAATTCCATTTCTGTTTTTAATTATTGTTTTTAGTACCTTTAATCTTAGTTTGTATTAGGGTTATAAGTATTTTCTGAATTTATATTATAAGTCCTTTGTAATTTTTAATTTTTATTAATGCAAAATTCAATTTAAAATCATATTGATTCTGAGTTTTTATTGTTGTTATTTACTTCAGTCTATTATTGTTTTCAGCTCATTTAGTTTTTGTTAATTTCAATTTTTTGATCATCATTTCAATTATAAAAGAAAAGGAAAAAAAATAATAATAAATAAATAAATAAGCCAGCTTATTAATAAGCTGTTTTCTAGTTTGAGAACTTATATAAGCTTCATAGCTTACTGTAAGCTCTTATTGAGTCAATTTTGTCCTTAATTCACTAAAGTCAAAAAAGGTCAAACACATGGTCAAAAAGTCAACTGTATAAGCTGAAAAATAAGTTGTTGATAAGCTGAGGGTATTAAGCTGTACTGGGGTTATTTTATTGGCTTATTTAAAGCCTGGGTTATGTTTGATAGATCAGATTCAGCAGGGTATCTTGTAAGTTCCATGTTTCCATTTTTAGCTTAATAAGTACTTAATCAATTTAGCTTATTATATCTGCTTATTTTTCCTGTTTACTTATTTTTTTTTAGCTTAATAGTAGTTAAGATAGTCATAGTAGTAGTAGAGTAGGGTAAATCAGCTTAGTTTAGTATAAAATTGCAAAATCTGATTTCAAAAGGGTGTTTGGATTATAGGATAGTAGGGTTATTACTGTTGATGTGCTATTGGATCAAACTTGATATAGCTAAGTTTAGGTGTTAGAAGCATAAATCAGTAGGTGTTTAAGGTTTTATAGCTCTCTATAAGTATTTGGCCTTTTTGTGGAATTTTGAAAGCAATTACTGCCCTTAATAAGCTCTCATTAAGCTGAGCTTAAGTGAGACCCCATTTTAGCATTTCTGAGTTACTTTAGGTTAGTAAAGAATGATTGCAAAAGCTGGTCTCATTTAGTCAAGGTTTGCTAGTGGAAAGCGCCAAAAATACCAACCTGCTGTTACAAAAGTGATTTTGTGCAGACCTGCACTAGATCTGTTCAAATCAGTTAGTTGATTGCTTTTTATTGGTTTATTCTTTTGAGTTAATTGCATGAGTTTTGATATTCTCAGTAGCTAGTAGTATAGATTCTAGAATTTTGAGCTTAGTTTGCAGTTAGTAGCTTATTTTTCTAGCTTAATAGGTCTGCAAGTTCCCCCTTTATGTACTGCTCAGGCCTGCACAGTTTCATGTTCCAATAGCACCTGTTCTAGGGTCTAATTAGAGTAGGAATTGGTGAGAACTTTTGGGCATTCTCTGATTTTAAGCAATTTGATATAGTAGCTTTGAGCTTATTATCTGGGATTTACCTTCAGAGCTTATTTGATAGCTTAATTGGAGGCTAGAAAGGTGTTGATCACTCATTTGTTTGCTGCCTTGACATAGAATCTGTTTAGCTTATATTCAGCTTAATCCTAGTGCTTATTTCTTCATTTTTAGTATTTTCTAGTTTCCAGTAGTTAGAATAACTAGTCCTTAGCTTTTGATAATTTTTGGCTTATGTTTGCTTATTTTTCAAGTGCTTATTTACTGTTACAGCTTGATTAGGGTTAATTAGTTTCTCAAATTATTTTTCCTAGATTTCTTATTAAAAATTAGAATTACTCAGAAATTTTCAGAATTTTCCAAGTTGTTTTAATATTTTTAAATCATTTAAATAGTTTTAATTAGTTTTTAATTCATAAAAAATTATTAAAAAGTCAAAAAAATATTTTTCTTTTTCCAAAAATTTTCTTTTATCAGCTTTAATATAGGAAAATTAATTTGCATTTTTAGGGCTTAAATTTTAGAAAATCACTTTTATTTACGTTTTTAAAATTCGTCGCGTAACGTTTTAAAATTACGGTTTTCGTTTTTAGGTTTGCATGCTTAGTGTAATTGTACCATTAGCATAATTAGTTGTTTCTTTTATACATTTCATTGCTTGTAGTGTAAAAACACCAATCATCACTCTTTTCACACAATTCACCACACTTATTCGACACCGAAACAAAAACTCGAATTCGACCTTCGTTGGGACACGACCCGGGGAAAACGCATTCGTTGTGTTTTATCTTGGAAAAATATATACTATAAAAATGACAAATCAGTAGTCCACACACACGTAACTTGTGTTACGATTCTCTTCTTCCTTCAAACTCTCACTTTTGTACATTAGTGTATCCGACTTGTGTGTGAGTCATGATTAGGTGTGTAAGTGTAAATCCGGACAAAGTGTAAGTCCGTGGGTGATTGTGTAGATTAGGATGGTGTGTATGTCCGTTGGTGATTGTGTGTAGATTAGGACAGTGTGTACGTCCGCTTGTAGATTAGGATCGGGTGAAGGTCCGTGAAGACTTGGATTGGGTGATGATTCTAGTGGACGGTGTACACGTCCGTGTGTAGATTAGGACCGGGTGAAGGCCCGTTAAGACTTGGATTGGGTGATGATTTAAGTGGATGGTTTGTACGTCCGTGTAGCCACGTGGGCTTGTGTGTAGATTGGTTCTAGCTAGGATTAGGACTCGACATTCCGCTTAGTGTCGTTAAATTGGAGTAAGCTTTGGTGTACGGTTTGTTCCGCCTAAAAGGAGCGTGTTGACTAGTGAAGTAACTCTCGAGTTGGGTACTAGGGGAGTGGAGTAGGGCGAAGAGATGCTTCATGCCGAACCACTATAAATCATCGTGTCTGGTTTGCGTTTTCCTTTACCTTATCTCTTTGATGTGTTACGTGTGTGTACAAGTTTTAAATTTATAAGGGGTGAATTACCGAATCTATAAATAACACATACGAGCAAGTGAACTCGTTCGTTATAGAAAGATTATGATGGTAAGTCGGGATCGTTCGCAGGGATTTGTGAGTGAATCGAGTTGTAAGTATAAAAGCTACCAAAAGTAAATCTTCGAAAACAAGCAATTATGATAATATGATAATTCAAATGATTAAAACTACACTTGCTTAGACTAATTTACTACTCTTGATAAGCATGATTGTGATAACTTTTGTTAACATGTTGGTTATGATAATTAGTTGGTGAACTAATCTATTGTTCTTACAAGTTAAACCTTCGTCAAGATTTTTGTTAGGAATTAAGCTTAAAGCAGTTAGTACGGTTCAGTATAAAAGTTAGTACTGCTGATGAGTTTGAAGACAAACTGACAGTACAAAGTCAGTTAGTGCGGTTGAAGAAGAAGTTAGTACGGTTTATAACTTTGTAAAAGATAATTATAGAAAAGATTTTGTGTATATCTTCTAGAATTAGAATGATAGTTATCTTGTAAAGGAATCCTTAGTCTATAAAAGGATTGCCTAGGTTTAAGGTTATGTATGATTAGAGAAGACGAAGTTATACGTATTGTTTTGTGCTAAGATTCAAGGTTGTAAAACCCTAGTGATAGGAGATCACTCGTATTATTGAATTAATAATATTGAATCGTTGAAGTGAATTATTTGTCTCTTGTTCATATATACATTGTTTCATTCGTTCATACAAAACACATCAAATAAATCTTCTGAGTGCTTGCTAGTAAATTCCGCATGCTAGACAAGCATTATTCAAAGTATCTATCTAACACAAGGAGTGTGTGTAGATCGGTCAAGTAGTATAAGAGCCAGGTTGCTGATACTTTGATTTAGAAGATCCAGACGAATTTGTTTAAGAAGAAGATGGACATGGAGACAACTACAAGTCAAACCAACATTGTTGCGAAGCTACCAATGCTTAAACCCAATGAGTTCGATATGTGGATATTAAGAATTGAGCAATTTTTTCAAGTGCAGGATTATGCACTTTGGGAGATCATAGAAGAAGGTAATTCCTTTAAGCCCACAACTACAACGACTGTTGTTGAAGGTAAGACTGAAACAGTGGTGCAAACAAAGCCAACTACTAGTGAAGAGAAAGCTCAGCATAAGAATGATGTTAAAGCAAGGAGCATGCTACTGATGACAATCCCCAATGATCAATTACTGAACTTCAGTAAATACAAGTGTGCTAAAACTCTTTTTGAAGCTATTGTTGCAAGGTATGGTGGGAATGAAGCCACCAAGAAAACCCAGAAGACCCTTCTCAAGCAACAGTTTGAGAACTTCACAGCAACAAGCAATGAGTCACTAGATCATATGTTTAATAGGCTTCAAAAGCTAGTGAGTCAACTTGTTGTTCTAGGAATTGAGATGCCTCAGGAAGATCTCAACTCAAAATTCCTAAGGAGTCTACCATCAGAATGGGCCATGCATGTGGTTGTCTGGAAAAATAAACCAGATATTGATTCTATGAGTCTGATGGATCTCTATAGCAACTTTAAGATAGTAGAACATGAAGTGAAGAAGTCTGCTGGATCAAGTTCAAGCTCAAGTTCTGGAAATTTGGCCTTTGTGTCAACTCCCAGTACCTCTAATCCAGAAGAAGAAGTTCAAGTTGCTGGAGCAGTTGGTACTGCTAACTCAAACAGTGGTACTGTTAGCAGTACTAATGAACTTTTGACTGAAGACACTTATTGTGCTTTCCTTACTACACAGCACAATGGTACTATGTTGACTCATGGAGATCTTTAAGAGATTGATGAAGATGACATTGAAGAGATGGATATCAAGTGGCAGCTCTCTCTTCTCAGCTTGAGAGCTAAAAGATTCTTGAAGAAGACTGGCAAGAAGATAATCATAAACAGCAATGATGTTGTTGGGTATGATAAGTCAAAGATTGAGTGTTTCAATTGCCACAAGAAAGGTCATTATTCAAGGGAGTGCAGATTGCCAAGACAACAGGATGGCAAGAGTAGAGGATTTGGAAGCAAATCAAGGGTTGTAGAAGTTACAGACTCAAGCTCAAAGGCTATGGTTGCCATTGATGGCATATGGTTTGATTGGAGCTACATTGCAGAGGAGGAAGCAGAAGGATCAACAGAGATGGCTCTTATGGCTTTCTCAGACTCTGAGGTACAAGTTTCTAAATGTTCTAAATCATGTGATGCATTAAAAGAATTAGAAACACTTAGAAAACAATATGAAAATCAGAGAATAGAGCTAAACCAGACTGCTTTTAATTTAGTAAATCATAAAAGGGCTTTAGCTATGTTAGAAGAACAAATTGTTCATTATAAAGGTAATGAGTCTAAATTTGCTGATGATATGATTATTCTTAAGAGAGATTTGATGTTTAGGGAAAATGAAATTAGTGTGTTGAAACATGAACTTGAAAAGATAAAACAGGCAAAGGAAAACATTCAGATGAGTGTAGACACATTAGAGTTTGCATCTAAGGGTGTTAGTAAGATAGTTGAGTGTCAAATCCTCAATAAAGCTAAGTCAGGCCTAGGATACAAATCAGTTCCACCTCCTTATAGGGGAATTCCAACACCTCCAGGCATTGACCTAGAACACACAGGACTACCTGAATTTCAACTACCTGAGCTTAAATATGGTCCTCAACCTAAAGAGAATGTAGTTGATAAACCTGTGTATGAGAGTGCAAGTGATGCCTCACTTTCTGAGGATAAGGTGTCCTCAGCTAAGGACTCAGATGCTCCAACCATAGAGGAATGGACTTCTGATGATGAGGATGATCAGGCTGTGGTTAAGCCTATTAGTGTTAAAGTGGAGGAACCAAAAGTTCCCAAAGTGGTCAAACCTGAGACTGTTAGGCCTAGAGCTAATGCAAAACCTTTTAGACCAACAGTTAGGTATGTAGAAATGTATAGAACCACAAACAAGCCAAGAGGTAACCAAAGGAATTGGAATGGCCTCAAATCTCACCAACTAGGTGATGATTTTGTTTGTTATAGGAAAGCTTATTTCATATGTGGTAGCTTTGACCATCTTGCATTTTATTGCAATAACAGGGTAACTAGGTATTCAACTCCTAGGGTGAACTCAGTAAGACCTCCCACTCACCCTACAAATGCTAGAATGATACCTAGATCAGTTCTGTTAAGGTCTGGACTAAAAACAGTTAATACTGTTAGACAAACAGTTAATACTGCTACATCAGCAGTTAATACTGTCAAACCAAATAGACCTTTTTACCCTAGACAAACAGTTCAAGGTGCAAAAACTCTTTCAAAATCAGCACCCACAACTGTTAGAAGATCATTTCAACACAAGGCAGTGATTAATAAACAAGTTTGGAAACCTAAAGTTGCAATTGCAAACCCAGCAGCTCATACTGCTAGGCAAGCAGTTAACAATGGAAGTTTTAAAAACACTGCTAAGGGAAATATGGGTAATGGTATTACTGCATCTGCATCATGGGTTTGGAGACCACTTCAATCTAATGGTACTCCAACAGTTCTAAAAAGATTTAATTATGTTGATGCTAGAGGCAAGCCTAAGTCTGTTATGGCTTGGGTGCCACAAGGAAATTAATTTTTCTTTTTATGTGCATTGTTAGTCATATGCTTGTTATGTTGTGAGACAAGTGCTCTGCACTTTGTTTTCTATTGTTGGACTAACAATTGCAGGATGAGTGGAGCTTATGGATTAAATGCTTTATGTTTTGGACTGAATGGTGATTTGGAGTTTAGTGTGTTGTCTGTGCACACAAAAAATGGTTATTGGTTCACCATGTCTAACCCACATAAGAGCCAACTAGTCCAGAGCAAACGGTTTCTGGTAAAGACTACTCAAATCCGTTAATGGTTGACAATTTACCAAAAATTGTAAGGTTATCAACTCACCATATCTAACTGTGAAGAATTGGCTAGTCCAAAGCAAACGACTATTGGTAAAGACTAATCAAATCCGTTGATAGCTGATAGTTTGCTAAAAACTATGTTTGAGCAATGATGTTTTAATCCTTTTTATAAGTTTATACGGCTCAACAAATTTTTATCAGTAGTTTGTACGGTTAGTGCAAACTTAGTATGGCTCAACTAGCCGTTGTAAAAATCTGTCAGTAATAAATTTTATAGCCATTGGGGTAAAATCATTATTCTTAGAGTACTTATAGGGATTTTTCTCGAAGATAATTATCTTTTTACTATAAATTTATTTATTCTATTTCCAAAGATAATTTATCTCATACGCAAAATTCGCTAAACCCTAACAGTATCTACAAAAACTCAATTGGCTATCAAAATCCTTCAATTAACCTCATTCGATCAACTTTTTAATCTTCTCATTCACAAAGGAATCATTGAAAATGGCTGAATTGGTTTTCGTAAAGACTCACAACCAGGTTGCTTTTCTAAGGAAAACAGAGGAGGGAGATGGACCTCGATTTCATGAGATTGTGGACTTCCTCAACAACTCTCATATTAGGTATGCTTTAACCGTCTCTCCTACTCTTTATGTCTCTCACATCACACAGTTCTGGCAAAACTCTACTGTCTTGACTAGTGAAAATGGAGACTTAGAAATTCACTCCACAGTGGATGGCATTAACTTTGTTGTTACCGAATCTGCACTTAGGAGACATCTTAAGTTGCAAGACTCAGATGGTATCATCACTATGTTAAACACTGAAATTTTTCAAGAACTTGCCAGAATGGGGTATGATACATCCAGTCAAAAACTCACATTTCAAAAAGGATGTTTCTCCCCACAATGGAGATTTTTGATACGTACTCTCCTACACTGCTTAAGTCCCAAAAAGACAGCATGGGAGCAATTCAGTAGCAATATTGCTATTGTTCTTATTTGTCTGTCAACAAAAAAGGTCTTTAATTTTTCAAAATTTATTTTTGAGAGTATGGCATCAAATGTAAACAGCAAAACAAAGTTTCTAATGTACCCAAGATTTGTTCAAACTCTTTTGAATAAAAAGAAGAATTTGCTTACAAAACCAACAGAAACTTTTGCTACTCCTAGCCTTCAATCAAAAGTTTTTCAAAACATGGCTATGGCTAGTAGGCTTTTTAATAGAGTAGTAGTCCCATTGTTTCCTGAAATGCTTCAAACTGAAGTGGGTGAAGGTTCAGTACAACCAACTGATCCCCATCACACATCCACTACAGCTTCTGAAAGAATTCAACCACCCCCAATTCACACAACTTATAGGAGAAGGACACCTAGTCTAACTAGAGTGGCTACCGGATCCTTGCCCCATGATTCACCTCTCCTAGCAGGTCACACAACTAGAAGTGATGAGGGTAGCTCTTCACAAACTGAATTTATGGGATTATGTACCAAGTTAGTTAACAAAGTTGAAACTTTGGAGGAGGAGCTTAAGACCACCAAGGATGAGCTCAAAGCGCACAAGGAGAACTTTGATAAGGTCTACAACAGATTGACCTTAAGAGTGAAGAAGTTGGAAGAACAATTAAAGAAGAAAAGGGCAAAGGTAGTATTGGACTCTTCTGATAGTGATGATTTAGACACCTCAGATGATTCAGATGGTCATGATGGTGATTCTTACAAAAAGGGGAGGAAAACAGATAAAGGCAAGAGGGATGAATCTGAAGCTCAGGGGAGGCACGAACAACAAGGAACTGATGAACAAATTGATACTAATGTTGCAGATATGGAAGTAGAAGAACAGACTCATGAAGCTGAGAAAGAAACAGTTCAGACTGGTGACATAAATCAAGAAGCAGTTCATACGGTTGAAACAGTTGAAACTGCTGATACAGAGTTTGAAACAGTTCCTACGGTTAGTTCATTTTCAGGTACTGATGAGGAAGAATATCAAAGAAAAAGAACTGATAAAGGAAAGAATCCAATGACACCAGAAGAAGCTGAAAAGATCAAGAAGGCAAAGCCAAAAACTCAAGGACAAATAGACTTTGATGCAGAGGTAGCAAGAAAGCTTCTAGAAAAGGATTTAGCTGATGAACAAGCTCAGATAGCTCAAGATGCAGAATTAGCAAGGAAATTGGCTGCAGATGATGTAAGAAGCATAGCTGAATTCATGGAGAGAACAAGATCTGAAGATGTTGATCAAGAAGTCTTCAATGAACAATTACAATATCTGTTAGATTCTGATTTTATTGTAAGAGCTCAAGCAATGATGATTCTTAGAGATGAAGATCTAAGTGAAGAAGAAAAGTCAGAGAAACTTAAAGAATTCATCTTGTCAAAGAATAAAGAAGTTACTTGGAATGACTTAATGCAGAGAATTAGAGATGGGTAAAAGCATGGTTACAAGACAAAGATGCCTGCCAAGAAAGAACAAGTCAATTTTATGAAGCATTATTTGAAGAACCAAGCAAATTACAAGATGAGTGATTTCATTGGAAAGACAGATGCTGAGATAGAAAAGGCTTTCTATGAGACATATGCAAGACTGAATACTTCAGACAAGAAGGATGCTACAAAGAGAAAGAAAAGAGAACCAGAAGTTCTAGAATCTGATGTTACAAAGAAGTCAAAATCTGGAGAAGAAAGATTGACTGATGAACATATTAAGAGTATGATAGTGATAGTTCCAGAATCTACAAACATAAAACCATTACAAGTAAAACATCCTATTATTGACTAGGAAGTTTTCACAGATGGAAGAATGAAGGGATGGAAGATAATGAGACTTGGTGGTATTACTGAAAGGTATAGATTGTTTGAAGATTTACTCAAAGGTTTTGATAGAGAAGATCTTAATCAACTGTGGAGCTTAGTAAAAGAGAAGTTTAAAGTTCAAGACCCTATTGAAGACAAAGATAAAGAGTTATGGGTGCAGCTGAAGAGGATTTATGTACCAGATGGTGGAGAATCAATGTGGAGATTTCAAGCACAAGTCATGGATGTCACTTGGAGATTATTTGAATCTTGTGGAGTGCACAGAGTGTCTACCAAGGATGGAATAGAGATTTATATGCTGGTTGAAAAAGATTATCCACTCAGACCAGTTGTTTTAACAACTATGGTATCTGTAATGCTCAAGGCTAATGAAGAATCTGAGATGGCTGATATGTTAGTAACTAAGATATTCAACCTTGAACAAAGAGTGAAAACTAGATCTAAGAGGATTTCTTGATAGTGTTTGGAAGAATCTCCCTCATAAAGAAAATAAAGCTTAATGTGAAGAAACTTAGTGATTTGGAGAAATCATAAGTTTAGGGGAGGATTGTTAGGAATTAAGCTTAAAGCAGTTAGTATGGTTCAGTATAAAAGTTAGTATTGCTGATGAGTTTGAAGACAAACTGACAGTACAAAGTCAGTTAGTGCGGTTGAAGAAGAAGTTAGTACGGTTTATAACTTTGTAAAAGATAATTATAGAAAAGATTTTGTGTATATCTTCTAGAATTAGAATGATAGTTATCTTATAAAGGAATCCTTAGTCTATAAAAGGATTGCCTAGGTTTAAGGTTATGTATGATTAGAGAAGACGAAGTTATACGTATTGTTTTGTGCTAAGATTCAAGGTTGTAAAACCCTAGTAATAGGAGATCACTCGTATTATTGAATTAATAATATTGAATCGTTGAAGTGAATTATTTGTCTCTTGTTCATATATACATTGTTTCATTCGTTCATACAAAACACATCAAATAAATCTTCTGAGTGCTTGCTAGTGAATTCCGCGTGCTAGACTAGCATTATTCAAAGTATCTATCTAACACAAAGAGTGTGTGTAGATCCGGTCAATTTTAGTTTATAAAAACAAGCATTAAGTTTAACCAATCAATTCAAGATCAATTCAAATTTCATAAGTTTGGATTAACAAACTTAAACACAAAAATAATCTTTTGTTTTATCAAATAAGCTTAGAAAATGGTCAATACAAAAGGTAACCAATCATAGACAAAAAGGTTACAATTGATTGTAAACTACTAATCTTTAGACCTATGAGGTGGTTTTCAATCAATCCAATTTGATAGACAAAAGCATTCTCATTACAACCACAATTAAGTTTCTTTATTTAACCAAGAATAATGGATAAAAACAATCACTCATAGACAAGTGATTATAACTAGTTGAATAACAATAAACCTTTCGACCTTTAGAATTATCAACAACTAGTCAAACTTGATTAACAAATATCACTATGAAACTTAAGCACAATTGGATCTTAGAATTAACTTGAAATTGAATTAAAACATGTTATTACAATCATACGCAAATCATTAAGTAATATACATCATCTAAGCAAGTACACAAAGGCACTAGCCACTCATAGCAAATATAAACATAAACTCAGAATTTTGAACATTAGAAATCATGATTAAAAGTCTTACAATGATTGAAATGAGATTACAAATGATAAGGTAATGATAACCAAAGTATTGATGTTGACTTCTTGATGTTTTGACCTCCAAATGTTGATTCTTGACCCTCTTAAGCTTTCTATGATTCTAAGAACGAATTTAGGACTTTGAGAGAGTATTTTGAGAGTGGTTAATGAGTAGAGAGTTAATTGGTAATTGTGTGTCTCCAAATGATTGCAAATGGTTTCTATTTATACTACTCTCAAGGCCTAGGGTGTTTAATGCTCCAACTTGGCCAACAAGCAGAATGGAATGGCCTAGAAAACTCAATAGAAGGGCCTAGAATCGTTTGTATGAAGATAGGAATCTTAGTGATGAAGTTTGGGCAAAACAGGTTCCTCCAACCGATCGGTTGGTCTTCAAAAGTAGCCTCCATCCGATTCGGTTGCGGGCTTCGTCCGATTGGATGAAGGGCTGCTGTGGGTTCAATTTTGGACTTTTTGGTGTTTGGCTTGTATCTTTCTCATAGCTCTTTGTTCTTCATCCCAACTTGATCTTTTCTTTGTCTTGGAACTTGTCAACTTGGAACAATGAATACTTGGACCTTCATTCTTTGAAATGCCTATTTGGTGTGGATCTTGACACAAGAATCTTCGTACGATTGTAAATATTTCCTTCTTCCTCATTCTTTCACTTTTTCTTCCTTTTTCCTGTACTTGGCTACATATACTTTGCAAACATACTTTGGTGCGATTAAGTAACAAAAACATATAAATATAACCAAATAATATATACAAAAGCACGAATAACGCTACTAAAAACATGCATAATTTGAGCGTTATCACTCTTTAGGTTTTATTCTTGCATTTATCTTTTTAGATTTACACTTGCATTAAGATTGTGTTTGTGTGGCTTGTTGCTTAGATTGTGAATGTGAGTGTGACATAACCTGAGATAACTTCAAATACGCAAATACATAATTCATCACCTGTCTAAAACACGCCATTGTCGGCGGTCCTTTAAGTAGACAGACGATCCCAAATATTTATGGGACCGTCCGTATATATAAGGGACCGTCCACAGAGTCTAACTATTCACAGTTTAATCAGTAAGAAGTAGCTTAATTCTTTTAACCTTTTGTTGTTTTTATGTTTGTTTTGATTAATTGTTTATTTTGTATTTATGATATGTGAGTAACATAACCACTATTCATATTTAGTCACAATTGATCGGAAATTTGATACGAAAGTTTTAAGATTTTAAACAGGAACGTATTCACCCCTCCCCCCACCCCTCTACGTTTCTACAATTGGTATCAGAGCCACGTCGCTCCAGTTTTCAGAACAAATGGTTTTTAAAATAGAATACGGTCCACATATCAAATTTCTCATTAAGAGGGATTAAATATGAAAAGTATTTAGTTGCTAAATTTGTGCTTAAATGCTTTGTTGTTTTATTCGTACTAGTTTTGTTGGTTAAATGCACTTCGTATACTTTCTTGAAGGTAAAAATTTTCAAAAGATTTTGAAAGTGACTAAATGAATTTATACATGAAAAACATGTTTTTGTTTACTGGTGACGGTCCCAAATATATGGACGGTCCCTTAAATATTTATGGGACCGTCAGTATTTAAGGGACCTTCACCAGAATGGTGTCAATTTTGAAAATTCATATAAAATCAACCGTAAGTCCGTAGGAGTCGTGCCACCCGCTATTTTAAAGGTAATTGAGTCTACTTTCATTTAGAAATACTTCCAAGTATTGATTCCAAACTTAATTAAATATGTAACACCCCTAACTCGGAATATGGCAGCGGAACTGAGCTTGGGGTGCTACGTGAGGGGTAAGACAGTCACATCCATAGAAAACGATCACATCACAAAATGTTTTAGTAAAAACATATCATTCGAATACAAAAGTAAACATTTAGAGTCTAAAAGACTCTCAACATAAGTTGCAGCGGAAATAAAACATGGTTTGCAGCGGAAATAAAAGAAAGTTTGCAGCGGAAATAAAAGACACAGTTTTAAAAGATTGTTCGAATCATAAGATAGTAGAGATAGATAGTAAAGCCCAAGATAGCCATCATCAGTCTTCAGCCACTCCCGATGATCACAAACATGCATCAATTACCTGAGATAAAACATGCTAAAAAGTCAACACGAAGGTTGAGTGTAACCCATAGGTTTAATAAATAATAGTTGAGCACAAGATTTTAAATCTGGAAGATATATGTAACAAATACAAATATCGGGTAAGCGTCAAATAATTCTTTGCTAAGCTCATGACACACAAAGGGTTAACCGGCACCAATAACCTTAGCGTAAGTCGACAGTAACCGCGGAATTTCATAATATAATAGTTGCCCCCAAAGCCAGGTACTTTGCCAACTACCTATTAATACTCGAGTATAGTACTTCACATGTGGACCGACCTTAGTCCACATGGCGGGAAGGTCAATTCCTATAGGCATATAAACTACAATCGCGCTCACTCGCAAGTGATTAATGGTTCATGATTGAGGGACTTGCTTTTGGCAAGGACGGTACTTAGCATTATCATTTCAGTCAGGAATAGCATACAAATAAACAATTGTGCTCATAAAAATAAGTAAATAACATGTATCTCCCCCATGGGTTTATAAACAATTTAAAAGTAAAAGTGGAGCTACGAATCACACCTTAGGAGTAGATGAAATAAGATATCACAATATGATCAAATAAGATAGCACAGAAAATGAACCTCAGCACAACCTAATATGTGAATAACATGTCTCAGCAATAAACCTCAAAGAGATTTATAAAGTAATACTCGTATTTGAAATGAAAAGGTTTTGTTTCAATGGCGTTTGAGTGAAATAACGTTTAAGACTCGTGTGGATACGAGATGTTAAGATAATAAAAGTCAGCAACCCAAACAGATACGAAGAAAGAATAACGAAAAGAGAGAAGAACTAAGATTAAAAAGAAGAATAAATAATAAAGACAAGAAAGAAAAAATCAATAGGTTGTTTTGGTGTTTTACCCATTTCCCAAATAGTTGATAAAACATCATGATTTAGGAAGAAAACGTATAAGTTTTGAAAAGGTTTTTAGGATATTGAATAATCATAACAATTAAGTTATAAAAGATTCTATCAAAATTTGGGCATGATGCGTCCGTTTATAAAGCATTTTCAAGTCGTTACGACTCTTGAATATAAGTTTTATTGTCACATTTTACAAGTTAAATATATATAATTGGAGACTATCATTCGCGTATATATCAGTTGTCAAGTTTATCAACCATTTTGTGTATGTTCGGGTCTAAATATGTTAAGCTCTTATGAGTCTAACATAGTCTTCCGTCTTAATTGCCAAAATCATCCATAAGGTCCATCGGCTAATACCGTAAATTTAATAACGCCCAATTCTCATCCAAGCATATGTTATAACACGTATCCAAGTCCAATGTCCAAATCATATCCCATATTATCCAAATAATTATCCGAAACACCATATTGACAAACAAATAATCATAAGTGACAAAACAACAAAATGAAAGACAATACATGGCCAAGTGTATTGGGCTTCGGCCCAATACTTAACTCACACTCTAGTGGACTCTCTTTAGGCTTTCGGGCCCAAAGTTAATAATATTAGACCCATTATGGACTTATCCAAGTCCAAAACCGACTCGATACTAACTCGAGGTTTTCTAACCTCGAGTCTTACACGGCCGAGACTCCCTTGAGTCTCGACTTGACTCATTTGACACCAAGACCTTAAAGGGTCTCGGCTAAACTCAAAACCAACAAGTCGTGGCCCTCTTGGGTCATGGCTCATGCTACTAGACTACTACAGCTAATCAAACCTTAGCCATAACACACGGCTACAAACCAAATACCTAACCAACCATGGCCGTGACTCCCACGAATCATGGCTTGACCTTATCGAGCCTTATGAGCTCTCAGTTTAAGCACAAAACCAAACCAAGTCCAATCCACAACACAAACAAAACTACTAGACCATGCTATGACTCACTTGAGTCACGGTTCGAGCCTACTCGAACCATTTGGCTCTCGGCAACCATAACCCAATCCAAAACCTATCCGCAATCTAAACACAACCAAATCCAAATCCAACTCCAAGACCTTTCATAAACAACCTAAACTAAACCTAAGCCCACGACTCGACCCCATACGAGCCATATGGCTCTCGGTTAAACAAACCCTAGACCAATTTCGATCCAAACTCCAAACCAAGCTACAAAATCATAAGAATAAGCTTAACCAAAAGCTAATACTTTAAAATAACAAAGAAACATGCTGAGTCAACTCAACTCGTGAGTTGAATCGGACGAGTCATGCGACTCAGTGACGAGTCATGGTGAGTCGTGGTGTATAAACGTAGATCCACACGGTTTTAACTAAAAAAAAAGGTTTTAACAAGTTTTTATTTATAAAAATGTTTTTATATAAAAGTTAGGGTTAGGGTTTTTAGATTTAAAAGAAACGAAGGGGTAGAGGGCGCGTGAGTTACCAAAAAGAAGAGATAAGGTGATAGGGGTGCAGTGGTGGGTGGTGGCGTGACGGTGGTGCTAGAACACGGATCAAACGAGCTCCGTTGGTCTTCAAACTCTCTAGAAATGATCAGGGTAGCCTGATCTATGTTTTTGTGTAATTTGGTGGTTGGCCAAAAAAATTTCCGACGACGGTGGTGGCCGGAGACGGCAGTGGTGGTCGGATGGTGGTGGTCGGACGAGAGGGAGGGAGAGAGAGGATATGTGTGAGTGTATGTGTGTGTTTTATGTGAATAAAATAAATAAAAAAATGTTTTTACACTAAAGTAGGGACTAAAGGTGGACAAAGAGAAATAGAGGGGTGTGTGGTGTAAGTTGTGGGTGGGGTTAAATATGAAAACTTAGTGAATCTTTTACAATAATTACTGTGGGACCCATTTGCCGTACCAAACGGACTTGAAAAATTATGAAACTTGCGCCATTGTTCTCGAAATAATTTTTCTGATAAAAACGAGTATAAATATGCATAACTATCTCGAAGTTAATTTATTTGGAAAATTCGATTCGTTTCGTGCTTTCTAGGTTGTGCTGACATAATAAATGGATAACGTTCACGTTTCTCAAGATATCTCGTGTTTCTCAAGTTCAAATATGTTCAGAAAAGGTTCAAATACTAAGGTGATGCAAAAAATAAATATTTGGCTAGTGAAAATTGTTTGGAAAATCACCGGATGTTACAGCACATACATTATATTGGCAAATCCGTCCCGGATTTCAGTTTAACTTATCAGTTCTGGTTTCAAAAAGGTGAGGGTACTTGCGCTTGAACTCGTCTTCGCGTTCCCAGGTGAATTCGGGTCCTCTCTTGGAATTCCAGCGGACTTTCACAATGGGAATACGGCTCTTTTTTAGCCGTTTGATCTCACATTCCATAATTTCTACGGGCTCCACAATAAAGTTCAATTGTTCATCAACTTGAATCTCATCGAGTGGAATTACGGCTGTCTCATTGGATAAACACTTCTTCAAATTTGACATGTGGAAAGTGGGGTGTACTCTACCAAGCTCGGGAGGTAGTTCCAATCTGTAGGCTAAAGGACCAACCCTGTTCAAAATCTTGAATGGTCCAATGTACCTCGGGTTCAGCTTTAACTTTCGCGCACGTAAGACACCTGCATATATAATCGGCAACATCAGCTTTCATGTTTGGCCACCAATATAACTCCTTGAGATCGTGATACATCTTGTTGGATCCTGGGTGTACAGAATACTTTGACTTATGAGACTCGAGCATGATTAAGTCTCGCAGTCCTCCAAAATGCGGCACCTAATTTCTTCCCTTAAAACACAAAGTTCCATCGGAACGCTTCTCAAACTTCTTCTATATCATACTGTTAGTGCAAGCAGTCTCGTTGGGGAGATTGTTAGTGCAAGCAATCTCGTTTGTTTTGATTGATGACAAACATGTAACTTGATACATAACGTAAAATGTACAAGTTAGTTGTAATCTTATTTTGTCTCAACATACATTCAACACCTCTCGAGTCCTCGTATGATACAACACAGGTTCGTACATGTTTGTTATGTAGGATTATGATCAAACCCTTAACAAACCATTTAGAATGTTTAAAATACGGTTAGGTAATTAAGTATTTTAAAAGGCTAATCATTCTACTTAGAACCTCATTTTACACCTTTGCATAAACAAGTATTTTTACTTGTACATCATGTTTCCTAAGTTTAATAGGATAAGTACACTTTAGGTGTCAAACTAACATGATACATCTTGGTAAACATATATTAGTTAAGCTAGTATATACATGCTACATGATCACTAGGATACATGTTACATACATATATACATTTACATGTTTATGTTTATTTCTTAAATTAGAAATATTTAACATGACATCATGGCATGCATTACTTACATATCTTGGAAGATTTGTAATATATTTTGTATAGATCTTCAAGCTAACAAGTTGACTTTTGAAGATATGGCAAGATATGGTAAGATATAAAAAGAATTGAGAATCTATTATCTGGCCTGACACGGCGGATCCAAATGGTATAAAGGACGGATCCAAATTTAGGGATCCGCCGGGCAAAATTCTTGTTGGCTATAAATAGCAGCCCATTGTTTACCCATAGTTCATCAACTTAGAACACACATTCCCTCTACCCTTTGCATACATTTAGATCATTAGTAAATCATGTAGAAACACACATTAATCACCCTTTACATAATGATCATAATGTTGCTAACTTTCATTATGTTGTAAGCATACACTCGTAATGATCCTGTGAAGCTAGATCAGAGATCGTGAGTCATCATCCATCATAAGCTTGCATACTTCCTGATCCACCATGAAGGTTAGAAGATCTTAAAGTCATCATCCACCAAAGCATTCCAACATATGAAGATTCAAGGCCACTTGACATCCTCAATGATTGAAGACTTCTTATTCAAGAAATTCATGTAGATACCATATGCATATATGAAGATCCATCACAACAAGTTTAGGGAGCTTGTGATCTTCATCCATTGAAGGCTTCCTTTCAATGGAAGTTCATTTAGATTAGCCATTCATATCCATGACTCATTTATGTCATGGATCATCATTGTAATCTATACATACTAGATTAGATGGTTTATGTGTTTGTGCCATAAAACACAAGGTTTCTATGTTGGACCATAAAACATAGCGGAAGTGGTTGTACCCTTGTAAAGAACTCAGTATCTAGCTTAGTACCGGAAAAAGGATAAGCGACGACGGGAGTGGTTGTACCCATGTAAAAGAACTCGACATCTAGCTTAGTGTCGGTAATTGTATAAGCGACGTTAGGTTGGTTCTACCTCGAACTAGAACCCGGTGTTTAGTTTTGTACCGAAAAAAGTGTAAGCGACGTGTGTAAGGTTTTCTCCGCCGAGAAGGGAGCTTGTTGATCTAGTGAAGTAGCTCTCGAGTTGGGTACTCGGGGAGTGGAGTAGGGCAGAGAGGAGCTCCGTGACCGAACCACTATAAATCATCGTGTTCGGTTTGCGCTTTCTTTTATTTATCTCTTTACTTTTATATTTGCATTATGTGTTTGATTGTGGTGTGACTTGTTGATAATACTTGTGTGACAACATGTTTCAACTTATGCAAGTTAGAAACATCTTTCATATTAGAACAAGCTTAAACGGACATTTGATACAACAAGTTTTAAGATTTTAAAACGATAACGTATTCACCCCCCTCTACATTTTCACAATTGGTATCAGAGCCTCGTGGCTCTTATTTTCAAAACAAATGGTTTTTAAAATAGAGTACGATCCATGTATCAAATTACCTTTGAAGCGGAATATAATATGAAAAATGTTTCGCTAAGTATACTTAGAAATTTTGTTGTTAAATATTACTTTGTGTACAAGCTTGAAGATGTCTTTGGAAAATAAAAAGAAAAGATTTCTTAAAAAGATTAAGTGTCAAATTGTGTGCGTAAAGCTAATTTACGAAAAACACGGGTTTTAAAGGAGCGTTTGGAATAGCTATTAATTTAGTTGAAAAATCACCTTCGTAATGTTTAGATAAGTCACATAGGTAGAAAGATTGTTAAAAATATGTAATATATGTTTAATATTAAGTCTAGAAAGTCCTACACATTTTCTCTATGTCAAAATATGAGTTTAGGAGAATCTGTCACAGACACCCACGGATCCCTTTGTCACAAAGGGCGGATCCCTCAAAAAGGATACGTCGGATCCGTCACTGCAGTATGCAGTTTTTTGTCCAACTTCAAAAATTCATAACTAATTAACCGTAAGTTCGTAGGATTCGTGCCACCTATCATTTTCAAGGTAATTAAGTCTACTTTCATTTAAAAATAACCTCATATCCTAAATCTAAATTGAAATAGGTAAAACAAGTCAAATACTACAACCTATTCAAAATATTAAGTTTCATTTTGACACAGTAACTTAAACTTTTACGTCGGGCAATGTAAGTTGGTATTCTTTCAATATTGATATGATTTCTTTTGAAACTAAAGAATTTGGTAATATAAAGGAAACAAATCAAGCTTGGCATACATCATCATATTTAAACGCAAAGTGACAAAAAGTATCTGTTCATTTATACTATGCTATGTGACTATCTGTTCTAAGTTATTTTCATATATGTATTTTGCCTGTTGGTAATTATGATTGAATTTGTTGATAGGAAATACATAAGTGTTTTTCCATGACAATTATTTGCTTGTTTATCAATTGCTTGTTTGATGCACAATAGGACTTTTGCTAGATCTTGTGCACTAAGTTGATAAACTTTGTTTGTTTCACTTATAGACTTAGATACTTTTGTTTGCATATGTTATGTGAAAACCTTGCATAACTTACTTAGGAATGAGAACTAAGTGAAACTAGTTTAGTATCTTGAAAAGTATTGTCTTGCACAAACTTTAGCTCAAATGTTAAAATGTGTAAACATGTAGTATCTGTGAAAATGGTGATTGGTACATTTTCTTCTAATCATGATGTTTAATGATTTTGTCTTGTCATAGGATAGAAACTTACCTTTGAATGTTCATGTATACTAACCATGTCATGCAGGATGATAACATTTTGATGTTATCAAGTTTCCCTGTTTAAGCCATTGTTTGGCTTAACATCCATTTATGGTAAGTTATTATCATTAGATTGATCTATATGGAAACTTGTGTTAGAACCTGCATTTTTAGTTTTATTCTATCACATATTAGTTGTTACATTTGTTTTAGGAGAATTTTTGGAATTTGAACGAGTAACAAAAAATATGACATATCCTCTGTTAGAATTAGCACTTCTGATCGGCGGATATGGCGGATCCCAAATTTTGGATCCGCTTGTTGAGCACTTTGGCTCCGCCATTCCTCACCCTGTGGATTCTGCGGAACCTAAATATGGGATCCGCACTTGTTATCAATTGGATCCGCCAGGATAACAACTAGTTTTTCAAACTTTCATTTAAATTCCTCACTCAAGATCACTCACATTCTTCACTAGGATTCTTTTCACTGATGATTTACTCATATTAGGATTAAAACATTTCACTTACACCTATAGGAAAATCATCTCTAACCATAACTTCAAACTTCACAAAAAGGGATCCGTAACACCTTTCTCCATAAAGGAAGGAATCCGGAAATTTGTTCCTTGCAGTTCATGGACCACTGATCATTTGTGATCATTACACACATTCACTGCATCCACTTGTCCTTTACTTATCCATTAGCTTGATTTGTAAAATGACAACCTCCTAACAAGTCCGAACTCACTTTTGGCAAAAATATCATAGATCACAAGTCCAACTGATAACTATAGATATTGTCCAATATTCACATATGTTGCCTTACTTGGTTAACATGTCATCTTTCAAGATAATTAAGATTTACATCAAGTCATAACTCACACTTAGGTTATAGATGTAATTATCAAGTCTTGTCATCCTTTTCTCCAAGTGGGATTAACAACTTAAGTATTTCGTCTGAAATATTTAAGTATATCTGACTTACGATTGTAGTCATTAAAAGTCATATCCGAAACAATCAACACACAAGTATTTTAACAACGTAAGTTAAAACACTTATCCTGTCATGACTAGAACATATGTTCTTCATCCCATTTAGTCCCTAGGTTTCACAAACATAACTTAGCACTTCATCCACTAGTAAACCATGAGAATCAGTATCCATTCTTGTCATCTTCAACTTTTACCTAAGTACACTTGTACTTTCACTATCATCCCATCACATTCACCTCTGTGATATGTCTCAGGCCTTAAGCTTCAAATCACCCACTAGCTATACCAACCAATGGATCACAAAAATTAGTCTCCATCCTTGTTGTCTTCAACAAATCCCTACAACACCATAATTCATACCATTGAGTGTATTGCTCAAAAAGCCCTTAGTCCAATACTCACACCAAATTGAATACACGTTGAATCAACTCGACCATACTTTACCACCTATAGGATTAGAACCTTCAACATCAAATGAGCTTGAAGCTCACAATCATTTACACTAGGTTTAATTAGTACAAACTTTCACAAGTAATCAAAGTATTAGTAATAATTCACAAGGTTGCAAAAATCGCGAATCGGTAGTCGGGCGGTCGACCACCTTGTAGCTTGTAATCGGTCTAGGCGGGATTAATCGGTGATTAATCGGATTGGCATTACTGACAAATTTTAGTTATTTCCGGCAAGTTTTGTGTATTTCCGGTGAGTTTTAGGTATTTCCGGCAAGGTATTTTCTAAAAAAACAACTTGTAATAGACTTAAACAGTTACTATAATTGATCAAAATAAGTTTACAGTGAGTTTTGGGTACTTCTGGCAAGATTTATAGGTTTCTGAAAAGTTTGACCACCATTGACCGCCGTTGACCACGGTTGACCTATTTGTTTGACCCAGTTACATAAATCGGCAAGGTCGGTGGCCTTATAGCACCTAATCGGCGATTAATCGGCCTTGTAGACCTTTTTTTGCAACACTGATAATTCATCACCAAGCATTCCAACATATGAAGATTCAAGGCCACTTGACATCCTCAATGATTGAAGACTTCTTATTCAAGAAGTTCATGTAGATACCATATGCATATATGAAGATCCATCACAACAAGTTTAGGGAGCTTGTGATCTTCATCCATTGAAGGCTTCCTTTCAATGGAAGTTCATTTAGATTAGCCATTCATATCCATGACTCATTTATGTCATGGATCATCATTGTAATCTATACATACTAGATTAGATGGTTTATGTGTTTGTGCCATAAAACACAAGGTTTCTATGTTGGACCATAAAACATAGCGGAAGTGGTTGTACCCTTGTAAAGAACTCGGTACCTAGCTTAGTACCGGAAAAAGGATAATCGACGACGGGAGTGGTTGTACCCATGTAAAAGAACTCGACATCTAGCTTAGTGTCGGTAATTGTATAAGCGACGTTAGGTTGGTTCTACCTCGAACTAGAACCCGGTATTTAGCTTTGTACCGAAAAAAGTGTAAGCGACGTGTGTAAGGTTTTCTCCGCCGAGAAGGGAGCTTGTTGATCTAGTGAAGTAACTCTCGAGTTGGGTACTCAGGGAGTGGAGTAGGGCAGAGAGGAGCACCATGACCGAACCACTATAAATCATCGTGTTCGGTTTGCGCTTTCTTTTACTTATCTCTTTACTTTTATATTTGCATTATGTGTTTGATTGTGGTGTGACTTGTTGATAATACTTGTGTGACAACATGTTTCAACTTATGCAAGTTAGAAACATCTTTTATATTAGAACAAGCTTAAACGGACATTTGATACAACAAGTTTTAAGATTTTAAAACGATAACGTATTCACCCCCCCCCCCCTCTACGTTTTCACACATACCATAAAGATTCTCACTCTTGAGATCTTCTTGTTTCACGGCTTCTTCTTGAGCATGGAGAATCTGGGCGGCAAGGTTTGAATTGATAGTCAAAACCAAAGCTCGAACTCGCAGCGGCTTCAACCGTTCCTTACGGCTCAAGGCATCTACCATGACATTTGCTTTTCTCGGGTGGTATCGGATTTCACATTCATAGTCGCTTACGGTTTCCAACCATCTTCGTTGCCTTATATTCAACTCCTTCTGATCCAAAATATGTTGAAGACTCTTGTGATCGGTAAAGACAACACACTTCGTCCCATATAAGTAGTGCCTCCACATCCTGAGCGCAAAAACCACTGCTCCTAACTCCAAATCATGTGTGGTATACTTCTCCTCATGGGTCTTAAGTTGTCGGGAAGCATATGCCATGAGTTTCCCTTGTTGCATCAAAACTGCTCCTAACCCTTGATGTGATGCATCACAATAAACCACGAAATCTTCCACTCCATCTGGTAATACCAAAATCGGTTCACTACAAAGTTTTTGCTTCAGGATTTGAAATGATTCTTCTTCATCCTTTCCCCATTCGTACTTCTTATCCTTCTGAGTCAATGTAGTTAACGGTTTAGATATTTTGGAGAATCCCTCGATGAATCTCCTGTAATATCCAGCCAATCCCAGAAATTGACAGATTTCTGTAGCGTTAGAAGGCGTTGGCCAGTTCTCAATAGCTTCGATCTTCGCGGGATCCACATGTAACCCCTTGTTGTCAATCACATGACCAAGAAATTGTACCTTGCGAATCCAAAATTCACACTTAGAGTGTAAAACCCGAAAATCTAAAATGTATTAAAAGACCAAAATGCCCTCATCACTTTGAAATTTAATTAAAACATATATAACTTACAAATAAAGCACAAAACCTATAAAAAACGAAACAAATATGACATGAAATGATTATGAGGCCCCATAAGATAATTATACGAGCTACCAATAATATTTATAACACATTACTTAGTTACTTGAACCGAAAACTCAATAAGTATATATTTAATTTTGTACTAAAAATCGTTACGTGTAAGAAATATTTAAGAAATAAGGGAATTGATGGAATTTGACATAGATGTTGTGGGTTGGGCCTAGGGGCCGATCCATGCCTCCCTCCCCTCTCTAAAAGTCGGCCAACTCCAATAAAATAGGCCATATCCTTTTGATCTCCACCCAAAATAACCGAACCTCAAGAAACACTCAAGAGAAACCCTAGAAAACCAAATTCTGCTGCCTCCTTATTGTTGCTGCTGTGTCGAGCCAAAAACACCACCAAGAAGCCTCAATCTTGTTCTTATTATAAGGTATATACATAACACTATCATCTATAATCATTGTGTGTTAAGAATTAAAGAGGTTATATGTTAAAAACCCTAAGTTATATATGATTCTGTGAGAATCTGCTACTGGCCTGGAATTTTACTCGACTTTAACCGGCTATAACTCAATGATTTGTACGGGTATTGGGATGGTTTTTGAGTCTAAAACTAAGGTAAATGAAGTGGCTACCTGGGAAAATTTAGTTTGTAATTTTTGGAGGACTGGAAGGTTACTTTTTGATTTTTGGAAATTTATGTGTCTGGTCGGATTCATGAAGTCTGGAAAAACAGGTCGGGTTTTTCATTTTTCATTTTAAAACCATAAAGATTTAGAACATTTCCTTTGAACTGGGTAATATAACACATGTTATCTAATTACTGGAATTTTTTTAGAATTTTATAAATTTTCTAGACTGGGTTAGTAGATGGATAATGGTCGGGTGTTTTTAAGTGATCCGGTTCTGGAACAGGTTGGAGAAAAGGATTTTTAATTCGTACCTAGAACACTTAATAAAATCTGTAAAAATTATCTAAAATACTCAAAACCATGAGGAACATCTGTGAATTTTTATAGATTTTATGTCGAAGGTTTGATATGGTTTATAAATTATTTAAAACGGATCTAGATAATACTTAAAGGCTGTCAAGATATGTAAAAAGGTTGTAAATTGTTAATTTTCCAAAACTAAGGGTTATAAATGGTAAATCATGAAACTTGAGGGTAAGTCGTGTAGTAAATCATATTTAAAGGGGTTTTGTGTCATTGTGATAATTAAAGGACCTAATGTATAATTATTAATAAATAAAGGATAGAAACATAAATAAAGGAACCAAATATGTAAAAGCATTAATTTGAGGGACTTGTTTTGTAATCTTGTATTTTAGAGGTCCTAATCGTACAACATAATAAACTAAGGGTACGTTGTGTAATTTGGAAAGCCAAGGGCTTAATATGTAACTATGGATACTTTAAGGACTAAAAGTGTAACTTTTATAACTAAAGGACTAAAAGTGTAAAGTATGAAATCTTCAAGGGTGAAAAGGTAACCTTGGATAATTTGATTATAACCTGCCTAAAATGAAAAGTTACTTACAATGAAAGGTGTTGTAACACTTGTCTACCCCTCTAGGTGTGAAGAAGGAGAAGAACTGAGTTCATCCTATCTTATTCATTTTGTTTGTGCTTTGCTGGAATAAGGTACAGATATTCTGCCCTTTCTAATAAGGTGCCATCGGTCTCTTGACTTTTGATATGAACCTTTGCTATGACATGAACCTTTGACCTTTGCTATGAACCTTGGGATTTGAACCTTTGGCATATGAACCCTTTGATATGAACCTTCTGATATGAACCTTCTGATATGAACTTTGATATTTGGACCATGACCATGTGAACCTTTGCTTTGATATTGACCTTTGACCCCAGTTTGATACCCGAGCCAAGTTCGTTTCCTAGCCATGAAGGTAACATGGCCGTGTCATTGATGCACCAATGGCATGACTAGCGTGTAGCCCTAGTGATTTGGTTACACCGTCCCCATTTTGATTTGATATGAGCTCACTATGATATGATTTGATATGGCCAATATGATTTGTTCGGGGGGCGAATGGATGCATCCTAGGTTCGTGTCCGTGTTCGTGGACAGTTCATTTTGATATGATATGTGGTGACTGATGATGGGTGCAATCCACGTCTTTCACAAAGTTCGGGAGCTGATCACTCCAACTGGTACATGAGGCCACCCCTTATATTATCAGCTTATTTGAGAGGCATCCCCTCTATATGATTATGACGAAGACAGGACTATGATATATGATTTGTTTTGGGCTCGTGGTAGATGACTGTCCTTTACCTTACTCTTGTACCTTATTACTTCTTATTCTTTTGTCTTATATATTCGTTTGTTCATTACCGTTTATATTATATCTGTTCACTGGGCTTTTTAAGCTCAGCCGCGTTTCTTTTCCCGCGGCAGGTTTTAGTTGGAAGCTGGGTTAAGAGTGGAGTGCTTTGGGCTTAGATTGCTATCCTGGACTTAGTGATGACTAGCAGAGACATGCATTTTGGACTTAGTATTTTATTTTGTTCTCATTGTAACCTTGTAGTTTTAGTATTTCAATTGTAACCTTTGAAATTCTATTGTATTATGTAAGTCGTATGTTTATGCTTGCTTTGATATGTCACCATTTACGTGACACTTCTACCCTTGCCGGGTTGGGGTGTTACAAAGTGGTATCAGAGCCAGGTTTGCGACTTGTAGTACATCTACCCTTGGCCTGTGTAAGTTATGGACCACTAAGTTTCCCTGTAGGCGCTCGTAAGTCAACCTTTGAAAATTGCTTTAGGATTTCCCTATAGGAACCTAAGTTTTGACCGGTGAGGAATGGGTAGCCTAAAGCACTTGTTTAAGTATCTTCGCTTCCGCATCACTCTGATTCGTGCCTTGCTTTTGGTTTGATCCTGTTAACATCACTTTTGGAAATTGGAAGCTTACACTTTGCACCGCTTGAAAATTTGAACCTGATTAAATCTGGAAGACATTGAGAATTTCAATGAAATTGTCTGACACTAATTGATATATTGACTCTGACCTCTGCTCCTTTCGTTACTCAATTCGATGCCTCTTCGATCATTCTGAGAATCCCCATGGCAATGACGTACTTGATGTATTCTCTTATTGTCCTTTGCTCTTGAAAAGTATTTATGAATCTTCCGACACCATTTGATTTTGTTTCACCCATCTCTGTCCCTATGAGAAGTCTTATGGTAGTTACCACGAATACGAAAATGTTCCCTCTCTTTGTTGAACAAAAAGATTTGATTTGTGAACCGTCTTTCTTTGGACAATTAACTTCGATTTTAATTCTGACAAGGAATTGGTTGATTGAGCATTCAAGTATTGACAATTACCCTTCTATGTCTCACCTTTAACGTTTGCAGCAATGTTGAACTCCCTACTACGACTACCGATTGTTAAACCCTTTGCTATCACCATTACTCTGGAGACTCGTGTGTTACTTTCGCGGCTATGAAGTTTTCCTGGAACCCAATAAATAAATCTTACCTTGAGTGGTATTTGGCACCCTGCGTTTTCTGAATATGACTCGTGACTGAACCACATGTTTTTCCACCGAAGTGTGAAGTAGGAATTGACATGATACTGAGAGATTGTCTAGTCTCTAAGCCAAGGTGTCTTTCAAATGTGTTCGGGATCATATAAATTGATTTGAACAACCGGGAAGAGCAGCAACCGAAGATCAAGAAGAGAGTTTGTTTAAGAGTATCTTCTGGACGTGTTTTAGTTTCGATCGCGATAGAGAAGGAAGGCGACCGGAGATGGCTGAAGCGTAATACTGTTAGGAACCAATGTTCCTCCACCCTGAAACGACTATGTAGTTGTTTAATTTCAAGGCGCGAAGTTTCCTTCTGATGAATTGAATTCTATTCTTGGAATCGCCTTCCATATTCGTAAACGACTGCTATGACGATTTGTGATGCCAATAGTATTGGCTAAAGCTCTGATTGTTTTGCGAATTTGATAAATGATGTTTACTCGAGAGTACTTGGACAAATGGTCATTGTATGACTTAATAGTACGTTCAGAGACGAGGAAGAACATAAAAATCATCTTTGCACTTCGATAGAAATTCGACGGTCATCGGTACATTCTGAGAGATTGACATTATTACGACAGCGATGTTATTAATCGAGGGTATCTCTTTCAGCCACGCGAGTTTTGAAAACTATCATCATGGAGTCAAGACCGATAACAGAATGGAGAACTGAAACCTTTTGAACCTTGCAGAGGAATTCTGGAAGATGTTTGCAACTTAAGATACCATTTGGAAATTTCGTGAACCAAGAGAAACAGCTTAGTTGATCGGAGAATGGAGTTTTGAGAAAAGCTGAAATAGAAGTTAGTTTCCTTACCCTCGGCGAAACAAGTTTGGGATAAATCAGGAAGAGACTCGGAGATACCCCTAGCAGCACAGAAAATTTTTGTATGCAGCGGGACAACTAGAAACATGTCAGAAGAGTTGCGGCACTACTTGAATTGGAGTTGACAATAACGGCGGCTACCCTGAAGAGTGAAGACGTCCTCTACAAGACAGAAGGTTGGAGATGCAGAAGAAGACAATCCAGTCAAGACGGCGAACCCGGAGCTAATGGAGAAGTACAGTCTCACTTCCCTATTCATTTTGGTTGTACTAAGATGAATTGAGAGCGGAAGTAGACTGAATGATGAAGAGCATGCTAGGAATTCGCATTCCTCCATCACATCCCAAGAGAACTGCAGGAGACTCAACAAACCAGACACAAGTTTCCGAGTTTGGATTTCACTTCCGGGTTGATGGGCAGACGAAGATAGATTAACCGGACTTGAAGAGATTTGACGTGTGAAAGGAGTAGATTTCTGAAACGAACCCGTTATGTTCGGGAAGACTAGTTTTATGAAGGCTGAAATTCGTGGCAATTAAGTCTCATTTCCGTTGACCCTCTTAAGTTTTACTATATAGTGATAAGATCTTTTTGTGATTCAAGATCCCTAGAAGCATTTCAGTTCCGTGACCATTTTGTCACATATATTCGATGATGGCTTTGTTATGGGAGATTTGGGACGAATTGTAGAAGATATGATGCTTGTGACGGCATACCTCACTTTTGCTAGACAATTTGGGATTTTGATACTCTCACGGAAACTTTTGCTTCCTCTCTTGTCTATGACATCCAATTTTGTTGGCCTTGAGACCGTAGAAGTACTAGGTGGATTAAGATAGGCGGTTTGATTTCGACTTGAATAAAGTATGACCATCATGATGGTATACTCATCTGATGCTGGTATTATGACGAGTAGCTAACGTGATAATACCTACGTCACATGACGTACCCTCATTGTGATCATAGGATATTTCGAGAAGTACCTTAGAAGCCTTAGAAATGTGATAGTTGTTTGAGATTGTCTGTGTTAGTAAGATTTTAGGTTCATTCTACCGATACGTTCAACCTATTGTCACCATTATATGATTTGATACGTTTGGAGACTCGACACGCGATGTTGACCTTTGTACATCCGATAATGATCTTAAGTTTCGTTGTAGAATTTTCTACCGGTTGATGTCACCAAACGGTATGTTCCCATCAATATGGATTCGATCTATTTCTATGAAGGAGTACACCTATATTCTGCTATATATACGTTTCGCATTCGTTGAATCTGTTCATTTGATCTGACATAAGTTGAGATATGAGATTGAGAATTTTGAGGAAACAAGATTTGTTTATTTGTGAGAATACCTTGGAAAGGTTATTTTGAGGCTGAGACTATTTGAAAATCTGAAGAGTTGAACGTGTATATTACTCTCATGTTGCTATAATCCAATACGATCTCATTTGATTTGTCTATCTCTATCCTACAGAAGAATATCCGTCAAACCAACAATTTCCTTATATCTCTCCTGATGAGATGCGATTATCACCTATTAAGTCTGGCATATTACTCTTTTGATGTGAATCCTGAAACAACAAGCCTTTCTGAGGAAGCCAAGACTATTCGATCGACAAGTTCGAGTTATGAGAAACAAAGTAATTCTGTTTGTAAAGATTCTTTGGAAGAATCACCCAGAGCGAGAAGCCACCTGGGAAACCGAAGAGTCGATACGAGCTAACTACCCTCATTTTGTATTCTGATCTGATATGCCTCTATTTGAATTCAGTTCCATTTCATTTCTACTTCTTTGCAAATTTCGAGGACGAAATTTTTCTTTTAGAGGGGAAGAGTTGTAAAACCCGAAAATCTAAAACGTATTAAAAGACCAAAATGCCCTCATCACTTTGAAATTTAATTAAAACATATATAACTTACAAATAAAGCACAAAACCTATGACAACGAAACAAATATGACATGAAATGATTATGAGGCCCCATAAGATAATTATACGAGCTACCAATAATATTTATAACACATTACTTAGTTACTTGAACCGAAAACTCAATAAGTATATATTTAATTTTGTACTAAAAATCGTTACGTGTAAGAAATATTTAAGAAATAAGGGAATTGATGGAATTTGACATAGATGTTGTGGGTTGGGCCTAGGGGCCGATCCATGCCTCCCTCCCCTCTCTAAAAGTCGGCCAACTCCAATAAAATAGGCCATATCCTTTTGATCTCCACCCAAAATAACCGAACCTCAAGAAACACTCAAGAGAAACCCTAGAAAACCAAATTCTGCTGCCTCCTTATTGTTGCTGCTGTGTCGAGCCAAAAACACCACCAAGAAGCCTCAATCTTGTTCTTATTATAAGGTATATACATAACACTATCATCTATAATCATTGTGTGTTAAGAATTAAAGAGGTTATATGTTAAAAACCCTAAGTTATATATGATTCTGTGAGAATCTGCTACTGGCCTGGAATTTTACTCGACTTTAACCGGCTATAACTCAATGATGTGAACGGGTATTGGGATGGTTTTTGAGTCTAAAACTAAGTTCAATGAAGTGGCTACCTGGGAAAATTTAGTTTGTAATTTTTGGAGGCCTGGAAGGTTACTTTTTGATTTTTGGAAATTTATGTGTCTGGTCGGATTCATGAAGTCTGGAAAAACAGGTCGGGTTTTTCATTTTTCATTTTAAAACCATAAAGATTTAGAACATGTCCTTTGAACTGGGTAATATAACACATGTTAGCTAATTACTGGAATTTTTGTAGAATTTTATAAATTTTCTAGACTGGGTTAGTAGATGGATAATGGTCGGGTGTTTTTAAGTGATCCGGTTCTGGAACAGGTTGGGGAAAAGGATTTTTAATTCGTACCTAGACCACTTAATAAAATCTGTAAAAATTATCTAAAATACTAAAAACCCTGAGGAACGTCTGTAAATTTTTATATATTTTATGTCGAAGGTTTGATATGGTTTATAAATTATTTAAAACGGATCTAGATAATACTTAAAGGCTGTCAAGATATGTAAAAAGGTTGTAAATTGTTAATTTTCCAAAACTAAGGGTTATAAATGGTAAATCATGAAACTTGAGGGTAATTCGTGTAGTAAATCATATTTAAAGGGGTTTTGTGTCATTGTGATAATTAAAGGACCTAATGTATAATTATTAATAAATAAAGGATAGAAACATAAATAAAGGAACCAAATATGTAAAAGCATTAATTTGAGGGACTTGTTTTGTAATCTTGTATTTTAGAGGTCCTAATCGTACAACATAATAAACTAAGGGTACGTTGTGTAATTTGGAAAGCCAAGGGCTTAATATGTAACTATGGATACTTTAAGGACTAAAAGTGTAACTTTTATAACTAAAGGACTAAAAGTGTAAAGTATGAAATCTTCAAGGGTGAAAAGGTAACCTTGGATAATTTGATTATAACCTGCCTAAAATGAAAAGTTACTTACAATGAAAGGTGTTGTAACACTTGTCTACCCCTCTAGGTGTGAAGAAGGAGAAGAACTGAGTTCATCCTATCTTATTCATTTTGTTTGTGCTTTGCTGGAATAAGGTACAGATATTCTGCCCTTTCTAATAAGGTGCCATCGGTCTCTTGACTTTTGATATGAACCTTTGCTATGACATGAACCTTTGACCTTTGCTATGAACCTTGGGATTTGAACCTTTGGCATATGAACCCTTTGATATGAACCTTCTGATATGAACCTTCTGATATGAACTTTGATATTTGGACCATGACCATGTGAACCTTTGCTTTGATATTGACCTTTGACCCCAATTTGATACCCGAGCCAAGTTTGTTTCCTAGCCATGAAGGTAACATGGCCGTGTCATTGATGCACCAATGGCATGACTAGCGTGTAGCCCTAGTGATTTGGTTACACCGTCCCCATTTTGATTTGATATGAGCTCACTATGATATGATTTGATATGGCCAATATGATTTGTTCGGGGGGCGAATGGATGCATCCTAGGTTCGTGTCCGTGTTCGTGGACAGTTCGTTTTGATATGATATGTGGTGACTGATGATGGGTGCAATCCACGTCTTTCACAAAGTTCGGGAGCTGATCACTCTAACTGGTACATGAGGCCACCCCTTATATTATCAGCTTATTTGAGAGGCATCCCCTCCATATGATTATGACGAAGACAGGACTATGATATATGATTTGTTTTGGGCTCGTGGTAGATGACTATCCTTTACCTTACTCTTGTACCTTATTACTTCTTATTCTTTTGTCTTATATATTCGTTTGTTCATTACCGTTTATATTATATCTGTTCACTGGGCTTTTTAAGCTCAGCCGCGTTTCTTTTCCCGCGGCAGGTTTTAGTTGGAAGCTGGGTTAAGAGTGGAGTGCTTTGGGCTTAGATTGCTATCCTGGACTTAGTGATGACTAGCAGAGACATGCATTTTGGACTTAGTATTTTATTTTGTTCTCATTGTAACCTTGTAGTTTTAGTATTTCAATTGTAACCTTTGAAATTCTATTGTATTATGTAAGTCGTATGTTTATGCTTGCTTTGATATGTCACCATTTACGTGACACTTCTACCCTTGCCGAGTTGGGGTGTTACATAGAGAACTTTGCATACAATTGCTCTTCCTTGAGCAACTTGAGAATTATCGTCAGGTGTTGCTTGTGTTCTTCTTCACTCTTGGAGTAGATCAAAATGTCGTCGATGAAAACTATGACAAACTTGTCCAAATATGGTTTACACACTTGGTTCATGAGGTCCATGAATACAGCATGTGCGTTTGTCAAACCAAAGGGCATCACTTGAAACTCATAGTGGCCATAGCGAGTCCTGAACGCCATCTTGGGAATTTTCTCTTCCCGGACTCTGAGTTGATGATAACCTGACCGTAAATCTATCTTCGAGTAGTAACCTGATCCTTGTAGCTGGTCGAGAAAATCGTCAATTCAAGGTAACGGGTAGCGATTCTTCACTGTTAGCTTGTTCAGTTCACGGTAGTCAATACACATTCTAAATGATCCATCCTTCTTTTTCACGAATAACACTGGTGCTCCCCAGGGTGAGGAACTAGGTCGAATAAACCCTTTATCCAACAACTCTTGCAACTGCTTAGACAACTCTTGCATCTCCATCGGAGCTAGTCGATACGGTGCATGTGTCACGGGTGCAGCTCCCGGAACTAGGTCAATCAGAAATTCCACTTGTCGAACCGGTGGAAGTCCAGGCAGATCTTCAGGAAATACTTTAGGAAAATAACGCACAATCAGAACGTCCTCGAGTCGCTTCTCTCCCGAAAATTTCTTGGACACATGTGCTAGGAATGCATGACATCCTTTCTTGATGTACTTCAGGGTCTTAATACAAGATATGATACTCAAACGGGTTCCGCTACGGTCTCTGCTGATAACCAAGGTTTCAACATTGAGAGGGATATGAACAACTCGTTCACCATAAATGATACTCGCAAGATGTTTGGATAGCCAATCCATACCAACCACTACGTCAAAGCTTCCGAGTTCAATGGGCATGAGATCGATAATAAACGGGTGATCTAGAAGGTTTAGGGTACGGTCTCGGATTACTGTGCAAGTGTTAACTAAGTTGCCATTAGCTAGTTCAATACTATAGCTGGTGTCTAGGGCGGTAGGGGTGAGGTTAAGTAGTGGTGAAATCGTAGAAGATATAAAACTCATATCGGCACCAGAATCGAATAAAACTTTAACACGAAGATTTTTTAGTGGAAACGTACCGGTGACTACATTTGGATCCTACTGATGCTCCCCATTGCCCATCACATATGCTCTACCATGAGCGCCTTCAGTTCTCCGACTAGTTTTCTTTGGGCAATGACTCTTGTAGTGACCACACTCTCCACATCCGAAACAAATTACCATTGATTGTACATTACTCCCAGTAGCCACAGCTCTGCCCTTACAATTCTTAGCAACATGTCCAACCTTATGACATTTCTGACACTTAGCAGTGCATGGTCCGGTTTGATGCTGATTACATTTATCACAAAATGGATGCGGCCCAACATACCCTCTAACTTGTGCTGGTGCAGCCACATAAGCCCTGATAGTCTCTTGTCTTCTGTTCTGTTGGTGGTGATGATTGTCGTTACGGTACTGGTTGTTGTTATTGTTGTTGTTGTTGTTGTTGTTGTTGTTGTTGTTGTTGTTGTTGTTGTTGTTGTGATGGTTATGGTGAGGGTGACTATTGTTGTTATGGTTGTTGAAGTTGTTGTAGTTATTGCTTCTCCTGTTGTCCTCCCACTTTCTTTTGTTGTCATAGTTGTTACCCTTCTGAATAGTGCCATGCTTAACCACTTGATCCATAAGTTGTTCAGATATGCGAATAGCATCATCCAGAGTCTGAGAGTTGTAAGATGACACGTGCCCTTCAATACTAGAAGGTAGACCACCAATGAACTTCTCCAGTAATTTCTCATTATCTGGCACCATGTGAGCACAGAAAACCTTCAATTCTTAAAATCGTCGAACATAAGTGGTAAGATCAACGCCCTTTACAGTCAAATAGTAGAACTCAGTATCCAACTTCCTCATATCACTACGAGAGCAATACTTCTTGCTCATCTCCTTCTTAAATTCTTCCCATGAAGTATTATAAGCATTCCCTAACCCAATATCCTTAGCATAAGCAATCCACTAAGACAATGCATGCTCCACCAAGGTACCTGTCGCATACTACACCTTGCAATCCTCAGAACAGTTACTCCTTAGAAACACTAACTCCATCTTCTCAAACCACTAAGTTAGACCGACAGCTCCTTCAGTTCCTTTAAAGGTAGTAGGCTTACAGTTCATGAACTCCTTATAAGTACAAAAACGGTTCTCATTGACAGCTTGCACTCCTGCTTGTCCAACATTCTGGTTGCCAACACCTGCTTGCCCGGCAAGCGCCGCAGCAATGCCATCATCAATCAACTTCTAGATCGTAGCTGAGGTCATCTTCCTAGGTGTCATAATTCTATCAATCATTAAAAATGTACAACACTGTAAGTATTTGATTAACGTAACAGAATCACATCACAAGATAAACAAAACCATGATATAATCATAATATAGCACACATTCAACATTAGTAATAGTACATCACCAAAATACATCATAGATTTAATACTTGCTACAAGTCTTACAAGATATGCAAAACGATTACAAGTTTCTGATAAAATCTACTAACTGAAACTATTCAGTTTAGTACGTACAAAGGTAAACCACTATCATGATACTAAACTACCATAACTAAGATGATCTCTACACTCTCACTGATGATCTCCCTCATACCTAGCCAAAACATCGATACTGTCATCAAAACGGAAATGCGCCATCCTATCATAGTGTGCATGCCACTGCATGGCATGAACCTCATCCCTCAACTCCTGAATACTATGCTGGTAGTGACGTCTATCGATATCAGTGAACACCGCTCCAAGATCCAAATTCTCCATAATCTTTTCGACCTCTGTCATCCTCTGCTCTAACGACGCCAAGCGCTCCCAAATCTCTATATCTGCCGTCTCTGTAGAACTCAACCTCGCAGCCTGCTCATACAACTCCACATATAAATCACCTATAGCTCTCCTATCTCCCTTAATCTCCTTCCTCAACTCTAAAACATCAAATTGTCGCGTACACAATCACCTAGACATCAACATATAATGGCCCTGGCACCAAGAGATGTCCTGCCTCAAATGACTCAGCTCGGCTCTAAGCTCGGTAGGGGCAACTCAATGTGCAGTCGAAGATTCGCCGATCTCAAATGTAGACGTTACCTCTGTAGCTAGAGCATGACCCAATGCATCTGAAGTATCGGACTCGTAAGTAATGTCCGACACTACTGGTGAAGGTGGCATGGGGAGAGCCTCCTTCTCCTCTTCCAATGGCTCTTCGTCATCATCATCATCATCATCCATCTCCTCATCATCATCGATCTCCTCATCATCGTCCATCTCATCATCCTCCGGGTGAGGTACATCAAAAGGGTATGGGTCCTCCACTGGACTCGGTGGTGAAAGTGGGTGATCAACGGGTGCATCTAATAACTGACCAGTAGGGACTGGTGTAGGCATAATACTCTACAAGGAGTATCGGGAAAAGTATAAAAATTCTAGCCAAATTTTTATAAAAATAGTTTTATATGCAGTGAGATAGCAGCGGAAAATCCAAACATATAATAGTGCAAAAGCATGCACACATAAAGTTTAAGTAAAGCAATTAAAGAGCGAAGTGGCACGGAGGGCTGATGGCTATCGATTTCGAAAACATTTTGACACACACAATAAATGTTTATAGTCGAGTATGACCTCGTTCTCTATAAACAGTGGCTCTGATACCATTCTGTAACACCCCCAACTCGGAATATGGCAGCGGAACTGAGCTTGGGGTGCTACGTGAGGGGTAAGACAGTCACATCCATAGAAAACGATCTCATCACAAAATGTTTTAGTAAAAACATATCATTCGAATACAAAAGTAAACATTTAGAGTCTAAAAGACTCTCAACATAAGTTGCAGCGGAAATAAAACATGGTTTGCAGCGGAAATAAAAGAAAGTTTGCAGCGGAAATAAAAGACACAGTTTTAAAAGATTGTTCGAATCATAAGATAGTAGAGATAGATAGTAAAGCCCAAGATAGCCATCATCAGTCTTCAGCCACTCCCGATGATCACAAACATGCATCAATTACCTGAGATAAAACATGCTAAAAAGTCAACACGAAGGTTGAGTGTAACCCATAGGTTTAATAAATAATAGTTGAGCACAAGATTTTAAATCTGGAAGATATATGTAACAAATACAAATATCGGGTAAGCGTCAAATAATTCTTTGCTAAGCTCATGACACACAAAGGGTTAACCGGCACCAATAACCTTAGCGTAAGTCGACAGTAACCGCGGAATTTCATAATATAATAGTTGCCCCCAAAGCCAGGTACTTTGCCAGCTACCTAGTAATACTCGAGTATAGTACTTCACATGTGGACCGACCTTAGTCCACATGGCGGGAAGGTCAATTCCTATAGGCATATAAACTACAATCGCGCTCACTCGCAAGTGATTAATGGTTCATGATCGAGGGACTTGCTTTTGGCAAGGACGGTACTTAGCATTATCATTTCAGTCAGGAATAGCATACAAATAAACAATTGTGCTCATAAAAATAAGTAAATAACATGTATCTCCCCCATGGGTTTATAAACAATTTAAAAGTAAAAGTGGAGCTACGAATCACACCTTAGGATAGATGAAATAAGATATCACAATATGATCAAATAAGATAGCACAGAAAATGAACCTCAGCACAACCTAATATGTGAATAACATGTCTCAGCAATAAACCTCAAAGCGATTTATAAAGTAATACTCGTATTTGAAATGAAAAGGTTTTGTTTCAATGGCGTTTGAGTGAAATAACGTTTAAGACTCGTGTGGATACGAGATGTTAAGATAATAAAAGTCAGCAACCCAAACGGATACGAAGAAAGAATAACGAAAAGAGAGAAGAACTAAGATTAAAAAGAAGAATAAATAATAAAGACAAGAAAGAAAAAATCAATAGGTTGTTTTGGTGTTTTACCCATTTCCCAAATAGTTGATAAAACATCATGATTTAGGAAGAAAACGTATAAGTTTTGAAAAGGTTTTTAGGATATTGAATAATCATAACAATTAAGTTATAAAAGATTCTATCAAAATTTGGGCATGATGCGTCCGTTTATAAAGCATTTTCAAGTCGTTACGACTCTTGAATATAAGTTTTATTGTCACATTTTACAAGTTAAATATATATAATTGGAGACTATCATTCGCGTATATATCAGTTGTCAAGTTTATCAACCATTTTGTGTATGTTCGGGTCTAAATATGTTAAGCTCTTATGAGTCTAACATAGTCTTCCGTCTTAATTGCCAAAATCATCCATAAGGTCCATCGGCTAATACCGTAAATTTAATAACGCCCAATTCTCATCCAAGCATATGTTATAACACGTATCCAAGTCCAATGTCCAAATCATATCCCATATTATCCAAATAATTATCCGAAACACCATATTGACAAACAAATAATCATAAGTGACAAAACAACAAAATGAAAGACAATACATGGCCAAGTGTATTGGGCTTCGGCCCAATACTTAACTCACACTCTAGTGGACTCTCTTTAGGCTTTCGGGCCCAAAGTTAATAATATTAGACCCATTATGGACTTATCCAAGTCCAAAACCGACTCGATACTAACTCGAGGTTTTCTAACCTCGAGTCTTACACGGCCGAGACTCCCTTGAGTCTCGACTTGACTCATTTGACACCAAGACCTTAAAGGGTCTCGGCTAAACTCAAAACCAACAAGTCGTGGCCCTCTTGGGTCACGGCTCATGCTACTCGACTACTACAGCTAATCAAACCTTAGCCATAACACACGGCTACAAACCAAATACCAAACCATAAGTAGCAGCGGAAATAAAACATGGTTTGCAGCGGAAATAAAAGACATAGTTTTAAAAGATTGTTCGAATGATAAGATATTAGAGATAGATAGTAAAGCCCAAGATAGCCATCATCAGTCTTCAGCCACTCCCGGTGCTCACAAACATGCATCAATTACCTGAGATAAAACAAGCTAAAAAGCAACACAAAGGTGGAGTGTAATCCATATGCTTAATAAATAATAGTTGATCACAAGATTTTAAGTCTGGAAGGTATATGTAACAAATAAAAATATTGGGGAAGCGTCAAATAATTCTTTGCTAAGCTCATGACACATAAAGTGTTAACTGGCACCAATAACCTTGGCGTAAGTCGACAGTAACCGCGGAATTTCATAATATAATAGTTGCCCCCAAAGCTAGGTACTTTGCCAGATACCTAGTAATACTCGAATATAGTACATCACATGTGGACCGACCTTAGTCCACATGGCGGGAAGGTCAATTCTTATTGGCCTATAAACTACAATTGCACTCACTCGCAAGTGATTAACGGTTCATGATTGAGGGACTTGCTTTTGGCAAGGACGGTACTTAGCATTATCATTTCAGTCATGAATAGCATACATATTAACAATTGTGCTCATAAAAATAAGTAAATAGCATGTATCTCCCCCATGGGTTTATAAACAATTTAAAAGTAAAAATGGGGCTACGAATCACACCTTAGCAGCAGATAAAATAAGATATCACAATATGATCAAATGGGATAGAAAGGCAAATGAACCTCAACACAACATAATATGTGAATAACATGTCTCAGCAATAAACCTCAAAGCGATTTATAAAGTAATACTCGTATTTGAAATGAAAAGGTTTTGTTTCAATGGCGTTTGAGTGAAATAACGTTTAAGACTCGTATAGATATGAGATGTTAAGATAATAAAACTCGGCAACACAAACGGATACGAAGAAAGAATATCGAAAAGAGAGAAGAACTAAGATTAAGAAGAAGAATAAATAATAAATACAAGAAAGAAAACATCAATAGGTTGTTTCAGTGTTTTACCCATTTCCCAAATAGTTGATAAAACATCATGACTTAGGAAGAAAACGTATAAGTTTCAAAAAGGTTTTTAGGATATTGAGTAATCATAACAATTAAGTTATAAAAGATTCTATCGAAATTCTGGCATGATGCGTCCATTTATAAAGCATTTTCAAGTCGTTACGACTCTTGAATATAAGTTTAATTGTCACATTTTACAAGTTAAATATATATAATTAGACACTATCATTCGTGTATATATTAGTTGTCAAGTTTATCGACCATTTTGTGTATGTTCAAGTCCAAATATATTAAGCTCTTATGAGTCTAACATAGTCTTCCGTCTCAATTACCAAAATTGTCCATAAGGTCCATCGGCTAATATCGTAAATCCAATAACGTGCAATTCTCATCCAAGCATAGGTTATAACACGTATCCAAGTCCAATGTCCAAATCATATCCCATATTATCCAAATAATTACCCAAAACACCAGGTTGACAAACAAATAATCATAAGTGACAAAACAACAAAATGAAAGACAATACATGGCCCAAGTGTATTGGGCTTCGGCCCAAAACTTAACTCGCACTCTAATGGATTGTCTTTGGGCTTTCGGGACTAAAGTTAATAATACTAGACCCATTAAGGACTTATCCAAGTCCAAAACCGACTCGATACTAACTCGAGGTTTTCTAACCTAGAGTCTTACACGGCCGAGACTCCCTTGAGTCTCGACTTGACTCATTTGACACCAAGACCTTAAAGGGTATCGGCTAAACTCAAAACCAACAAGTCAGGTCCCTCTAGGGTCACGGCTGATGTTACTCGACTACTACAGCTAAATAAACCTTAGCCAAAACACACGGCTACAAACCAAATACCAAACCAACCATGGCCGTGACTCACATGAGTCACGGCTTGACCCTATCGAGCCTTATGATCTGTCGGTTTAACCACAAAACCAAACCAAGTCTAATCCACGACACAAACAAAATTACTAGACCATGCCGTGGCTCACTTGAGTCTCGGTTCGAGCCTACTCGAACCATTTGGCTCTCGGAAATCATAACCCAAGCCAAAACCTATCCGTAATCCAAACACAACCAAATCCAAATCCAACTCCAAGACCTTTCACAAACAACCTAAACTAAACCTAAGCCCACGCCGTGACTCTCTTGAGTCACGACTCAACCCTATATGAGCCATGTGGTTCTCGGTTAAACAAACCCTAGTCCAATTTCAATCCAAACTCCAAACCAAGCTACAAAACCATAAGAATAAGCTTAACCAAAAACTAATACTTCAAAATAACAATGAAACACGCCGAGTCAACTCAACTCGTGAGTTGACTCGGACGAGTCATGCGACTCAGTGATGAGTCGTAGCGAGTCGTGGCATATAAACGTAGATCCACACGGTTTAACTAAAACAAAAAGGTTTTAACAAGTTTTTATTTATAAAAATGTTTTTATATAAAAGTTAGGGTTAGGGTTTTCGGATTTAAAAGAAATGAAGGGGTAGAGGGCGCGTGAGTTACCAAAAAGAAGAGAGAAGGTGACAGGGGTGCAGCGGTGGGTGGTGGCGTGACGGTGGTGGTGGCGGTGGTGCTCGAACACGGATCAAACGAGCTCCGTTGGTCTTCAAACTCTCAAGAAATGAACAGGGTAGCCTAATCTACGTTTTGGTGTAATTTGGTGGTTGGCCAGAAATTTTTCTGGCGACGGTGGTAGCCGAAGACGGCGGTGGTGGTCGGACGAGAGGGAGGGAGAGAGAGGATATGTGTGAGTATGTGTGTGTGTTTTATGTGAATAAAATAAATAAATAAAAATGCTTTTATACTAAAGTAGGGACTAAAGGTGGACAACGAGAAATAGAGGGGTGTGTGGTATAACTTTTGGGCAGGGTTATATATGACAACTTAGTGAATCTTTTACAATAATTACTGTGGGACCCATTTGACGTACCAAACGGACTCGAAAAATTATGAAACTTGCACCATTGTTCTCGAAATAATTTTTTTGATAAAAATGAGTATAAATATGCATAACTTTCTCGAAGTTAATTTATTTGGCAAATTCGATTCGTTTCGTGCTTTCTAGTTTGTGCTGACATAATAAAGGGATAACGTTTACGTTTCTCAAGATGTCTCGCGTTTCTCAAGTTCAAATAAGTTCAGCAAAGGTTCAAATACTAAGGTGATGCAAAAATAAATATTTGGCTAGTGAAAATGGTTTGGAAAATTACCAGATGTTACAAAATCTTAGATTCAAAATACAACTTAGTGGTCAAAACCTTGTGTTACGTCTTAACGTAAAACTTGTATTTTACTCTTTCTTTCGAGTCGGACATCTCTACTAAATGAATTTTTGAAAAATGATGTCTTTATCCTTTCAAAATATTGATCTTAAGTAATTTTTGAAATGGGGAGGAAAATTCCTTTTAAACAAAATCAAGCAAGTATACATTGTTGCATCTAACACACAAAACGATAACGAATATCATTATGTGTGCTATGCTAAATGATTATGTGTTTTCGATAGCTTGCTTATCTTATAATGTTTTAGTAACTCACTTAGATATGTAGACTAAGTTGATTAAATCATGTAGGTCGAAAACAATTGTCTTACACAATTACCTTTCCAAAGGTTCAAGTGTTAAAATCTGTCACCTCAAAACATTTAACACTTCATCAAACTTTCAACATGATTTCTAAAACATTACATGCTCTTAACTTGGTTGGCCATGGGTTGACTAATCAAGAGAAAGGTTTAAAATAATACATTAGTATTTAAGTAAAAGAAAATGTATTTTTAAACCTTGCATGTATTTGAAAACTCACAAATTGTTTTAAACATACAGTATTTTACAAGAGTTGTGTTTTGTATAAAAAATAGTTAGGAAAATTATTTTTATACTCATGAAATGTCAAAAACTATGCATATTATACGTAATAATAAATAGTTTTTCACACACAAAAATAAATGACAATCTTGAAGTTAACATGTCATTATTATTAACCTCACACATACAACAAGTATTAAATTTAATGGAGCACATTCCATAAACCCTTATTTATTTTCTTTATTAAAAAGAGTGGTAGTGAGGGTCAAGAAAGATTTTGAGCATTATCGATTCATTATTCAAATTATGATTGATATCATTATCGAATCAAATTGACAAGTTTTTGAGTGTGGACATGAAATTGGAGTCATTATTTGTCTAGCTTCAAGATATAACAAAACATATCATCTTGAACCTACATACTCAATCACACTCGATTGTTATGAAAATAATGTCGTCCTTTTCAAGACGAAAAGAATATGCATCGGATCATAACTTAGACTCGTGTTGATGATGTCATATTGAGCCTTCTTGTCCAATGATTGTGTTCTAAATATTAAACTACTGTAATATGTTTAGAAGATGCTTAAAATACACAACGTTGTAGGATTGACGACTTGGATGTTTCATCCGAAATATTCAAGCAATTTACATTGCAACGCAATTTGTAAATGTGTCATTACCGAAAAACCAAACACGAGCAAAGAAACAACATATGTAGAGTTTGCTCAAGAACGAGTCAAGACTCAAAATCACGTGTCAAGTAAAAATGTCACACATAATACATCATCAATCTTCAAGAAGATAACATGTATTTCAAAAGGATAATTTATATCCTATGCATCTCATTCTCCTTGTAACATGAATGGTTATATTACAAGAGAATACGTCAAAAAATATAGGATATTAGATTTTGTAAGCAGCCTAATACAACGTGTGTCACTACTTAAACAAGTAAAATTCGTTAATTACATTATAACTAAAATAATTGTTTTCATAAGCAATTCATAAGAGTGAAAAGTTTATCCTTTTAAATAAGAATATTTGTCAAAAAATACAATATGTTTTCTCTCAATGATACAACGTAAAACATTACAAGATCTATTAAGGCAAGTAACCTTAATTAGATTCTCTTTCTCAAGATTTACTATAGAGTATTCTTGAAGCTAAAACATGTTAAAATAACAACTCAACAAACAAAGATGTTATCCCTAAGGTCATGTAATACACCATCTAAACTAAACAACCTCCAAATCTCAAAAACATATTTAAAATATTGTGCTTGCCTTTGTAAGGATTTTGTGTAAGACATGTCGTCTTCATTAACCGGCTTTTTAAATATGGTTAGGACATGTATTAGCGGAATCAGCTTATATCATCTTTGGAAAACTTCGATGGGAAAATACAAGAATTCCAATTCTTCTAATATGAGAATAACTACTGGAGAACCTATTGCACTAGAAATTCAATTTGACCTAGCGGTTGAATTGCTTCCTGGAGAGAATTTGGGTCTGTGGTAAACCCGTAAACATGGTCGTGTTTAGCCTTAATTGAGCACTGTTAGTGATGGTCTCATATCTATTCTCTAACTTGAAAATTTTCCATTCCTACATTTGACTAAAGATGTTTTACATCGATTATCTTTGTCTCCCATCAGGATTGCATTTTAAACAAGTAGCAATTAGGATTCTTCTTGACAAACCAAGATTACTTTCATATATGTGTTTAATATTTGAAAACAACTTATTCTTGTGAAATATGATTAAATGTCTTCATGCTTTCTTAAATGCTCAATGACTACTTGCTTAATTATTGAATGCTTGTTCATTAGAAAGATCTTGCTTTGAATTAGCATTTCTAATGTTATATTTATTGTTATATGTCCATGATACATGCTCTTATGTGCTAAATGTCAACATGTTTTACTTAATGCTTGCATTCATAGTAATCATGCTTTGTATACATCTCTTTACATGACTTACGTGTTATTTGTGCACCCACACTATGTCGATTTAATATATAACGGACTAGGTATGCCTATCTTGATAATTTCTTAGATGTCATATAGTCTTACACGTTAATATCTTTTATTATTATGGTATGCCTGCTTAAATGACTTACGTTTCCTTAATCACCATCTCGCTCTCTTCCAAATAATCCACTCTTTTGTCTAGGAAAGATTACTCCCACACTTCTCTACATTCTTTACTTATAACCTACACCTCTCCTCTTTCCAAACATTCTCTAATCACTTGTAAATTCTCTTCATACCCAACAAATGATTATATACATTTTTCCATATAATCCCAACATTCCTATAAACATTCTTTATCAAATCCCTAAATCATTCCTTAATCATTATTGCCCAACTCTTTTCTTTCTTAATGGCAATATGATTCTCACATAATCAAATCCTTTGATTATTTCTATCCTTGCATCTGGGAAAAACAGAGAAAACTGGAAAGACTCTGCACCCAACTGGCGACGGTCCCAAAAACATATGGGCGGTCCCTTATATATACGGGACCGTCCCTTATTTATAGGACCGTCCCTAGTAAAGGTGTCATGAACTGGTTAACTGTTTTTATTTTTTTGCATCCTTGACTCACCACCTTCTGGACCAGTTTCTTTCTCCTTAAACAATACTTTGAACCATCCTACATCATGCCTTGTCCAAAATAACAACCATTTTGATTATCTTAACACTTACTTCTTCACTCTCCTTCATCATCTCCTTCATTCGACTCTTTCTAGGACTTATTCATACAATTGGTACCACCCATGAGAACAAAAACTTCTTCTTCTTCACTCTCTAGACCATATTCATAGTCCATTGTACCATCCCTCTTCCTTTCTCACATCTACCTCCTCTTGATAAAGCACCCAACAAAACTAGGATAGTATGTACCTTCTTTAAAGTCTCCCATCTTCCTCACCTCTTTTCATCCTCACTCATTGTAAGTGCAAACGGTCCTTTCATTGTCTCCCCACACACATTTCTTCTCATCCCCTTCAACATAAGCCTAAATTAAACCACTATCTTCAAATATGAAGTCTCCTATCTTTCTTCTCATCTTTACATCATCCTTGCCAATCTTGGCCTAAAACCTTCTTTCTTCATTTCCGTTCATCCTCTCCCACTTCTCCACTTTAAAGAGTCATCTTTATTCTCATCTAGGAGCATATCATCTTCACTATATATCACCTAGACATTAGACACTTATCTTGGAAGAAGTTAGAGAATGGTGTGTTAATATATAATCAATAATTATATATGTTTAGTTTCAATTCCTTTCGTGCCACACTTTAGAATACTCATATTTGAGTCATGCATGTATTAATCTCCGATAATGTCTTGCTATATATATTGCCATTATTATATATATGTGCACTTGTCTACTAACTTTGTTTTATAGCATTCCTTCATCGCTCGATTCTTTGGTAGCCCAAACAAGGGGGAGCATACACCAAGGGGGAGCATTTACAAATGTCAAACTCGTTTGCAAATCGTTGATGCATCTACACATTCCTTGTTATGTATAGTGCACCTCTATAATGCTATTCATATCCTTTTACATATTTTGTTGCTTGAAACTAACCCTTGATGTAGGTTAAGCATTTGCAACATATTTGATGCATGGATACGCTAAAGTCAATGGGGATGCAATAAGCTAGTTGGAGCTCGGAAGTAGTTGGGTACATGGTTCGGAGTTGGTTAAACCATGGCGATAGGAGCAAGGCTTCACTAGGATGATACAAGCTCACTTCTTTGAATGATAGGATTCGGGATCGTCTAATACATTCGGGGATCATCCTTCAGCCTACATGCTCAAGTTGTCTTCTCAAGTCTTCCTCTCAAGTTTCTTCTCAAGTTGTCTTCTCAAGCCATCTTCGTCTACATGGCCAAGTCTTCTTCATCTTATCAAGTCATCTTCTCAAGTTTTCTTCTTCTCCTCAATGCTCGAGCATTTCTCTCAAGTCTTCTTCTCGAGTCATCTTCTCATGTCTACCTCTCAAGTTCTCGCCGATCTTCTTTCTACCTCTACTTTGGCGACACCTTTTTGCTTCGACAAAAGGGGGAGAGGGAATGTAAACAAGTAACTTCTACACTTTGCTATGAGTTACGGTTTACATAATTGTCATCATCAAAAAAGGGGAGATTGTTAGTGCAAACGTTACGACGTTTAATCAATACAGTGTCTTCATGTTTTAATGATGACAAACATGTAACTTGTAATACATAACGTAAAGTGCACAAGTTACTCGTTTACACAAATCATCAATGTCGGAACGCAACAACATCTCTTGACGGCTCAAGTCTACATCACTTCAGGTATGAACAAACACTATACCAACTTAGTTAAGTGATCAAAGAATTTATTTTTTCTAAACTTCACATTTTTATGTGACAAAATTTTTTTACAAAAGTATTTTTGTAATTAAAAAGAAATGTTTTATTAAAGAAAATAAATTTGAATTTCAAATCTTCCAACAACTATTTTTCCCGCCTAAACAAGATAAGTTTTTCACCAGATAAACTTTCACCACATCAGGACAAAAACAGGAGCTTCTTAGGTGACGGTCCCGTAAATGTTCAGACGGTCCCTTATACATAAAGGAACGTCCAACTTTAAGGGACCGTCTCCTGCTCCTCCTGGTGCCTTAAATACTGCACTGTTTTCTCAGAAAAACTAACCCTCTTTGCACAAAAATATTCTGTTCTTTCTTCCTCCTTCTTTGATCACTATAACTCTTTGGTATGTGTTTATAAGTGATCCCGTCATCTTCTATCTCAAGTACAAGAGAAGAACACTCGAATTCGTCACGAATCGAAGTGTTATAATGTAGTCCACACACACACGTAACTTGTGTTATGATTCTCTTCTTCCTCCAAACTCTCTCTTTTGTACATTAGCGTATCCGACTTGTGTGTGAGTCGTGATTAGGTGTGTAAGTGTAAATCCGGACAAAGTGTAAGTTCGTGGGTGATTGTGTAGATTAGGATGGTGTGTATGTCCGTAGGTGATTATGTATAGATTAGGACGGTGTGTACGTCCGTGTGTAGATTAGGATCGGGTGAAGGTCCGTGAAGACTTGGATTGGATGATGATTCAAGTGGACGGTGTGTACGTCCGTATGTAGATTAGGACCGGGTGAAGGTCCGTGAAGACTTGGATTGGGTGATGATTCAAGTGGACGGTGTGTACGTCCGTGTAGCCACGTGGGCTTGTGTGTAGATTGGTTCTAGCTAGGATTAGGACTCAACATTCCGCTTAGTATCTTTAAATTGGTGTAAGCTTTGGTGTACAGTTTGTTCCGCCTAAAGGGAGCGTGTTGACTAGTGAAGTGACTCTCGAGTTGGGTACTCGGAGAGTGGAGTAGGGTGAAGAGGTGCTTCGTGCCGAACCACTATAAGTCATCGTGTCCGGTTTGCGTTTTCTTTTACCTTATCTCTTTACGTTTTATTCTTGCATTTATCTTTTTAAATTTATACTTGCATTAATATTGTGTTTGTGTGGCTTGTTGCTTAGATTGTGAATGTGAGTGTGACATAACCTGAGGTAACTTAAAATACACAAATACATAATTCATCACCTGTCTAAAACAAGCCACTGTCGGCGGTCCTTTAAAAAGACAGACGGTCCCAAATATTTATGGGACCGTCCGTTCTCTTTACGTTTTATTCTTGCATTTATCTTTTTAGATTTTCACTTGCATTAAGATTGTGTTTGTGTGGTTTGTTGCTTCGATTGTGAATGTGAGTGTGACATAACCTGAGGTAACTTAAAATAAACAAATAAATAATTCATCACCTGTCTAAAACAAGCCACTGTCGGCGGTCCTTTAAAAAGACAGACGGTCCCAAATATTTATGGGACCGTCCGTTCTCTTTACGTTTTATTCTTGCATTTATCTTTTTAGATTTACACTTGCATTAAGATTGTGTTTGTGTGGTTTATTGCTTAGATTGTGAATGTGAGTGTGACATAACCTGAGGTAACTTAAAATACACAAATACATAATTCATCATCTGTCTAAAACACGCCACTGTCGGCGGTCCTTTAAACAGACAGACGGTCCCAAATATTTATGGGACCGTCCGTATATATAAGGGACCATCCACAGAGTCTAACTATTCACAATTTAATCGGTAAGAAGTAGCTTAATTCTTTTAACCTTGTGTTGTGTTTATGTTTATGTGATTAATTGTTTATTTTGTATTTATTATATGTGAGTGGCATAACCACTATTCATATTTAGTCACAATTGATCGGAAATTTGATACGAAAGTTTTAAGATTTTAAACAGTAACGTATTCACCCCCTCTACGTTTCTAAAAAAATGTCAGTTAAGTTGAAAATAAGTGACATCGTGGGTCACAGTAATGCAAATTTTCCTAAATATTTTATTCCATCAGTTTGATCCATATTCTTACATTTTAAAAATATAAACCGTCTTTCACTCAATGATTTCTTTTCCTTGTCATGGCTTCCTACATTTTGCCAGCTAATTTATGGAGATCAAGCCCACCGCCACACAAACACAAATTAGTAAAGCCTTCCCCTATTTGAAAAGATTAGCGTGGTTACATTAAGGCTGTTTGCGCCTAGAAAATTCAGCTTGAAAACTACAGCTTGCCTTTTTAAAGCAACTGCTTGGCCGGCTTCTCGTCTTCCGTCTTATCCTTCCTCATTCCCTTCCCCACTTCCCTTAGCCGAACTCCCAGCTCTTTCCCCGTTGTTCTAGCTCTTTTTAATTAACAAGTAGAAAAGGAAAGAAATCGATTCACTTCGCCAGCCTTGAACTCCTCTTTCTTGGATTGTTGTTTGCGACAGACCGATTGAGAAAGATCTAGAGATAGAACTGCAAGGGAACACTTACCAATACCTACTGCGGATCAGGCTGAAGCTATTGTTGCATCTCCAGCTTCTACTATTGTTGCACCTCCACTCTAGCCTTGATGCGCGAGGGGCTCTCGGAAAGAGGGGGCAAACCAAACCCAAGAGGTGGTTGTTGATACTTTACCAGGAAGAAGTCTCTCTCGTAGGGTATTTTTTTCTGTAATAATCTTTCGGTGTTTATCGGGAGGGCGGAAAGAGCTATGATAGGAGTCAATGCCTTTCTGTCCGAAAGCAAAATATATGGTTTCCACCTTTTTGTATTGCGTGATCTCTTTCTTCGCGTCAAAAAAGAAAAAAGGACTAACTTCAAGTGATAATAGTCACATGTCAAGTGATAATAGTCACATGTCTTTTACCTTTCATTTAAAGTTAATTCGGAGTTTGATGAGAAATTAAAAAGTAATGACAAGCCATCAAATATGTTAAAAAAGAAACAGCCCCTAAGTCTTACACTAGACTCACAATAGTGTTAAATAAATAAATAAATAAACGCATATGTGATTCAGTTGGACTAATCTCTTATATAATAAAAGATTTCCAAAGTGGAAAAGGAATGTTGGAGCAATTGAAACTAGAATAATGAGAGTGCTCAATTTTGTCATATCTTTTATATAATTAAACAAAACCCCTAGTGGAGACTTTTGCATTTTAAAAAAATCAAATCATACCTTATTAAGTAATAATCAAATTATTATTATTATTATTTTCTTAAATATTAAATAAGAAAAGCCTAAATATTTCTAAATTTATCCATATTCTACAAAAAAAAAGAATGTGATTTGTAATCATTCAATAAAAACTTACAAAAATATATGTGTCAAAATATAAAAAATTAAAACTTGAAAACGATGGAGCAAGTTTTTCAAAGATTTGAGCTGAAACTTAAAATTCAGTATCATTCCCACTAAATATTTGAAGTCCCAACATTCCCAAATTCCTACTCCATCAATCAAACTCGATCTCTTATCATTCATTCACGCACAATCATTGACGCAAGAACATCTCCTCCAAATCTAATTAATATTAAAACTCACTACATTCGTAAATAATCCTAATTCAATACCTCAATCAAAGTACAATGGTTTTGAAGGTCTTGTTATAATAATTAAAACCCGAAATTAAAAATAATAATTTATTTAAATGATTAGAAAAAACCCCGCGCGTGCGCGGGCATTATATCTAGGAAAATAAATAAAGTCATCTCATTGCCAAATAAAAAGTCAAAATTGAAATTATTTTGTCAAACTCATCTAAATTTCAACAAAAAAAAAAAGTATAAAAACACATATATCGATTTTGAAAAAAAATGTGATTAATAAAACTTTAGTTGTTAAATTTTAAATAAATTATATGGATTTAACAAAACTTATTAGTTTTCATATTTTTTAATAACTTTATAAATCTAATAAGTAACCCCTATACTTTATATTTTTTTAGAAAAACAATATATATGTTGTTGTTATTTATAAATACTATTATCATTATATATTAAATTAAAGTGTATATGAACGAAATTAAATTTTAAAATGAAACAACGAGTTACCGTGATATGTAAATGAATACATGATATTGTACACATACGAACAACTCAAGTTATTCATTTTTGTGAGATTAAGTAAGGATGTCCAGAAAAGTTTTTTTATTTATTTTTTTTATTTATTTATTTTTTTTTTTTGTTTTACTATCTATGTTCAATAACGATTCATATTATTCCTCTTTATAAATTTAATACGCTCGTACACGGGTTTAAAAATTAAGTACAGTTATCATTATTATTAACATGAATATAAATATCAAAATAAGGCACGACCTCATGGGTTACTCAAAGATGAAAACATATGCATGATATTGTGCATATAGCAATGACGCATGTAACTACTTTTAAAGTTTAAATAAGGATCAAGGTTTTCAAGATCGGGATCCTACCTAAGATCGTTTTCGTCTTTGCAAGATCGTGATCGTAAGATCGGATCGGGATCCTAAGATTCTACTATAATGCTATTTTTTAATGATCTTTGTAATATTATTCAAATCTACAAATTATTATATATTATAAACATGAAATTATATGAATATTTCATGAAAATGCTGTCATAAATTATAAATATGGAATATTTAAGAAGAATCACCAATTGTTTTTTAAATTATATAAAACCATAAACCATAAATTTTTAGTTTTTTAGTTTACGGTTTGAGAAAAGTAAGATCGGATTGGAGTAGATCTTAAGATCCTATGGTCAAGATCGGGATCCTATAAGATCTTAAGCTTGTTAAGATCCTACGTAGGATCCGGATCGTTTTTGCTTCGTAGAATCGTAAAATCGTAAGATCCTAATATCAGAATCGGGATCTTAACAACTATGATAAGGATATTCAAAAAAGCATTTTTTAAGGGTTATTTACTTATTTATTGTTATTAAACACGCATAATGTCTAAAACATGATACCAATATTTAAATTTAAACAATATCAACCTCAACGCAATGTCAGTTCAACAAAGTCAAATCCTTCGTTCAACAAAATTCTATACAAAATATTAATCAATATTAATACATAATGAAAAGCTTACGTAAAAACCCACACGTGCACGAGTATTATAACCATATAAGTATAAAACTTATTTAACAACTCCTTATATGCATCCGGACAAGTTTTGTTAAAGTTTGTGAAAAAATATTAAACGTGTATGACTAGAATCGAACTCGGGACCAAGGGATTGCACACTTTACGTATGAATGATTAATGTAAAATAATTAATATATATAACCGTTATATATTTAATTATTTGAACACAAATAACGACTAACATAACGACTAACAGACGTTAAGTAATTAACGGGAATTGACTAACGACCGTTAGTGAATAAAGAAAGGACTGTAGGTGAAATTACAGGACAAGAAGATTCCGGAATACCCTTGGGAAGGGATGGGCCGATCGGCCATAAAGGTTTCTAACCCAATCCGAAACCAACTTGTTCTCTAAGTTATCATGCCTATAAATACAAGGCTTAGGGGTTAGGGTTTCTTACTTTGTGCACTCTTGCTATAACCCTAAACCTTGTTTCTTCTTCTTGTCTCCAAAACCGGTCGATCATACAATCCCTTGGGATTGATCGATTCACTTTTTATTAAACAAAGTTAGTTTGGTTTAATCTTGTGTTCTTTTACTAGCATAAATCATTAATCGGTTATAGTACGTGTGTACAAGACTTTGGATATTAACTCACTATAGTTAATACCTCTTGGATTGAGAAATAAAAAGGTAAGGGGTTTCTCGCTAATCCACTTGATTAATTAAAGAAGAAGATTTGAAGTATTGATCCTTGTTCTTGCTAGGATCAAAAGTACGTGTCTTTAATTTTTAGTTAATCTCTTATGTGTTAAATATTGATCTTATGCTTCCGCTATGTGCTTTGATGATGTAGAATTATTTATATAATTGTTATGGTATTAAAATTCTAACAGTGGCATCACGAGCCGTTTAACATGTAATTGTATTACCGAAACACATAAAAATCGAATCTTTGATCAGGATTACATGTTAGTCGAATTTTTTAGGGTTTAGAACATTAAAAAATTTCAAACCCTAATTTTGCAAAGGGGGGGGGGGCTCTTTAATTAAAAATTAGTTTTGTAACCCTAAAATTAGGAACATGTGTGTTTATGTGTGTAAAGGGTTACGTTCCTTGACTTGTAAATTAATCCATGATGAAACATGCATGTTTATCATGGATTAGGGTTTGTAATTAATTGTTAAGTTATTTGCTACATATAATAAGATACATCTAAAATTAGAGAAGACCTAATTAATTAAATTAATGAATCTTTTAGGTGCAACGTGGTATATGTTTGCTAAGACTTACGCAACCAAATTGTTTGGTGTATGTGATCCATTGGTACCTTTTGCTCGAAAACCAATGGGAGTATTAGTTAAATATATGCATATTAAACATAGATAGATTATTAATAGGATTTTATAAAAAGTTTGCATGTGGCTATATGATTTAATGGTTAAGATTATATATGTTATTATGTGGTTATTTATTTTTATTAAATTACTTGCTTTTTTGTTTAAATTATATGTTGAATTGTTAGCAAAAAGAGGGTAATTTTTTTAATAGAAAATAAATTTACCTAATAACTATGAAACCTTGATGTGATAAATTATATATTGCAAAGTCTTATGTGCCGACAGTGGTTCGCTTCGCACGGTAATTTTCTCCCAGGCGAGACTAGCAATATTATAGTTTATAACATATTTTTTAAGACTTAGAATCATAAACTTTTGATTGAGTGATGAGTTTTGTACCAATAGTGTGAACGGCTTACCCAGTTTAGACAAACTATAAGAGGGCTATATAAGGAGGCTTGACATTAAATTGTCATCCGAAAGGGACGCGTTTTTAATTAGCCTTCGGGCGGACGTTTGTCTCTCCGCTCCTTTGTGCATCTAATTGGAGCTACCAAGTATTGCTATTTATTTGTGCAAAATCATCTTAAGGGTGAATTGACCTAATTTCACGCGCCACTTTTGTGGTAATTATCCGAATAACTTGGGTCTTTTGACTCATGCAGGAGTAGGATATAGTGGGCGATAATTGTAGGTAATTCTTTGATTGATGAACCCAATACCTCTATTAAAACTTAGTTGGTTTAACTCTTAGCCTAATTGGTAAATAAAATTGTTTTGAAAACTTATGATACGAAGTTGTGTGCATGCTTCTTCGTACATATTTTGATTGTCACATCAAAATAAATACCCTAAAATTTAAGTACATGCTATCTAATTATAAGGAACACTTGGAGTTAATATTTAGTGTAAGTGAGACCTTGCCTAGATATTAATGACAAGGTAAATTTCCATGGCATGAGACCGTGACATGGAGAATTTACAGTTTCTAAATTAGACGACTTAATTAAGTTGTAAGTGAGACCTTGAAACTTAAGGCATGAGATGGGAAGAAACATGATTACATTGCAATTTTTTTTTGGCAAATGTAATTCCTATAATGATCTAGGAGTCGGAAATTGTTTGTCGATTATTGTACGACAGATTACCATCTTTTGTACTTTCACTACTAGCAGATCAACTGATGTAGTGAGACTATGGAAATTTGGATCCTAGTTTTCAAGAAGATTAAATGGTTATATGAATATTTCCTGGGTAATTTTATTTTCTTGAAAAATTGTATTATTAGAATACTAATATTTGAACTTTTTCTGTAGAAATGGCACAACCCGATAACGCTATACTAAGTTTCGCTTTCAAAAGTCACTTTGAAAGGGAAAAATTGACTGGCCGAAATTTCAGTGACTGGCATAGGTCACTCAGGATTGTCTTGAGAGTGTCCAAAAAGCTGGAATATTTGACAAAGCCTTGTCCCCAAGAACCAGCTGAAACTGAATCTGATGATGTCAAAGAAGCTTGGAGATTGGAGTTCGAAAAGCACAATGAAGTTGCGTGCTTGATGCTCGGAAGTATGGTTCCCAAGTTGAAAAAGCAGTTTGAGAACTATTTTCCTAAAGATATGCTGGAAGAACTCCAAAAGACCTATGAAAAGCTAGCAGCTGTTGAACTGTATGATTTGATCGATCAATTGCACAGCTGCAAGAAAGGGGAAGGTAAACCTGTTCGTGATCATGTGTTGGAAATGAAAATGTACATGGACCAACTACATCAGCTGAACTATGTCTATGCTGAGAATGTGTGTGTGAACCTAATTAATAGATCCTTGAACAAGGATTTTAAGGGTTTTGTTCAAAATTACAACATGCATTGCTCGAGGAAGACAGTCACAAAATTGCTCGCAATGCTTGTGGACTATGAAAAGTGTTTACCAAACGAGGCACCTACTCCTCAGGTATTAGCTATAAAAGGAGGTAGGATTCAAAAGCCAAAACCGCAGGCGAATAAGAATGGTAAAGGTAAGGTTGACAAGGGTAAACAAGTTATGGCCTATCAACCTATGCCTAAGCAGTATAACCCTCAGAAGAACAAGGTGAATTCAAAAAAGAAGGATCAGGCTTGTCACCACTGCCATGAGGTAGGACACTGAAAGAGGAACTGTCCTCTCTACCTTGAGGAGTTGCGTGTGAAAAAGATGAAGGTTGAGGCTAACAAATCCAGCACTTCAGGTAACATTTTCATGATTGAATTATTTTCATTAACTCATAAAATAAATTCCTGGGTATACGATAATGGATGTGGTATTCATATTTGCAATATACTACAGGGGTTTAGAGTTGAAAGGAGACTGGCCTATGGGGAACAATATCTGGACGTGGGCAATGGAGCACAAGCAGTTGTTGAAGCCATAGGAATATTTAAATTAGTTTTGCCTTCGGGCTTAGTACTGTTTTTAAATGATTGTCATTATGCACCTTCAATTGTTAGGGGTGTAGTTTCCTTTTCGTGTTTACTGAATATTGGTTTTCAACATACTGTTTCAAGCAATGGAATTTCTGTTTCGTTAAATAATGTTTTTTATTTTAATGTTATAGTTGTGAATGGTGTATTTGAGATTGATATGAATGAATGCAATGATTATAATTCGATGTATAGCATCAATAATAAGAGAGTCAAGAATGTCTTGAATTCATCTTATCTTTGGCATTGTCGACTTGCTCACATAGGCAAGACTCGCATGCAAAAGCTGCAACGTGATGGGCTTTTGCAAGAGATCAATGATAAATCATTTGATAAATGTGAATCTTGTATATCTGGGAAGATGAAAAAGAAACCTTTCAATAATCGTATGGAAAGGGCAAATGATCTACTTGGTTTGATACATACTGATGTATGCGGACCACTTAGACATGTGTCAAAGAGAGGTGCTAGCTACTTCTTAACCTTTACCGATGATTTCAGCCGTTATGGATATGTTAATTTACTTAAACATAAACATGAGGTGTTTGAAACATTTAAGGTTTTCAAAGCATAAGTAGAATTGCAACTTGGAAAGAAGATTAAAGCTTTTCAATCCGACAAAGGTGGTGAATACCTGAGTCAAGAGTTTAAAGATTATTTAGCGAAGAATGGAATTGTCCAGCATCTCACATCTCCTTATACTCCACAAAAAAATAGTGTATCTGAGAGAAGGAATCGTACATTGTTGGACATGGTGCGATCAATGTTTAATCTTAATACTCTTCCTTTATCCTTTTGGGATTATGCCTTGGAATCTGCGATTCGCATATTAAATATGGTTCCGACCAAGAAGGTTGATAAGACACCTTATGAGTTATGGTTTGGGAAAACGCCTAACTTGTCTTATTTAAAGGTCTGGGGTTGCGAGGCATTTGTTAAACGTGACTCAGCAGATAAAATCCAACAGAGATCTGTAAAGTGTATCTTTGTAGGATACCCAAAGGAAACGATAGGTTACTACTTTTACTACCCACCTGAAAACAAAGTAATTGTTGCTAGGTATGGAGATTTTCTTGAAAAAGATCTCATATCTCAAGAATTCAGTGGGAGGGTATATGATCTGGAAGATGATCAAGAAGATACATTACCTTCTGAAAACACTAGCGAACTTCCTGTGGAACCTGAAAGTCTGGGTCCTCCACCGGAAGTAGTTCCCATTCGCAGATCTATAAGGACTGTGAAAGCACCTGAACGTCTATGTCTTAACGTAGAGGTCGAGGAAACTATATTAGGGGATCTTGGAGAACCTGCTAATTATAGAGCTGCCATGAATGATCCTGAAAAGGATAAATGGCAGATTGTTATGAATGGGGAAATGCAATCCATGAAAGATAATCAAGCCTGGATTGAAGTAGACCTTCCTCCCAATGCCAAGGTAGTTGGAAGTAAGTGGCTGTTAACCTATACTAATCGAACCTTAAACAACAAACTAAACTATATATTAAATCCTACTCTAACCTATACGTGACACTCTTAGATCAATAAAGAAGAAAGTAAAGATGAATAAGAGATGAGACGTGTGACTGTTAAACCATAGTCGAATGCTTCATAAACCATAAGAGAACAAAAGGAAACAAAACACACACACATACTCTCACACCTTTACAAGACTAAGAGGCACACAAAATATGGTGGAGAGTGTGTGTATTTATAGTGAATGTGACCGGCCATTGTTGCCCTAAATGGCCTTGAGGTGGGCTTGTGTTGGACTTGGGCTTTTGGTGTCTTTCTTGAACTTTTATAATCAAAGTCCAACACAACCCTTACAATACTTGAATAATCCTACTCGACACACTATTTAAAATACATAGAAATGACCATCACTTCTAAAAATATAAAAGCTAACAATCTCCCCCTAAGGGATGGTCATTTCAATAATGCTCTAGTGAATGGTCTTTTGTCTTCAGCGTCTTTAACTTTGTGTGTCATTGTAGAATTGTCTTCAATCAATGTTCCTTCATGCACAGTGATTTTCAAAGTAATCGTCCTTTGGTGGATGTTCTTGCCTTGATCAAAATCTTCTCGTGATGATGCGTTGTGTCCTCCAACATACTCATACCTCTTCTCCTTATGCTAATAATCTCCCCATAATCTTTCATCATATGACATATGAACTTGTCCTTGACATCTTGATTAGCCTCTTGACTTTGTTGTCACACTTGGTCGTTAACTTGATCTCTTTGTCTTGAACTTTTAACACTTGAGCTTTGATGAGGAATGTTCTTCATAAGTATGAGTATGCTGAGGTGAAGATGCTTGATGTATGGGATGATGGTTAATGGATGTTTAAGGGTAGCTGCATAAAACCGTTAGTAATAATCATCCAGGGCTTACGGGTTAGGACTTCGAGATCGTCAACAGCATAGTGTGTAGACTTTCTCTAATCTCCCCCAGGCCGTTCTGAACCGGATACCCCCAAGAGGGCTTACACGGACACACCGAAGTGCACCCACGATTCAGTGAGTCGCTAGAGATCACCCTATGACTGTAGACCGTTTGAAGCACGTAACCATCATGATAAAACTGGCAAGATCCTTAGATCTCATTAAGACTCATGTACACCATGTGTCCTTATTGGTGAACACAGGTGAATTATCTGGAAAGTGTTCCTAAGAGATTTTTGATGAATCTCATGGCTCTAGACTCTATTGTGCGTTTTGGTTTTAGTAGTCGGAGGCATGGAGCAGAGTGCCACCTTTTCAATATCAACACATCTCGGAGTGAGAGGCCGATAGATTATGTAGTGTTCTCCGTGAGAAATGAAACAAATATCTTTTAAGAGATATCTGAGTGGCTAGGAAGGGTGGTGCAACGCGTCACTGGGTCCATGACGTCTTGTCTTCAATATCAGTATCACCTTAGTGAATACCGATAGCAGATGTATTGACCCGGTTTCTGCCCTAAGTTTTCATGAAGGGCTATTTCTTTTCACCCTTTCATCAAACTTTTCTTTTTAATTCTTCAACCCCTTCTTTCCCTTTTTCATTTACTTCTTTTTTCAATCTTACCTAAGGACTTCTAAATCTAATCTATTGGAATTGTCCTTGGGTAGATCCCTCCGGCTCTGGCGGATCATAGGACGGTTTTTCCTAACCTTAGTCACCTTATAACTCCATGACTATCCTAGATTTGCCATAAAACCTTTGAAAAAATCTCTCAAAGTGTTTATGAGAAACACATTTGGTTAACACTTCGAGAGTTTTGCAATTTTGAAATACTCCTCCTTCACATGTGCTCATACATTTTAACCAAAATTTGCACATGTTGGGTAGAGTTCGCACATTTTTGAATTGATCGATTTTCAATGAACATGACCTTCGCGAGACACGCTTACATCACTAGTTAGACTAGCTTGAAATTATTACCCGTCCCGGTCATATTCAATGATCATCTCTCGAATTGGTACATTCTACTCAGACAAGTCCTTTGCGAGACACGTTTACATCACTGGATGAACCAGCTCGAAATTATTACCCGTCCCGGACAAGTCTTTTCGAGAACGGACATTTAGTTTTGTCAATTCGAGGGTTCATGCTGAGTCTGTCTGGTGAGCTTACTTTGAGATTCCACGAACTTTGATCACATTTTAATCACGTCCTCTCCCCCTCAAAAATAGCATGGATATTTTTGATATCAACTGATTAAAATGAAAGTGTTTTGGAGAGAAACGGATTTTAGCATGAAAATGGAACATTTTGCATTTTTAATTTTTATACTTCCCCTTAAATAAAGCATATTCTTTAAACATTTGAGTTTAACAATCATATAAGGGTATAGAGGGAGTTTGCACTTTTGAAGAATCTTGAGCACAGAATTTGGAGAAAGATTTTGAAAAAATATTTTTGAAAAATCTTGATCATGTGCTCAAGGATTCTTTGATTTTGTTTGCCATTAACAATTCGAGTCCTGATCAGATATAATCAGAAGTCATTATTGTAGCGCGGGTTTCGTACTGAAATATACGAAAGCCATAAAGAAGAAAGTTTTGAGAACGACATGTTTTAGAAAATGTTTAAATGAACTCTCGCTCAAGCATCTGTACATGCCCGTATCATTGTTAAATGACATTTCTAGGTACGTACAGAATATTGATTTATACAAGAGACATGTAGTGAGAAGAATATTTTTTATTTTTGTATTTTATATTTTTTATGTCTTTTTGGAATTTTATATTTTTATATTTTGTTTTTGTTGATTTTTCAAATTTTGTATTTTGTTTTTCAAAAAATATTTACATGCGAAGCTTCATGAGATGATTCAAGAATATTCGAGAAGACTTTCTAACTCTTCGGGAGTTAGGCTTCGCATTCCAATTCGACGAACTAAGTATTCAAACCGCTCTTTTGGTAGGGCTTTAGTAAATAGATCGGCGAGTTGGTATTCAGTCTTCACGAAAAATAATTCAATAGTACCCTTTTCGACGTGTTCCTTGATAAAGTGGTAGCGGACTCTAATATGCTTGGTCTTGGAGTGCTGAACTGGATTGCACGAGATGGCTATGGCACTTTTCGAGTCACAATACATAGGTATGTGGTCGAAAGAGTAGCCATAATCTGTGAGTTGTGTCCTCATCCATAGAACTTGGGCACAACACGCAGATAGAGACACATACTCGGCTTCTGCGGCTGAAAGCGCTGTGCAGTCTTGTTTCCTTGATGACCAGCCTACTAGCTTTTCTCCCAGAAATTGTGCTCCTCCGGATGTACTTTTTGCAGTGATTTGGCAACCAGCATGATCGACATCTGCAAAGGCTGTTAGTTTGAACTCTGAATCCTTCGGATACCAAAGTCCCATGTTAATGGTTCTTCGAAGGTACCGGAAGATCCGTTTAACCTCTTTGAGGTGAAGTTCGGTAGGCCTTGCCTGAAATCGTGCTAATAAGCATACAGCAAAATGTATATCGGGTCGGCTAGCAGTTAAGTACATGAGAGACCCAATCATGCTCCGATATTTCTTCGGATCAATGGGTTTCCCATATAAGTCAGCACCAATTTTGGGTGAAGTGACCATTGGAGTACCAACAGAGTCACAATTTTCCATTCCATGTTTCTTTAAAATCTCAATTGTATATTTCGCTTGATTAATGAAAATACCATGATGGGATTGATGGATTTGAAGTCCAAGGAAGAATTTTAATTCGCCCATCATAGACATTTCAAATTTACTTTTCATGAGATTTGCAAAAAGTTTTGAATGTTTCAGATTAGTGGACCCAAAGATTATGTCGTCCACGTAAATTTGAACAATCAAAATATCATTTTTGAACTTTTTGGTAAACAAGGTCGGGTCAATTGTTCCTTTGGTGAAATGATTTAACAGCAAGAAAGATGAGAGTTCATCGTACCACGCCCTTGGGGCTTGTTTCAAACCATAGATAGCCTTTTTGAGCTTGTAGACGTAGTCGGGATGATCTTTGTCAACGAATCCATCAGGCTGACTCACGTACACCTCTTCCTTCAGAGTTCCATTCAAGAAAGTCGTCTTGATATGCATCTGAAAGACCGTGATGTTCTTGTGAGCCGCGTATGCTAAGAAAATCCTGACCGCTTCAAGTCTGGCTACTGGCGTGAATGACTCATCAAAATCAATTCCCTCTTCCTGCCTAAATCCCTTGGCCATGAGATGAGCTTTGTTGCGAATTATAGTCATCTCTTCATCCTTTTTGTTCTTCCATATCCACTTAAGATCAATGACAAGTTTGTCAAGAGGTCTTGGCACTAAATCCCAAGTGTCATGAAGTCGATATTGGAGAAGTTCTTCCTGCATTGCTTCAATCCATGCATCGTCTGACATTGCTTCCCGAATGTTCTTTGGCTCTTTTAAACTGACGGAGCAGGCGAAGATGCACATATCACAATCGGTGGCGAGCTGTCTTCTCGTCTGTACTGGCCTTGAAGGTTCACCAATGACATGTTTTATTGGATGGTCTTTAGTCCACTTTAACGTTGAAGGGTACCTTGGATCTAACGAATGCGTGTTTGTTAGTTTATGTAACCGAGAAGAAGATTCAGCAGATTTCGTAGCAAATGGGTTTTCAAATGGTTCTTCTTCTTCTAACACAGCATTGTTTTGGTATGGTTCTTCTTGATTTGGTGTTGTTTGGGTTTGCTCATCAACTCTTGGTAAAACAATCTCAATTACTGGAGTGGCAGGAGTAAATGTAGATGATGTTGACTTGGAGGGAGTTGGTGCTTCAGCTTCGATTGTAGTTGATGCATCTTGTGGTGGTGGTGGTGGTTGTTGTTGAGCGGGTGCAGCGGAACGTTGTTGTGATGTATCTATCGAAGCTCCACCATAGTATTCATCATACATAAACTCGAAGAAATTATCCAGTTCTTGATTTGTCGGTTTATCAGTTGAAGTTGACTGAGCTCCGTGAGGTATGAGTCCTGAACTGATGTGTCTAGAAGTTTGACTTTGTGGTGCGGGTCCTAATCCGATACGATTAGAAGCCATTGGATTAAGCGCGGGTTCTAGAGCGAGTCTCTCAGAAGCCATTTGTGAAATCTCATTAAATTTCACATTCATCGTTTCCATTACTCTTTTCGTTCTTCTATTATACACCCTGAATGCCCTCGAGTTATCTGAACAACCAATGAAGATACCAATATCACCCTTAGCCTTCAGCTTCCCCAGATCTTCTCTGTCATTTGTAGGATAGCACAAAGCGCCAAATACATGAAGATAATAGATATCGGGTTTTCTGTTGTTCACTAGTTCGTATGGGGTTTTATTGAATCTTGGATGGATTAGGGATCGGTTTTGAGTTAAACAGGCAGTGAAAATAGCATCAGCCCATAAAAACAACGGTGCACAGGAATAAATCAGCATAGTGCGAGCAGCTTCCACAAGCGTTCTATTTCTTCTTTCAACTACTCCATTCTGCTGTGGAGTTCTGACTGCTGATGTCTGGTGAGTAATTCCAGTTTCTTCAAAATATGTTCTTAACTCCTGATTAGTAAATTCCGTGCCATTGTCAGTTCTTACAATCCTAACTGGAGCTTGAAGTAGAACTTGAATTCGCTTCAGAAAGGTGATGATGATTCCTGGTGCTTCGTCTTTTGATCTCAAAAACCTTACCCATGTATATCTTGAGTAATCATCGACAATCACAAGAATATACTTTTTCCCATTGATACTCTCAACTCTCATTGGGCCACATAAGTCCATGTGCAATAGATGTAACTTATCAACCGAACTGGGAACGGTTTTAGGTTTATAAGTTGCCCTTTTGCTCTTGCCTTGCTCACAGGATGGACATAAGTGTTCTTTGGTGTATTTGAATTTAGGGAGACCGGTGACGATGTTGTCTTTGGCAAGTTTGGTGATGGTGTCGAAGTTGAGATGGGAAAGGCGTCTGTGCCACAACCAGGACTTAGTGTCGTTAGCTCTTGTCATAAGACAAATTGGTGATGACGAGGCCATTTGGTTTATGTCGATAGCAAAGAGATTGGTGCCACGATTTTCGGTTAAGAGATCATCTCCAATCAAATTCCTAACGAAACATGTATTCCTTCTAAATGCAACCTCTAAATCTGCATCACAAAACTGTCCGACTGAAAACAGGTTGTGTCCCAATCCTTCGACATAGTAAACCCGAGTGATTAGAAAGTTCCCGAACTGTAGATCTCCATAACCCAGAATAGCTGCTACATGATCATTTCCAAAACGAACTGTTCCCATGAACTTCCATACAAAGTTGATCAGCAGCTTCAGATTCCCGGTCATGTGCTTGGAGCAACCCGAGTCGACGATCCAAAGACATATTTCGATAACCTGCCAATAACAGATGATTGTGCATTTGGAAACCATTTATCATTTGGTTCCATGGGGTCAGGGATAACAGGCGAAATACAATCATAGACGGTTTTTATTGGTTCTTCCTTAGCCATTTTTATTCTACCGTTTTCTAGACTGAATTCTCTACCCGTTGGAATCCATACGCACATCTTAAGATAGTTCCTAGGCAGCAGACTACTAGTGGTTTTCCTAGACTTTGCAATAAGTCTTTGAATGTATCTAGTCTTAGCAGTAGTTCCTGAAGGAACATCTTTCTTAGAAGGCTTATCATTTACATGCACATCATTAGAAACAATATCATCACACACATTTTCAGACAAAGATTTCTTGTTCATTAAACAAACAGGTTCATTACATGTACTAGAAATATTGTCTTTAACATTACATTCAGATGACAAATGTGTCTTCTTGGAAAGCGATAAAATACTAGGGTGTTCTTCTACTTCTTTCGTTTTATTCTTGGTTTCACTCTTAGAAGCAGGCGCGACTCTATTCCTTGTATTGCTCCTAGGCTTTGGTCTGCTGCTCTTAGAGGTACTTTCTACTCCTGTAGAAGGTAACGCACACTCATTAGGATTTATCTTGTTGTCCTTTGAATCAGTGTTAGCTTTCCTAGTCTCTTTTGGATTTTCCTTAACACTTTTGTCTATCGCCCTATATGTTTTAGATGTAGAGGTAGATGCAATAGTGGTACTAATCCTATAAAGTCCAGGTGCTATCACATTTGGTGTTTCGACAACTACTTTCTCATTTCCTTTTTCTTTGGGCAAAGGTGAAGGAACACATTATGAAATTGACATTTTTGGTTTTGCATTAATTTCTTCACCCTTCCCTTTTTGACATTCAAGCTGAGACTTCAAAAGATCAATTTGTTTTTGCATTTCTTTGTAAGAACGTTCATACGACAGTTTGTCATACTTGCATTCTTCCTTTTTTCGATCCAGTTGTTTAAAATATGTAACATTTTCTTTTTCAAGCTTTGCAAATGCATTTTCATATTTTTAAACAATTTCAGAAGTCTCGGCTCGAATTCTTTCATCATCTTCAACAGAATACATTTGATAAATAATGGACATAATATCAGTTGAAAGAGCTTCTTCAGAGAGTGCGTCATTTTGTTTTTCCAAAACTTTGATTTTTTCAATGTTTTCATTAACTTCAAATACCAAGGATGTGTGGTCCTTGACAAATTCAGTTACTTCTTTGATAATTTCGTTCTCAACATGAATTGCGCTTGCATGTATAGCAGATACAATGGGAGTAATTTCTGTTTCGAACATCTTTTTCTGTTCAGTTTGAAAACTCGAAAACCAATCGTTTATTTTAGCATCAGTTTTGGTTGCCACAACAGTTTGAAGCATTTCAACTCTCCTTTTAAGATCGGCCAAAAGTATTCTAGCTTCACTTGTGTGACAAGTGTTGTTAGTGTACATTTGTTCGATGTTAGAAAGGTGTTTTGAAACAACTTTTCTTTTTGGGACAGCCACTGGTTTTTTGAAAAACATTGGTGACTCTTTTTTAACAAGATGAACTCCAGCAAGTTTGTTAGCTTCATTATAATCGATTGGTTGGATTTCTCTGTTCAATTGTCTCATTTTGTTTCGACTCTCTTTTGTAAGCTCAATCGTTTCATGCGAATCATAACAAGCAAGTGGATCATGTACATCATTTATAAGATTACCATTGTATAGCACATTCTGTTCTTTCTGAGCTTTCTTGAGATAACAAGGGTTTTCACATCCGAGAGCCATTTTCTTTCTTGTATGTAAAATCGGGTTTGGATCGTTAACTATCATGTTAATCGTTTGGGTAGAATGACCCGTTTTTACAAGCAATTCTTCCAACTTTTTAATAGTTTCCTGTTTTTCAAGTACTTCATCAAGAAGTTCATCTTCTCATTTTGAAAACTTTTTATGCAACTCTTTCTTTTCTTTTTCAAGATCAGAACAAGTTGATTTTTGTTTAGAAAGTTGATTGGTTAGATCAGAAATTTCTGCTTTTAAGGATTTAATTTGCATGTTCAATTTAACATCAAGAGTGTCGTATTTGATTTGCAAATGTTTCTCCCTTGAAACAGAATCACTGTAACCAATTTCAAGTTCTGACAGTCGTTTGTGGTGAAATTAAAAAGCTTTTTCGTTCACCTTGTATCTCTCAAGCTCAGTGGTCAATTTTTCATTAGCGGCCTTAACATCGCTATTGATCTTTTTGACCTTTTCAATTTCAATGCCACAATTTTGCAATAATGATTCAAATAAAGCACGTGTTTCCTCTTCAGTCTCAGTATGCTGTGACTCGAATTCACCATTAGGATTCATATCTGGAGTAGCCAAATTAGTATTACTACAACTTGGGGAGTCCATATATGTATCATAAGTGAGAGTAGAAGTCGCAGGATGCTGTTCTTGTTGAGGTGTCATATCAAACATTTCATTATTGTGGCATGTAGCATATGTAGGTACCTCAGATATCACATTAGCATCATAAGCAGGAGGTGCTTCAGAATCCGTGTCATATTTAACCTCCTGAAGATTTGCCATGAAGATGCAGTTGGCATCGATATCCTCCAAATCCTCTGTGTCATCCATCAGTGCCATGAAATCATGTTCCTCAGCACTCAACTGAAACCCTGCCTTGTCCTTCTGAGCTAAGAGCAAAGCTTTCTGAAGGTACTCGGGATCTTTCTTTTTTGGCTTGGAGGGACAATTTCTTGCCATATGACCAGTGCCCTGACAGTTAAAACATTTCAACACATTTCCTTGATTCATATTCCCAACATTCCCAGCAACTGGAGCAGCAACATTCCCAAACTGATTCCCCATATTCTGACCCCTTTGATTTCCAGCAACTTGACCCAACTGATTCTGATTACCCATATATTGACCCATCTGATTGCCTGCATACTGCCCTTGATTACCCATCTGAGGAGCATATCCCTGTTGATTCCCATAACCTCCAACCATTTGACCTTGTTGACCCATGTTAAAACCCGGTTGTGCAATCTGCCTGTTGCGAGTGTTTGATGAGATCCTTTGATTGTTGTTGGTAGGTGTGGAATAACGTCCTTGGACAATTCTTGATAAAAGGGTGAATGCTTGAGACAAAGCAGTCATGTCATCATTAGGATGGTATTGTTGTTGTGGAATGAATTGTTGTTCTTGAGGATAGAATTGTTGTTGTGGGAAGATATCAGTTTGTGGAGTGTATTCATGTGGCATGTAGTTCTGAGTGGGAGTTGATGATGATGGTGTGTTCACTGTTGAAGGTGATGGTGACTGAGCAATCAATGCTAAAGGATCATGTTTTTTGGCAAGCATTTCTTTCCTAACCTCATCTGCCTCTTTTTGGTTTTGTTTCAAGAAATCATACAGTTGATCATAATTCACTTCATGAAGGTTCTTTGTCTGATTAACAATTGTAACATATCGTCCCCATTCCTCTGGAAGGTTGTTTAGGAATTTGATGTTCTGGACAATCTGTTTTGGTGTTAAATTAGTCCTGATGAGCTCATTCATGAGAGTGCAAAACCTTGTGTAGTAGATTTCAATTGGTTCAGCTGGAGTGGATGAAAACTTTTCCCATTCAGTTAGAAGCTTGTTTTCAATGTCTTGTTGACCAATTTCAGTTCCATGACATAGCCTCCTAACTCATTCCCACATGTCGTAAGCAGTTTCACAGCTGTCAACAGCACAAAAGATCTCTTGTGGTAAACCAAGTTGAATTAGGTGCATGGCTAAGTCATCTGCTTTAATCTGTTTCCAATCCTCTTCTGTGTACTCTTCTTCTTTCTGAGTACGAAAGGATGGTGGAAGGGGAGGGTTTTGATTCGGATCACCAGCTTCCTGAATCTGACGAGGTTTGAATGGACCATTCTTGATGGAGTTGATCAGGAGTTTGCCTTGTCCATTAGGTTTTGTTTTCAAGTAACGAAGCATAAGGCTTGTCCATGGAAGATAACTACCTTTCTCTAGCATGGGAGGACGGTTTTCTGCACCGGCTGCATGGATGTCTTGTTGAGTAGTCATTGTTGTTGTTGTATGATAAGGTTGATTGATTCAGGATCGTTGCAAAGAAATAGGTGTTGTGATTGTTGAAGGTAAAACTTTGATGATGTTGTTGATGATCTTTGAGTTTACAATTTAGATAAACAAAACAAATTAAATAAAGTTACTAAATTTGACTAGACTATAATTTAGACAAAAACAAAAGTTTACAATTTCGACAAAAGTTATGTAAATTATAATTTAGATAAAATTTGAATTTCTATAGAAATTTCAATTTGACCAAAATTTATACAAATTATGGTAAAATTTCAATTTAGATAGAAATATCTAATTTATATAAATTGATAATTTATATAAAATGATCTAACACTCTTATACAAGAGAGTAGATATCCGATTGTCGAAGTATTTTCTACACTTATACAAGCACAAAAATACCGAGTTCACTTTTGATGTTGAAGAAATCACGATCGAAGCAAATTTATAAAAGTTATTTAAGTTGAACAATGTTTATGTAAAGTGCGAGGGTTAATTCTGCCAAATCCGAAAGATCACAAAGGCTGATGCAACTGCGAGGGGCTAAATCTGCCAAAGTCTGAAAGTTCAGTTCTGTCCAATATATGATTTGCGATAACCCTTTGTTGTCCGATGTCGGATGTGCTTGTGATTGATTTGCGATAAAAATGCCCGAGGAGTGATTTGCGATAAGCCTTCAATTGCGATAGAACCTTTTTGCCAATTGCGATAAGAGCAGACTTGTCTTAATTGCGATAGACCTCAGTTTGTTGATTCGTGATAAAAGGCCAATCCAATTGCGATAAACCCTAAGTTATGGCAATTTAAATTGCGACAAACCCTAACTTATCGCAAATCCTTATACAAGGATTGGATATTTTTCGATGTCGAGAAGTACTTTTGATTGTTTTTCTTATACAAGAAAAGCAATAAAACTCCAAATCGTAGCCAAGAAGAATCGAACGAGGACCTTTGAAGCGTATTTTCACCCACGAACTCAACTTTTTCTTGTCAAAATCACAAAAAGCTCTCAATTTTTGACTTTAAACGCACGTAAACCACAAAAGCTACCAACTTTTTCTCAAAATCGCTAATAGAAACACAAAAGCTTGAGGCTTTTTGCTTACAACACACTAGATGATGCGAAAAAGTTAAAAAGCTATAACCTTTTTGATAGAAAAACCCACGTTAAGCATAAACACAAACACAACGAGTACCTAAATCCTTGTGAGGCGAATGATACCACTTGTTAACCTATACTAATCGAACCTTAAACAACAAACTAAACTATATATTAAATCCTACTCTAACCTATACGTGACACTCTTAGATCAATAAAGAAGAAAGTAAAGATGAATAAGAGATGAGACGTGTGACTGTTAAACCATAGTCGAATGCTTCATAAACCATAAGAGAACAAAAGGAAACAAAACACACACACACACTCTCACACCTTTACAAGACTAAGAGGCACACAAAATATGGTGGAGAGTGTGTGTATTTATATTGAATGTGACCGGCCATTGTTGCCCTAAATGGCCTTGAGGTGGGCTTGTGTTGGACTTGGGCTTTTGGTGTCTTTTTTGAACTTTTATAATCAAAGTCCAACACAACCCTTACAATACTTGAATAATCCTACTCGACACACTATTTAAAATACATAGGAATGACCATCACTTTCTAAAAATATAAAAGCTAACAGTGGCTCTTCAAGAAGAAAACTGACATGGATGGAAATGTACACACCTATAAGGCCCGTTTGGTAGCTAAAGGCTTTACCCAAACATATGGTGTTGACTATGAGGAGACTCTTTCTCCTGTAGCTGACATAAGGGCTATTAGGATTCTCATAGCCATAGCAGCGTACAATGATTATGATATTTGGTAAATGGATGTCAGAACCGCCTTCTTAAATGGTCGCCTAGATGAAGACATCTATATGGCGCAGCCTGAGGGGTTTGTGAATCCAGAATTTCCAAACCGTGTATGCAAAATTCAAAGATCCATTTATGGATTGAAGCAAGCATCACGGCAATGGAATAAGAGATTTGATGAAAAAATTACAAGGGATAATTACCAAAATAGCCCAAACACAAATGGGCGGTTCCCTATCTAACCCGAAATCCAAAAATAATTGTGTTGCCCAGGGCAACCGGCATTTTTTGGGGCAACCGAAGGATTTCCAGTGTATTTTTTGGGCAACAATCGCCCTTTTTTGGGCAACTGGGGGCATTGCCCAGGGCAACCGGGGTAGAAATATCCCATTTGGGTTTTGGGCTATTTTAGTAATTATCCCAAAAATCAAAAGGTTTGGATTTACTCAGAATCTCGATGAGCCATGTGTATATCACAAAGCTAGTGGGAGTGATGTTATTTTCCTAGTCTTATATGTTGATGACATATTAATCATGGGTAAGAATATTCCAAGATTGAAAGAGGTGAAAGCCTATCTTAGGAAATGTTTTTCCTTGAAGGATTTAGGAGAAGCAGCATACATTCTGGGAATCAAGATCTATAGAGATAGATCAAGGCGGTTGATTGGATTAAGCCAAAGTGCTTACATTGATAAAATATTGAAGAGATTCAATATGCAAAATTCCAAGAAGGGATATTTGCCAATGCAAGAACAACATGGCTTAAGTAGCAAAGCTTGTGCTTCAACACCTGAAGAGGTGGCACGCATGAAGAGAGTCCCTTATGCTTCGGCTGTGGGATCTATTATGTATGCGATGAGATGCACAAGGCTTGATGTGGCGTTTGCTCAAAATATTACCCGTCGATATCAGCAGAATCCGGGTGAACTCCACTGGACTGCTGTTAAACATATTCTCAAGTATTTGAGAGCTATGAGAGTTATGTTTTTAGTATATGGGGGAAATCCAGATGCAGAACTGTGTGTTACAGGTTACTGCGATGCTTCCTAGAAGTGTGATAAAGATGATACGAAGTCTCAGACGGGTTATATCTTTGTCATTAATGGAGGAGTTGTGGTTTGGAAGAGCAAGAAGCAGAGTACTATAGCGATGTCTGCAACAGAAAGTGAGTATATTGCTGCCTTAGAAGCTGCAATGGAAGTTGTCTGGATTAGGAAGTTCGTTTCAGGGCTTGGAGTTATGCCCTCAATCGAAAGACCTATAAAGATGTATTGTGACAATTCAGCCGTAATTACATTTGCCAATGAACCTGGAATTATGAAGGGCACCAGACATTTTCCGATTAAATATCACTATGTTAGAGAACAAGTGGAGATAGGTGAAATCGAATTACTCAAAGTTCACACAGATAACAATCTAGCTGATCCGTTAACGAAGGCTTTACCTGGTGGAAAGCTTAATCAACATGCTGAAGGCATAGGACTTCATTTAGCTAGTAGTTTCATGCCCATCTGTGATTAGTGTTTGGATAATGGGATGTTATGAACAGTTATTATTTAATGAAATAAAATACTTGTTATGTTTGATTGTCATTTTCTTAATAATATATCCTGTATTTGCATGTTTAAATCCTTGAATATATTGATTATTCTAAATTGTCCGTTGTCACATAATGATATGGGAATATCATTAAATTAAGACAAATCTGAGTATTGGTAGAATATACTTGAAAGTATATTGATGCGTTGTCATACCAATTTCACATGATATTCAATGAATTGAATATAGGACTTATCCCAACTTCATGAGTTTACTTTATGGATCTTGTCATCAAGTAAATCATGTTTATATAGTTATCCTTAGACTTGAGATGTCAGATAACTGTCATGGATGTAGTGCATTTCTGTGAAGCAATTTACCGATATACGTAACTGGTAGCTATAAGGATTATTTTCAGGAGTGTTGCAAAGTTCATGGGTTATGCTCGTAGTCAAGAGAGAATTTGTTCCTTCAAATTGTTTGGAGTTTAATACTGCTGGTCCCCTCGTAGGGTTGGCAAGATGTATGTGTGGCCACACTGATGAGTGTGTAAATACTCATCATTTTTGTCCCATCTGAACTGCAAAAACATTTAAAAACACTCAGAAATGCTTCAAAATACAGAAAATATCCTTGAATTGTGTTTTATCTGTTTCATGTGCAAAAGGATTGAAAACGGGACGAAAACGAACATTTTTGGATTGACTCGGCAATAATTGTGCATTTGATCAAGTGAAGACGAAAGTCAAAGACGGAGTCAAAGTCAACCCCCAAAATACCAAAAATAACACAAATGGTCCTTGGAATTAATTTTCACTATTGGCAACTTTGGTCCTTGGATTTTCAGCATTGTACAATTTTAGTCCCTAAGGTTTAACTAAAATCCAATTCCCAATCCTAAATCAAAACCCAACTGCTAAATTAAATAACCCAACCCACCTTTTTAAACCCAAGCCCACACAATAAACTAAACCCAAGCCCAAAAGAAATAAACCCGACCCACACCCTTAGCTAATACCAGAGTTTGACTTCGGTCAAACTCTTATCCCTTCTTCCTTTACCGCCAAACCAATACCACCATCTCCACCGCCTTATCCCTGCAATACCACCACACCTCACCCTTCCACCTATCCCACTTCACCTAACAAACCAAAATACATTTAATGCTTCTTCCCCATTTCACTCCATCAGAGATAGTGGATTTTTCCACTATCTCAATTTTGGCGCCAAATTCAGAATTAAAGGCTAAGATCATTTGAAGCTAATCCAAGGGTGCAGAATGGATCAGAGGAAGATAGCAAGCAAATCCCACTTTATTTTAGTATAAATAGAGCAACAATGTAGCTTGTAAAAGTAAGTAGTTAATTTAGATAAATCGTATTTCATATTCAGTAGTTGTAATCTTGTAATTTTCGAATTCCAGCAATTAATTTAAGTTGTTTACAAGTTATCTATTGTTTTTAAATTCATCAATTTACTCAGTTGCAAGTTATTATTAATTTCAAGCTTTCTATAATTCGTACTCAGTAATATAAATTGTTTAAAAGCTGTAATAAGCTCTTTAACAATTTCTATAATCCCATAGAAGCTACTTATAGCTTCTGGTGAGATTATAGTAGCTAAAATCAGAATATCTCATAAAAGTCAAAGGAAGTCAAACTCAGCTCAAAATCAGCACTTTTGTGATGTTAAGCTATCATGGAAGAGCTTGTTTGGGTTTCTAGCTTGTTGACAACAAGCTAGGATTGTTCTGATCTTGTTCTTTCTGTTCTATAAGCCATATCAAGTTGTAAGCTTTTTATCAATTTTAGCTTAATTATTATTTTCACTGTACTAGTGCTTATCTTTAGCTTATTGTATTGTTTTTCTGCTTGTTAATAGTTTCTAATTATATTTGATCTATTCTATCAGTCTTAAATAGTTTTTATTTCATTTTGCTAAAAAACCTTTAAAAAGCCAAAAACAGCCAAATAAGGCATAGCTTAATCTACTGCTTATTTACCTTTTAAAAGTTGTTAATTATAGTCATAATAAGTTAGTTAATCAGTTAATATCATAAATTATAAGTTAAACTAGCCTGTGCTAGTTAAAAACCACAACAGACCCTCAAAAAGGGGTGTTTGGTTCATAGCTTAAATTGGTCAATCTAGCTTGTTACTGTTCATTGACCATTTGCCCAACTTGGATCTTGCTTAAAATAGTTCAGATAAGCTGTTTTTAAGAGCTTTTAAGCTTTCTTGATAGGACTTGTGATTTTGAGCCATCTGTGGAAAATTTAGAACCTTAACGGTCCAAATAAGCCATTAAAAGCAATAAGCTCATTTGTGCCTTAACTTTGGCATTTCTGTGGTCATCTAAGTCCAATTAGAATAGTTAATAGAGTTGGATTGGTCTGCACACCTCTGCACACCAAGTCTGCACACACAGACTCAGTATATACTGAGCAGATCTGACCCCTAATGGCCCTTCTTCTCAGCTTATTTGTGGCTTATCTAGATAATCTGAGGCCTTGAATTTTGGTTTGCTTATAGGTCATAGTACTGGCTTTAAGATTCTGTGCTTGGATTCCACTTTATAGCTTATTTAAATAGCTTAATTTGGTCTGCAAATTCCCCCAATTCACTGATTCAAACCCTGCATCAGATTTGGTGTTCTTCAACCATCTGATCTAGGCAGCAATTAGGGTTCAATTAGCTTGTTAGATTTGGGGCTTTTTGGTTTTTAGAGTAGCCAATAGTACTAGCAAGCTTTTGCCCCCATAAAGTTTCCACTTATCAGCTTATTGAGTGCTTAAAATTGCTCTGCAAGTTGGCCATTTTTCTGCTTTTTCTGCATAATTTGTGAACTGCTCAATTGCTTATTTTGCTTATTCAGTGAGTTAAGCTATTTGATTTAAGTTGTTTTATGCTTAATTAAGTTGTTTAAACTAGTCCTGAACCTTTGGTAAATTTTTGAGCTTTTTAGCTTATTTTTGGGCTTATTCCCAAACTGCTTATTAGCCCATCTGCTTATTAGGGTTTAGATAACTTTTGATTTTAATTTTCCTAGATTAAGAATATTAATTTAGACTTAACTTGAATTTTTCAGATTTTTCCTAAGTCATTTACTATTTTTAAACCTTTTAATTAGTTTATAATAGTTTTTAATTCATAATAAATTAAATAATAATCAGAAAAATATAAATCTTTTTTCTAAAATTTTCTTTTATTATTTAGGATTTAAGAAAAATAATTTTACACTTGTAAGATTAGATTTCATAATATTTCAGTTTTTATCCCGTTTTCAGATTTCTCGTTTCGCGTTTTTTAGTTTATTTAATTCGCGTTTAATTTTCTTTTGTATATTTGTTTTTTATATATCAATTAGAATTGAAAAAAGCAATCAAAAATCCAAATTCCTTACATCAGTCAATCTAATTCCAAAACTTAAACAATTTGCCCATTCACTCCTCGTTGGGAAACGACCCAGGTAATCACTTACCTGGTTTCACACTACACACAAACGTGAGTTTTTGCAAGTATCCTTTTTCACAAAAGGGTGATTTGTATTTATTCACGTGTATCCGTCTCTGCATAATATTTATATATACGTTTTAGCACGGATCAAATTTTGGCGCCGCTGCCGGGGAGGTTGTGTTGCGACAATATTATTTAAAGTTTAAGCGATTAGTGATTTGAGATCCTTCCTTGTGAAGTTCCTATTTCCCATAAACCCATATAAAATACAAAAATATTTTTCTTTTCTTTTTTATATATAATATTATATAAAAATTAAAAACCCCAAAAACAATTTCTGTTTTATTGTAAAATAAAAGATAAAAGCAAAATTAATATAATATTCCTCAACTTGGGTATTATCATAATAAGTTCCCAAACCAAAGATTAAAACTTGCCTTTGTGTCGCTTGCGAATTCGGCTCACCTTTGATTGATAAACAAACTATAACGGAGGTTTAAGGATAGTTTGACATTAAATTGTCGAACTGAAAGAAGCGGGTTTTTAAGGAGCATTAATTGCCCACCTTTGCTTCTCCGCCACTCTGTGCGTTTTTCAGTCAGAGAGCTACCGTACGCTGGTTGATTTAAGGTTTAAGTTCCTTGTGTTTTGCTTCGATCTTGTTTTAATTGAATTATTTTACTTAGTGCATGCGCACTCGTTCTTCCACGTCGACAAGTCCTTTACGTGAACTCGTAGATATTCCGAGAAGACGTAATCGTAGACGTGCTGCCCGAATAGTCGAACCCGAGATTCGTACTGTTCCCACTGATAATATGGCAGACAATCGCACAATGGCGGAGATGCTCCAAGCACCCACCGAGGGTTACGGAGATGCCATTGTTTTACCACCAATCGACTCTGATCATTTTGAACTGAAAACGCATTTGATTCAACTCGTCTCTACAAACCAATTCCACGGGTTTGAACGAGAAGATCCGTATGCACACATCCGTTGGTTCAACAAGTTGACCTCTACAATCAATTACAATGATGTGCCACAAAAAGTTATCAAATTGATGCTATTTCCGTTTTCACTCGAAGGGGCAGCCCGGATTTGGCTGGATAAAGAACCCCCTCGATCCATTGAAACTTGGGAAGATCTCGTAAAGAAATTTGTCAATTATTTCTTCCCTCCATCAAAGACGACTAATCTGAAAAATGAAATTTCTGGATTTCGTCAAGGTTTTGATGAAAACTTCGGAGAGGCATGGGACAGATTTAAAGATCTCCTAAGAAAATGCCCGCATCATGATTTCACGGAGTTACAACAGATCAATACGTTTTATAATGGGTTGAATGGAAACGATCAAGATTCTCTCAACGCTGCCGCCGGTGGCAATATCTTGAATCGTCGACCTAAAGAGGTGATTGAAATTTGTGAAAATAAATCAAAAGTTCCTATTTCTCGAAACAAAGTGAATGTTCCTGTCACTCCTGCTTATTCATCCGGTAACTCATCAGAGTTAGCCTTTCTAACGGACGCAATGCGTTGCATGATGAAGGAAATGAAAGAAATGAAAGAAATGAAGAGTGAAAGTCATAAACCGGAACAAATCAAAGCCATAAACAAAGTGTGTGAAACTTGTGGTGGCCCACATGCGTATTACGATTGTCAAGCAACCGATGCTTCTCTTTACCCAGCTCCCGTAGCTGCAGTAAACTACAATCAAAACCGACCGCATGTCGAAACTCATTACCAAGCACCAAATGCTATGGTACCACCTGGTTTTCCACCCGTTCCAGATCAAAATAATCAAAATCGCTTTGTTCAAAATCAAGGACAAAATTTCAATCAAAACCGAGGTCAAAATCAGGGGAATTTCAACCAAAAGCCATGGAATGTCCAAAACCAAAATCAGACGTCCTCGGATGAGTTGCTTAAGCAATTCATAAAATCCCAAGAGGAGACAAATAGGACCCAATATGAGACAAACCGGTTATTGGTTACCCAAATAAATGAGATCAAAAAGTCTTTAAATGATCGACCCTCGGGCTCAGGAAGTCTTCCTAGCAACACGATCGCTAACCCGAGGGGCGATTTGAAGGCGATCACCACAAGAAGTGGTAAGAAAGTTGATAGACCCTCAACTCCTATGCCCCCTCCACCGAGGGAAATGGAACGAGAAACCAAGGTGACAAAGGACCCGGTGCTTCCCTCTAACAATGGAAGTGCTAAATACGTCCAACCTACGGTTATCCAAAATTCTACACCCACAATTGCTCCTAAACCGTCAAGAATAGATCCTACTCTTTCACGATTTACGGTTAAAAGTTTGTCAAGCAAACTTAGTGAGCAAAGAACAGCTAGAACTTATTCCAATATCCTCAATGCTGCTCCTATCAGTACAATTGATGACAGTGATGATGATGAAAATACCAATTTCATCAAAGCTATCACCACTCGTAGTGGTGCTGCTTATGAGGGACCCTCTGGTCCTATTCCTCCTCCGTTGTATGAAATGGAAAAAGAGACGGAGGTTACAACGGACAAAGTGCAAATTCCAAGCCCACAAAGTACAGCACAAGTCCATCCTCCGGTTGTCCCGAAAAAGAAATCCAAACCAGGAGTTGTCTTTGAATCTGTTGAGACTCCTGAAGTTGCTGCCCCTAAATCCAAACCTTATATTCCTTACCCATCGCGCTTAAATGAGCAAAAACTCCGTGAAAAGGCTAGTCAACAAATGGATAAATTCTTTCAAATCTTTAAAGAATTACATTTTGACATAAGTTTTGCGGATGCTATCATTCTGATGCCTAAGTTTGCATCAACAATCAAACACTTGTTAAGCAACAAGGAAAAACTGATTGAAATGGCTAAAACTCCATTAAATGAGAACTGCTCAGTAGTTATCTTTAAAAAGCTTCCCGAGAAGCTTGGAGATCCTGGAAAGTTTCTAATACCTTGTGTATTTCTGGGAATGGTTGAATGCTATGCCTTGGCCGATCTTGGTGCAAGCATCAACCTGATGCCTCATTCAGTGTGGAAGAAACTTTCTCTTCCAGCTCTTACTCCTACCTGCATGACTCTTGAGCTTGCAGATCGTACTATATCACTTCCTCTCGGCATTGCCGAGGATGTGTTTGTGAAAGTAGGGAAGTTCCATTTTCCAGCTGACTTTGTGTTTGTTGAATTCGACACAGATCAAAAGGTTCCTCTCATTCTTGGAAGAGGATTCCTAAAAACGGGCCATGCTCTTATTGATGTATTTAAGCATGAGATCACATTGCGTGTGGGTAATGAAGCTGTTACCATTAACCATGATCAAACTTCGAGGTACTCCTCAAATTATGATTCTGAATCGGTTAACCGAATCGATGTCATTGATATTGCTTCAAAGGAGTACTCTCAAGAAAGTGTTGGTTATTTTCATAATTCTGTGAGTGGCCATCCCACCACATCTTCTCAACTTATCATAGCCGACTCTTCCCCTTCTCTCACTTCGTTTGAGGGAAGTGACTTCTTTCTGGAAGAGGTCGAGGCTTTTCTTGCTCTAGATAGTTCACTTCCGCATGAGGTTGATGATAACTATCTTGATCCTGAGGGGGACATTCTTTTTCTAGAAAGTTTGTTAAACGAAGATTCATCTTCCCCTCTTCCACCAAAACAACTTCATAATGAGGAAATCAAGTCAGTTGAGAAAACTGATAAATTTCCTGAGATCAAGTTTAAGGACTTGCCTCCTCCACTTGAATATGCAATTCTTGAGGAGGAAGTTCTTATCTTAATTGCTATTCAGATCTCTCTTCTTCCCTTCACCTACCCGTGATTTCCCCTATCCTTCACTCATTCGGGAGTGAGGATATTACCTTTGACCCCGGCATTTTCCATCTAACATTGGTTTAAAGCCGGATATATCTCATCGGTGTGGACCTTTCATATACTTCAATGTTTATCTAGACATCTTGAATGAAAGTCCGATGGAGATTTTCTTTTCCACATGCTCCCCCAAGAACCAATGAATTCGGGGTCGAGTCAAGCTAAGTGACTCGGTAAACAAAAATATTAGCACAACATGGGTTTTCACCCATGTCTCTGACTTCTTTCTCTTTTCTAACACCTAAGTGTGGGGGGTTGCCCCTGCTGTTGTATATATATATAAGTAAAAAAAAAATGATGATAATAATTGTTGTGTTTCCACTCTTGGCTAGTAATATTACCTTTTTACGTTCTAAGTGTCGGCATAATAGCCGGTGCTTTGAATATTGAGGGCAATATTCAATTCTAAGTGTGGGGGGAGAAATTCTGGCGAATTTGATCAAATGAGTACCTTTTAGTGCCCTAATTCCCCCGTTTTGGCCAAAATTTTAATTTTTTTTCATTTGGTGGAAGTGCTTTGCACTAACACAACAAATGGTTATCAGTCCACCATGTCTAACCCACATAAGGACTGGCTAATCCGAGAGCAAACGGCTCTAGGTAAAGATATCTCAAATCCGTTTATGGCTGACAATTTGCCAAAAATTGTATGGTATTCAACTCACCATATCTTTTATAGTGAAGAGTTGGCTAGTCCAGAAGCAAACGGCTTTTGGTAAAGACAAATCAAATCCGTTGACAGCTGATGGTTTGCTCAAAATCATTTGGTTATTAATGTACCAAAGTATCATACTAAAACATTGGCTACTCCAGAAGTAATGGCTTTTGGTAAAGAGACATAAAATCCATTAAATTTTCAAAAAATATTGCTAGGGACTAGCAATAGTTTAGTGTGGGGGATTGATGAGTGTGTAAATACTCATCATTTTTGTCCCATCTGAACTGCAAAAACATTTAAAAACACTCAGAAATGCTTCAAAATACAGAAAATATCCTTGAATTGTGTTTTATCTGTTTCATGTGCAAAAGGATTGAAAACGGGACGAAAACGAACATTTTTGGATTGACTCGGCAATAATTGTGCATTTGATCAAGTGAAGACGAAAGTCAAAGACGGAGTCAAAGTCAACCCCCAAAATACCAAAAATAACACAAATGGTCCTTGGAATTAATTTTCACTATTGGCAACTTTGGTCCTTGGATTTTCAGCATTGTACAATTTTAGTCCCTAAGGTTTAACTAAAATCCAATTCCCAATCCTAAATCAAAACCCAACTGCTAAATTAAATAACCCAACCCACCTTTTTAAACCCAAGCCCACACAATAAACTAAACCCAAGCCCAAAAGAAATAAACCCGACCCACACCCTTAGCTAATACCAGAGTTTGACTTCGGTCAAACTCTTATCCCTTCTTCCTTTACCGCCAAACCAATACCACCATCTCCACCGCCTTATCCCTGCAATACCACCACACCTCACCCTTCCACCTATCCCACTTCACCTAACAAACCAAAATACATTTAATGCTTCTTCCCCATTTCACTCCATCAGAGATAGTGGATTTTTCCACTATCTCAATTTTGGCGCCAAATTCAGAATTAAAGGCTGAGATCATTTGAAGCTAATCCAAGGGTGCAGAATGGATCAGAGGAAGATAGCAAGCAAATCCCACTTTATTTTAGTATAAATAGAGCAACAATGTAGCTTGTAAAAGTAAGTAGTTAATTTAGATAAATCGTATTTCATATTCAGTAGTTGTAATCTTGTAATTTTCGAATTCCAGCAATTAATTTAAGTTGTTTACAAGTTATCTATTGTTTTTAAATTCATCAATTTACTCAGTTGCAAGTTATTATTAATTTCAAGCTTTCTATAATTCGTACTTAGTAATATAAATTGTTTAAAAGCTGTAATAAGCTCTTTAACAATTTCTATAATCCCATAGAAGCTACTTATAGCTTCTGGTGAGATTATAGTAGCTAAAATCAGAATATCTCATAAAAGTCAAAGGAAGTCAAACTCAGCTCAAAATCAGCACTTTTGTGATGTTAAGCTATCATGGAAGAGCTTGTTTGGGTTTCTAGCTTGTTGACAACAAGCTAGGATTGTTCTGATCTTGTTCTTTCTGTTCTATAAGCCATATCAAGTTGTAAGCTTTTTATCAATTTTAGCTTAATTTCTATTTTCACTGTACTAGTGCTTATCTTTAGCTTATTGTATTGTTTTTCTGCTTGTTAATAGTTTCTAATTATATTTGATCTATTCTATCAGTCTTAAATAGTTTTTATTTCATTTTGCTAAAAAACCTTTAAAAAGCCAAAAACAGCCAAATAAGGCATAGCTTAATCTACTGCTTATTTACCTTTTAAAAGTTGTTAATTATAGTCATAATAAGTTAGTTAATCAGTTAATATCAGAAATTATAAGTTAAACTAACCTGTGCTAGTTAAAAACCACAACAGACCCTCAAAAAGGGGTGTTTGGTTCATAGCTTAAATTGGTCAATCTAGCTTGTTACTGTTCATTGACCATTTGCCCAACTTGGATCTTGCTTAAAATAGTTCAGATAAGCTGTTTTTAAGAGCTTTTAAGCTTTCTTGATAGGACTTGTGATTTTGAGCCATCTGTGGAAAATTTAGAACCTTAACTGTCCAAATAAGCCATTAAAAGCAATAAGCTCATTTGTGCCTTAACTTTGGCATTTCTGTGGTCATCTAAGTCCAATTAGAATAGTTAATAGAGTTGGATTGGTCTGCACACCTCTGCACACCAAGTCTGCACACACAGACTCAGTATATACTGAGCAGATCTGACCCCTAATGGCCCTTCTTCTCAGCTTATTTGTGGCTTATCTAGATAAGCTGAGGCCTTGAATTTTGGTTTGCTTATAGGTCATAGTACTGGCTTTAAGATTCTGTGCTTGGATTCCACTTTATAGCTTATTTAAATAGCTTAATTTGGTCTGCAAATTCCCCCAATTCACTGATTCAAACCCTGCATCAGATTTGGTGTTCTTCAACCATCTGATCTAGGCAGAATTAGGGTTCAATTAGCTTGTTAGATTTGGGGCTTTTTGGTTTTTAGAGTAGCCAATAGTACTAGCAAGCTTTTGCCCCCATAAAGTTTCCACTTATCAGCTTATTGAGTGCTTAAAATTGCTCTGCAAGTTGGCCATTTTTCTGCTTTTTCTGCATAATTTGTGAACTGCTCAATTGCTTATTTTGCTTATTCAGTGAGTTAAGCTATTTGATTTAAGTTGTTTTATGCTTAATTAAGTTGTTTAAACTAGTCCTGAACCTTTGGTAAATTTTTGAGCTTTTTAGCTTATTTTTGGGCTTATTCCCAAACTGCTTATTAGCCCATCTGCTTATTAGGGTTTAGATAAATTTTAATTTTAATTTTCCTAGATTAAGAATATTAATTTAGTCTTAACTTGAATTTTTCAGATTTTTTCTAAGTCATTTACAATTTTTAAACCTTTTAATTAGTTTATAATAGTTTTTAATTCATAATAAATTAAATAATAATCAGAAAAATATAAATCTTTTTTCTAAAATTTTCTTTTATTATTTAGGATTTAAGAAAAATAATTATACACTTGTAAGATTAGATTTCATAATATTTCAGTTTTTATCCCGTTTTCAGATTTCTCGTTTCGCGTTTTTTAGTTTATTTAATTCGCGTTTAATTTTCTTTTGTATATTTGTTTTTTATATATCAATTAGAATTGAAAAAAGCAATCAAAAATCCAAATTCCTTACATCAGTCAATCTAATTCCAAAACTTAAACAATTTGCCCATTCACTCCTCGTTGGGAAACGACCCGGGTAATCACTTACCTGGTTTCACACTACACACAAACGTGAGTTTTCCAAGTATCCTTTTTCACAAAGGGGTGATTTATATTTATTCACGTGTATCCGTCTCTGCATAATATTTATATATACATTTTAGCACGGATCACACACCCAAGATCTCCCCTGAATATGTTCAGAAGATTTGGTAATCTTGCTCAATCAGAAACAACGAGAAACAGAATGATTAATAAAGAATGACTGAGATCCATATATTTATTAATGTAGTATTAGAAACAAAAGGGTAAGTGTGATGATGAATCATCGAATGGTTTTTCCAGGAGACCACCACCTGAGTTGTACTAGGGGCATTGGCGTGTTGCTAGACGCTAACCAATGTCATTACACTTTTAATAGATTTCCAAGTGGGAGTTGTTAAAGTTTGTGGAAAAATATTAAACGTGTATGACTAGAATCGAACTCGGGACCAAGGGATTGCACACTTTACGTATGAATGATTAATGTAAAATAATTAATATATATAACCGTTATATATTTAATTATTTGAACACAAATAACAACTAACGGACGTTAAGTAATTAACGGGAATTGACTAACGACCGTTAGTGAATAAAGGAAGGACTGTAGGTGAAATTACAGGACAAGAAGATTCCGGAATACCCTTGGGAAGGGATGGGCCGATCGGCCATAAGGGTTTCTAACCCAATCCGAAACCAACTTGTTCTCTAAGTTATCATTCCTATAAATACAAGGCTTAGGGGTTAGGGTTTCTTACTTTGTGCACTCTTGCTATAACCCTAAACCTTGTTTCTTCTTCTTGTCTCCAAAACCGGTCGATCATACAATCCCTTGGGATTGATCGATTCACTTTTTATTAAACAAAGTTAGTTTGGTTTAATCTTGTGTTCTTTTACTAGCATAAATCATTAATCGGTTATAGTACGTGTGTACAAGACTTTGGATATTAACTCACTATAGTTAATACCTCTTGGATTGAGAAACAAAAAGGTAAGGGGTTTCTCGCTAATCCACTTGATTAATTAAAGAAGAAGATTTGAAGTATTGATCTTTGTTCTTGCTAAGATCAAAGGTACGTGTCTTTAATTTTCGGTTAATCTCTTACGTGTTAAATATTGATCTTATACTTCCGCTATGTGCTTTGATGATGTAGAATTATTTATATAATTGTTATAGTATTTAAATTCTAACAGGTTTTACTATGCCAAAATAGAAATTCACATTCTTAAAATAAGATAATATATACTTTGTATGCACGAATAATTAGAATTTAGATGTATTGTAACTTATATCAAAACACATTAAGTATAACTTATGACAAAGCCACGTGCGTGCACAGGCGTATATAACTAGTCATTTTGTTTGATATCTTTTCTTTTATCTTTTCATCCACCATATTTAACGAGTTTTTTTAAGTCACTATTGTAGTTGAAAGAAGTATTTAACAAAACATGTGCTCCTCAGCCACGTTCCTGAGTTTTTTTAAGTTATTGTGGCATGTCATAACCGAGTTTTTTTATTTTTGGTAATTCAAGCGTTGCTTGAGGTTAATGTGACATCTCAACCACATTCCATTATACTTCAACTTTTGTGATTAATTCATATTTTACCAGAGTAATCCTCTTTACCCAAAAAAAAGAAAAGGAAAAAAAAATGTGCCCTTAAAAGTTATCAACATAATAATTAATTATTATCATTATTTTACTCTTTTATCCATCATAAAAGAAGCGAAAATTACTGTTATCCCCAAAAGATAATATGGAATACACGAGTGGTTGCTGGTTAGCAGCCTTTGTTTGCATGGACGTCATCATTACGTCATCATCCTTACGTCATCAATGGGAGGTACATATAACGATTAAAAATCATTGTAAAATTCGGACTAGGAATGATGTTCGATGTCAGTTTAATTGATTCAGTTATGCAATTGAGCGAGTCAATATGAAGTTATGTACGTACGATACTTATGGTTTTCATATTACTAGTAGTACTTAAATTTGTTATGGTATTAGATTCCCTTCATTGGTTGTGATAGTAGTAGCTTTTTGGTTGTTTACGTCGTTCCTCTACGTGGAGGCGATGATGCATTGATGACGAAATGGTGTTGATGTCGGAATCATCAAACAAACACATATATAAAATTCATGTGAGTACGTGGTGAATTCGGAATCATGTTTTACATCATCCCATCACCGATGAATGAGTCGCAAATTGAATGACGAGATTGATGTAGATGAGGACATCGATAGGGATGTGGAATTATGGATGATGTCTGCTGAACAACTCAACACATTGATCATTGTCTCTGAATAGGGGTGAGCGCGGTTCCGAAATCGCACGGAACCGACCCGGAACTGAAAGAACCGAGAACCGAAATTCTCATAATTTTGGAACCGAGAACCGGACCGCAGAACATGTTTCGGTTCCGGTTCCGGTTCGGTTCTCGGGTCCGGTTCGAGTATTTCGGTTCTACCCGATTGGAACCGCAAAATTTTAGAAACTGCCCAAAATTCAATAGTCATATAATAATTTTTAATTTTTAATATTTCTACGAAAATTATTTGAGGATCATGTATAGTTACAAAACTGCTATTATCGGCATATGGAGGAGACAAATTAACTAAATATTCAGTTTTTATGCATTTGCAATACTTAAGTTAGCAATAACTTAAGGGTAAACACCATAAAATAACAACCTACTTTTTCAAATTTTCCGAGTTAAAACACTTACATTTTTATTAACGACGAATCCTATCAAACTTTCAAATATTGTTCTGACTTCAACCATATGACTAAAATAAACTTGCATCGTTAGTCCTTTAAACTAACGGTTGTTAGCAAATAACTTCAAATTTGGTTTTCTTACGTTTTCATCTGTTTTTACACGTTTTCGTCCATTTTTGTACGTTTTCGTCCGCTTTTACACGTCTTTAAACGTTTTCGTCCGTTTTTATACGTTTTCGTCAGTTACACGTTTTTGCACGTTTTCGTCCATTTTTACACGTTTTCGTCTGTTTTACACGTTTTCATCTATTTTTGCACGTTTTCGTCAGTTTTTGCACGTTTTCGTCCGTTTTCGCACGTTTTCGTCTAAAAATGTACGAAAACGTGTAAAAACGGACGAAAACGTGTAAAAACGAACGAAAACGTGTAAAAATGGACGAAAACGTTTAAAAACGAACGAAAACGTGTAAAAGCGGAGGAAAACGTGTAAAAGCGGACGAAAACGCAAGAAAACCAAATTTGAAGTTATTTGCTAACGGCCGTTAGTATAAAGGACTAACGATGCAAGTTTATTTTAGTCATATGGTCGAAGTCAGAACAATATTTGAAAGTTTGATAGGATTTGTCGTTAATAAAAAAGTAAGTGTTTCAACTCGGAAATTTTGAGAAAATAGGTTGTTATTTTATGGTGATTACCCATAACTTAATACTGTATACAGAAATTTGGCCCCAGTTTGATATGCATTTGCAATACTTGAGCTAAAAATCTGTATTTTGCTGTACTCTAGAGCCAATAATTAGCTTGTATGTTACATGTACAGTACGAATTCTACTAAAAAGAAGAAACACTTCTACCCACAAGCATTTCTTTTGGTCAAAAAAAGGGGGAAACTCACATATATTTTGAGTCTGAGACTCAAATAGAAATTTGAAATACCTTAATCCAGTTGCTTGACTCATTATGCTTACTTCCTTGCCGATTATATCACTTAAATTGGAATTTCCATCGATCCTAACCCCTTGACTAAAAATCCTATGTATATACTACCTACCGTCCCATATTAAGTGTCCCTAATGAAATCTTGGGATGTCCAAATTAAGTGTCCAGGGAATATTTTCAACCAATGAGAAGAGACTTAGTGGTAATAGTGATATTTGATTGGTGGAGTGTAGTAGTGGAATTTCCTAAAACTTTGTGCATTTGGAAAGTGGACACTTAATATGGGACGGAGGGAGTATTTAAAAGTCGTGTGGTTCTTCGGTTCCAGAACCGATACCCGCGGTTCCGTACCGCCGAACCGAGAACCGCAATTTCCAATATCTAAGAACCGAGAACCGGACCGTGGTTCTAAAATGCGGTTCGGGTTGGGTCGGTTCCGGTTCGGTTCTCAGTTCCGGTTTGGTTCTTGGTCCATTTGCTCACCCCTATCTCTGATCTTGTATGACTTTGATAAGAAAATAGTAACACTAAATTTTATGTTAACTACTTTTAAAAGTGCCCACTTTGTGAATTACTTTTTCAAAGTACAATAGTCACCTTAAAAACTCCATATTTAACCAACACATATGCGTGTAAATTTTCTTTTATAATTTTTTTTTTTTGAACGTATCATCTCTCTAAAATGTATAGAATGAAGGTTTAATGGGCAATAAGCTCCAATTAAACTCTACTTCACCAACCAAATTGTTTTCCTTAGCTTTTCATTGAATAACGTATAACAGAATGCAATGCATGCTTTAATAGAATAAATAATATGTATAACGAGATTATATATATGTTGATGAAGCGATATAATACATTAAACTTTGAAGAATTCATCACATTGAGGATGCATGCTCTTACTGTCCATCCATTCGTTGGCCGGGTCCCCATGACTACTAGAGACTTGAGCATATCTAACTACTTATTTTTTCTAGAAAAAATAAGTACAGAAGGGGACCATGCATGAGTACCAACACTTCACATATAGCTAGAAGCTGGTCATATTCAAACTAAGCATGTTAAACTAAAGTTACTGTCTTACTGGCAAGTAAGTTTACGTTTGATAACAAACTCTATAAGCTTCTCCATCTCTTTCTCACCGATGCATCCATCTTCATCGTCATCTGCTTTCAGAAGTGCACGATCCGCAGTCCATCTGACCCAAGTCACACCGAGGCCACTAAAAGCTTTTTTCAGCTCATCCCAAGACACTACTACAATTTCAACCTTCTGCGTCGGAATTATTTGGCGACCACAAATGTGGTCGCTAAGTAAGGCATAGGGCCCACATTTTCAACGCAGTTTTTGTCAAACTAAAGATTGTGGCACTCACATACTTGGCGACCACAAATGTGGTCGCTACATGTTTTTCATTTTTATTTGTTAAAAATAAATCAAATAAAATTCAGATATATGGATTTGTAAAATGTAAAATATTTCGCGACCACAAATGTGGTCGCTAGATGTTTTTCATTTTTATTTGTTAGAAAATAAATCAAATAAAATTCAGATAAATGGATTTCTAAAATGTAAAATACTTCGCGACCACAAATGTGGTCGCTACATGTTTTTCATTTTTATTTGTTAAAAATAAATCAAATAAAATTCAGATAAATGGATTTCTAAAATGTAAAATACTTCGCGACCACAATTATGGTCGCTACTTTAACATAATTATTAAAAATTATTTAATTTTCTATTAAATACTTTTAATTATTAAAAAAACAAAAAAATATATAGCACTACAACAAAAGAGAGAACGGGCGACCAGCCTTTTGGCGGGGACGCATATGTCCCCGCAGAAAGTCGCTAAACGACAAAACCTTGCTGAGCTGGCACAAAGTCTCGCTGACCATTTATAAAATTTTCAACGTGCCTTTTCGGCGGGGACATCACATATTTGTTAAAGTTTGACCAAACTTGGAGCGCTTAATTGTTCCCGTGTATTTTTCCCGCTCTACCTTTCGGCGGGGACATGTCCCCGCTGAAAACCTTAATTATTTTGGCTCCAAAAGGTAAGTTTATTACTGCCAAAATTTAGTAGCTTTTGGCGGGGACATGTCCCCGCCGAAAGTATTACCGCCAAATTTTCCTTTTACCCCGCCAATTTTTTACTTATATATATCGTATAATAAAGTTATCACAAAACACGTAAATTCACACAAAAAACACAAAGTATCAAGGAAATGAGAGCAAGGAAGGGAAAAGATGGTGCGAGTTCCAGCAAAGCGGGAAGTAGCCGCAAAAAAAAATAAACGGGTTGTTTCGTTTGGTTGTCGAGTTGTTTAGTTTGAGTTGTTTCGTTTGGTTGTCGAGTTGTTTAGTTTGAGAACTCTTGCGTATTTTAAATAAAATGTTTGCCTTCGTGTTTGTTAATTATGATATTGTTTCTTCAAATAAGGTCATAAACCCAAACACCCTTTTGGTGTAGGAAATAAGCAATCCCAAACACCCCTCTTTAGACAGCATAAACCAAACGGCCCTTGTGGGCTGCTGTTAACAAAACAACATAAACCAAACGGCCCTGTTTGGACAACATAAACCAAACGGCCCCTTATGGTTGAATCTTGATGGATACTTAAGTTTTCACAGCAACAACAACATCATTGGAACATTTTAAAGCGTACGAATTAAAAATATAAAGCACGTTCGACATCAGTTTTCACAACAACAACAACATTTTATTAAACAACAACAATAACACAACAAACAACAACAACGACAATAACAGCAACAACAACAACAATAACAGCAACAACAACAACCTACATACGAAGATTTCCCATATCACCTAGCATGTCATTATAAAGGTCATGAAATAAGGCAGCTGAATCAGTTGTGTGTTTGTCTGGATGCATATACACTTCTAGCATTTTATTGAGTACCATTATCTGGTGATTCAGTTTGATGCAGTTTGAGCACTCTGTATTTCCAGGACTCGATGTTGAAGGTCCTGCAGTGTAACAAGTTGGAGTTATGGATGATCTTGCGGAATGAGTTGGAGGCGTTAAAGCTCCAAGAGAACCGGTCATTTTGGCTAGTCGTTCCTCCTTCCATAAAAAAAAATCGCATCCATACTCCTTTGTCCCACCCTGTTAAAGAGTAAAAACTATTATTTTTAACAACTAACCAAATTATTTATATAACACACAAAAAAGTATGTAATTGTTCACCTTTGATAAAGGACACGCATAGTATTGTTTACCAAGGGAGTAAGGTTTATGCGATTCTCGCAGAATTACGTCTCCTCGTTTACAAGGACAAGCAAAAGCTTCAAATTCCGCCATCTTTACCATGATAACAGTGTGTGTTTGTGGTTGTGAGGTTAAGTGGTTTTGAGTATAAGAGGTTGCGAAGTTGTGTGGATAAGATGTTAGTATATAAGAGCAGGTCTTGGTGGGAAATTTTTGGCGCCAGCATTTTGGTGGGAAAGTTTTGGTGGGAAATTTTTGGTGGGAAAGTTAAACATCTCGGCTCGTTCGTTAAACATCTCGTGCATAACCATAACATCTCGGCTTGTTCGTTAAAGATCTCGTGTACAACCATAACATCCCGGCTCATTCGTTTAACATCTTGTGTACAATGATATACTTGTTTTCGATCCATATAATGAGGATATTCTGTTGCTTTCAAGTCATTAGGAATTACAACCTGTTTCAGGAACGGATGTTGAACATCTCGGCTCGTTCATTAAACATCTCGTGTATAACCATAACATAATAAAAATTGGCAACAAGGTGCACACAGTGGGATATCTCGTCGGGGCTGGGCTAGAATCCAGTTTCAAGAAACAATGGAAAGACAGGAAAAACAAGCTCAAAACAGAAGGTTTTTTGTCATTTGATTCGATCCAGGAGGCAAGGGAGGCGCCCCCGCCTGCTGATTGGAAGAGATCACCGGAGGAATGGCAGCAACAAATCGACTTCTGGGCTGATCCAAAACGGATGGCTAAGGCAAAAAAGAATGCTGAAAACCGGGCAAAAAATAAAACCCCAACCTATCAAGGCTCTATGTCGTTTGCTCAAGGACGCCACATATATGTAAGATTCTTTATAATTTTTATTTTTTTATAATATATAATTTGTTATTAATTTTGTTAGATGTTTTGACTTTAACTCCTAAGGGCAGTTTAGTAATTTTGGTACTATGTAGTTTATTTTATTTTGTAAGGGCAGTTTGGTCATTTTGTACACTAGATACTTAAGTATCAGGATCTTGTATGTCGGTTGTTTTATATAGATAACCATAGCAGCAGAAGATAACTTTGTACTTTGACTCTTTTTTGATAATAGAAATATCAGCCCTTTTTTGCTCCGCATCTTCTGATCTCAGTTTTGTGTTTCTGGTGTTGCTAATCTTGTGCTGCTACTACTGTACTTTTGCCTATCCCACTACTGCTGGTCTGGTCTTTTATTCTGATTATCACTACCTGATCCTAACAAATTTGTTTTATATTGTTTATATATAGATGAAGACAAAGGGGAAGGGGGAGGAATATCAGGACCTTATCAGCCACTGGAAGGATAAACATACCAATAAGGATGACGTGTTTGATTACGAGCAATCTGAGACGCTTTATGTAAGAATTCTTTTTTCCTAACACACGGACTCATAATGTGTCCTGGCCTAGGGGTGTCAAATGGGTCGACCCGACCCGACCGGAACCCGATAAGCTATAAGGACCCATTAAGAAATATGAATTTTTTGAACTAATGCCCGTTTATCATAGTCCATTAGTCACAATTTTTGAACAAATTTTAACCTGCATCCTTAAACTTGATTCTAGTGTATTACCTGCCAAAAAAATTTACTATGTTATAACACACCGGTTAATTACGCCGTGTACATATGATGAGTCAAAGACTCACGTACCCTAGCTCCCTGGTACCTGAGAAATGCAAACCTCAATTAACCGTTTACCCTGTTTATCCAATAGAAATAGGAAGATTAGTAAGTTGGATTGAGTGGACTTGTAAGAGAAAGCATGGCTTTGCAAATTTGCATCAGTAGCTTAGTTAGTTTTCTCAATTTTTTAACTTGGTGGAACAAGAGCCAAAAAATGACATAACTGCTTACCAAAAAAGATCAGGCCAAATAGTTACTTGTATATACTGTGAACTGTGAAGTGCTTCTTTTTTCTCGTTATATATCAGGCTAAAGGAAATACTAATGTCCTGTTGTTCTTTTTTCTCCCTATATATCATAACTGCTTTTTTTTTTCTTGTTCTTTTGAACTACACAGAATCAAATGATAGCTATGCAACAACAAGTCAGAGACAACGTCATCCTACCTTTAACCGATGAACAAATCATTGATACGGTCATTTCGAGTAACGATCGTGGTCATAATGCGGGTAGAGGAAGGCATGTACCCGGCATTGGCTCAAGTCATCAAACACGTTTGAGCCAAGATTATATGACCCAGGAGATTTGGAGTGCTGAACGAGAAGTGCTGATACAACAAGCTCAAGCGGCTAAAGCTTTAGCTAAGGAGGCACAAAACGAGGCTATAAGTGCACGAAACAAGGCTTCAAGTGCACGAAGCGAGGCTTCAAGTGTTAAAGAAATGTTTACACAGTTTATGACGCACTACAACTCACAGGCAGGTAGTTCTACAAACTTGACCCCGTTTATTCCCCCGCCTATTCCCAACCAGCCTACTGACCGCCACAATTCACTTGTTGACGTTAACCCTGACCCTAATCTGTACCAATCATCGATGAATCCCGGTGGCTGTTATAAACCAGTTATGGGGGCTGATGATGAAGAAAGTGGCGATGATGAATAGGGATTTAAGTATGTTATTTGTATTGACATCGTTGTATTATTAGTAATAGCTTAATTAGGATTGTTATTTGCGGATATTATGACTTTGTTTTATTGTTTTGGATTGATAAATGGATAGATGAAGTTGAACACTTCTGTAACATGGTTTTGGGTCATTTACAGGTTTTGTTTGGGTAGATTTTTTTCGGAAAATAATCCGGAAAAAATCTGGAAATGCAGCTACTGCTGCTGCTTTTTTTTTGCATACCTGCATATTTCGCGACCACATATGTGGTCGTTAAGTTAATAAAATGTATCTTTTTCTGATTTATGGAAAAAGAAAAGAAGAAAACCTTGAGACCACATATGTGGTCGCTAGATAATAATGAGTATTATTATTTTTTGTATTTAATTAAAATGTATCTCGATAATTTTTATTATTCAATTTATAATAAATATGTTGCGACCACATATGTGGTCGCTAGTTTGTTTGACCAGCTGACTAAACTTTAGTTTGAATATTTTGTGGGCCCCTAAAGTGGTCGCTAGATGCATTGTTTTCGTGGTCGCAATGAAACATAGCGACGAGACCATTGCGTCCATCACATCGCGACTATATGTAGTCGCAAAGTGACATAGCGACCACATTTTGGCCATGTGGAGACCACATATGTGGTAGCAGTTGCTGAAATTGTAGTAGTGAGAAAGCTTCCCATCTTTATTCACATCGTATTTCTTGAAGTAAGCCAACATTTGTTGCTCATTGAGCACGAGTTCGATGGGAAGTTTCTCAATATTAGGTGTTTTTGTGTCTGATTTATGATTAATAGCATTGATCACCTCTAAAGGGGTAGGCATTTTCCGCACCATATTGCTTTTGTAATAAACGTTTTTTGCTCTTTAGTGTATAGAGGCTTATGATGATTAATGTACATGTGTGTGCTGCTTATTTATAGTGTGACTCGATCTTGAAGTGCACAATATGCATTATCCCTGCGCACTTTCCAAATGGGAATCTAATTCTCGATTAATGTACATGTGTGTGCTGCTTATTTATAGTGTGACTCGATCTTGAAGTGCACAATATGCATTATCCCTGCGCACTTTCCAAATGGGAATCTAATTCTCGATCAGTATATAGCATACAATAATATGCATCTTTACTCAAATTAGTTTGGAGAGTGTGTATGTCTCGTTAAAGAATGAGCTTTCTAATCATCATATATATATGTCTCGTTATATTGTAAATTTCCGTAACACCTTATTCATGAACAATTCTATATCAAAATGTGTTTACAGTTTACTGGCATGTTTACATACAACAAAAGTATAGTAATGTTGTTTACAAAAAAATTATATATATATATATATATATATATATATATATATAATATATATATATATATATATATATATATAGAGGCGTTATTGTGGTGTACAAGCTTAAAATAGATAAAATAGGTACACATGTGGACCGTTGGATCAAACTTGATAGATGAGATTAGATATTAAATAGATGAGTGGCACAATTGTAATTAAGTGAAAGACAAATGGCTTTTGTGTGTACCATTTTTTATAGGAGCCTATATCAGTTACAAGAAAAATTAAGGCACCCCAACAATTGAACCGGATATTATGCAATTCTAAATTAACATCATAATCTCCAAAATCGATCAATCAATCAAAAATCCCCAAATCTTCCTTCTACATTTTTTCTTTCTTTAAATAGAGGTAGTAAAGGTGGGATCGTGATATACAACCGCCGAGCAAAGAAAGCACAAACAAATTCTGGGTCTGTAAAGGTTCATCCTATCGAAAAGCTTCTGGTACCCAAAGAAGAAGACATCACAGCTCCACATTCACGGTATTGTGTATTTCTTCTTAAAATTATACGTTTTTAATTATTGGGTTGTGAGTGAGTTGATTTATGTGTATTAGTCACTTGTTATGTATGAATTGAATTGATTATGTGTATAAGTTGAAGTAATACATTGTGTATTGGCTATTAGGTGTTTTGAAATAAACAACTGATAGTTGTTGTGTGTTGTAGCTACTTAGATATAATGGTGTATTAGCTACATATAGTTGTTGTGTGTTGTAGCTATTGATGTTTTTAAATATAAGTTATTAGGTGAGTATGTGTGCTAGTTAATTATGTGTATTAGATGGAATAAACCTATGTGTGTGTAATTATGTGTATTCGATGTTTTAAAGGGGAGATTGGCGGCACTAGTTGAAAAAGTAAAGGAAAAACAAGCTGATAAAAGTAAATTCTATTATAATTATGTTCTAAATATGGTTCCTGCTCGTAATTAATGAGTATGGATTCTAATTTATGGTTCCTGTTTAATATGGGTCAAAATGTATGAGTACATGTTCAATATGGGTCAAAGTGGTTCAATATGAGTACATGTTCAATATTAATGGAAGAAAATGAGGAAAGGATCGCATCTGCTGAGAACATGATCTTGCCAGAGTCTAATATGGGTCAAAGTTAGTGTATTAGTCCAGTTAACTGCTCCTTGTATTGAACAACAAAAGTTAGGTGTGTAAGGTTAAACTTATTGTTTTTAGCTGTGAACGGATAATGTGATATACTCATAAACAACATTGTTGTTTCTACTTTCTATACTATCACTTACGGGATGTTTGTGATTTTTTTATTAAAATTTTACTCCCAACTGCTTATCTGGTTATTAATAAATGTGAAACACACCCTTATTAAATGTAACGTTTGTTGTCCAAACATTTGTTAAAAGAAGCTGATGTGGAAAGGAGGTATGAGAATTTAATGAATGAGTCAATGTCCTCTTCACATTGGTTAAGATTTTGTGGTTTCATGTTCAACGCAGTTTTAATAAGCAATGCCTGGCACATATTCAAATGCGAAAGCGCAGTTATCTCTATGCTGTTAATCCTTTAAATTTGCACTAAACTCAGTTTGTGCAGGTCCAAGTGCTATAAACATGGCAAAACAAGAATCTTCACAAAAAAAGTAGATAGCAGATGACCTTCCAACTGTCTTGGTTCTTGGGCCGCATTCTGTTGTCGAAGCCTGCGAGAAACAATTTTCTCAGAAATTTCATTTCCTCAAACCATGGGAGTCTTCTATTCCTCTCCACCAATTTCTTTCAACCCACGCAGGCTCTGTACAAGCTGGTTTCTTTTTTGCTGCGCGCCGCATTACCTCTGACATCTTAAACAACTTGCCTGAGCTTCGTTTTATCATGACCACAAGTGTTGGTCTTGACCATGTTGATCTCCATGAGTGCAAACGGCGTGGAATCAAAGTTGCTAATGTTGGCACAATTTTCTCAGAGGATGTTGCTGATATGGCTGTGGGTTTGTTGATTGATGTGCTGAGGCGAGTTAGTGCCTCTAATCGGTTCATTAAGGATGGGTTGTGCCACCAGCAAGGAGATTATCCTCTCGGTCACAAGGTTCTGTGCGCGTGTGTGTTTGTGTTTTTTCGGATATTTTTGCATGTATGGATAATGCATATGTTTGTTTGTATGACCGTGGTATATTGGTTTACGTGAGTTCAGTTGGGAGGCAAGCGAGTTGGGATTGTTGGAATGGGAAGAATTGGCCTTGATGTTGCTAAGAGGCTTAACGCCTTCAGTTGTATCATCTCATACGCCTCCAGAAACAAAAAACCACATGTTACATTCCCATTCTTTCCCGATATCCAAGAACTTGCAACAAACTGTGAGATCCTCGTTATCTGCTGTGCATTAACAGACCAAACGCATCACATGATTAACAAAAGGGTAATGTTGGCCTTAGGAAATGGTGGAATTATTGTGAACGTAACGCGAGGAGCAATCATCAATGAGAGAATTGGTGGACTGTTTACTCAAAGGGGAAATTGCTGGTACTGGTTTGGATGTTTTTGAAAACGAGCCTGATGTCCCTGAAAGAGTTTTTTCAATTAGATAGTCGTTATGACCCAGCTGAGCACACTATCTAATTAGTAAAAGGAAAGAAATTTGTGTGGGTCAGTCAACCTGTTTCAACCCGCACTTCACAGTTACCCATTGGACCCCTTTTGACAGTTACCCATTTGACCCCTTCACAGTTACCCTTTTATAGTGGTTAATGTGTATTAGTGGATAATTTATGTGTATTAGATTGATGGAAGAGTAGGGACAATTTATGTGTATTATCTATTTGTTGCATGCTAGATATCTGATTATTGCGTGCTAGATTCTCAGTTTCTAGTCTTTGCCTATAGTGAAAATACTGGTTTTGATTATATTTATGGGTAAAGTATTCAGTTTATGAGCAGTGCAACTTACATGTTGTTAACTATTTGATCATTAACTTATTAATTATTTACTATTGACAGATGGATAAAGCTTCGGTTCTTGGAGATGCAATCAAGCACATGAAAACTCTCCAAGAGAAAGTCAAGACACTTGAAGATCAGATAAAGAAAAGACCAAATACAGAATCAGTTGTATTTGTTAAACGGTACGAGGTTTTAGCTGATAATGGTGAAAGTTCTTCATCAAATGATGGCCCAATACATGAGCAGCTTCCTGAAATCGAGGCAAGATTTTTTGGTAATGATGTTCTCATAAGAGTTCACTGTGAGAGAAAGACGGGTGTTCTTGAAAAGATTCTAGCCGAAATAGAGAAGCTTCATTTATCAGTTCTTAATAGCACTTGCATGACATTTGCCAATTATGCACTTGATATAACGGTTATAGCTCAGGTACAAAGCTCCCAATATATTTTGAATGATTGTTGATTATTGCTCTTTAGTTCAAAATAGTTGTAATTAACCTATGAAACTCTTTATGCAGCTTGATAAAGAATTTGCCATGACAATGAAGGATCTCGTGAAGAACTTACGTTCAGCTCTCAAGCAATTTGTGTGATGATTGATACCTTTTTCCTTCATTTTGAGGGCTTTCGGTGTCTACAAAATGAAAACGTCTTGTTTTTATTTTATCTTAAGGATCTGATAACCATAGGCATGCGATTATTGCCCATCATTTAGAACCATTTTTATGCCTTAAAGCCATATATTGCTATGAGATTCTTTTGCAAGAGGGTTTTTTTGTTCAAACTTTTTTCATGGTTGACTTGTTGACCATGGTAACAATCCTCTTGTTGTAAACTAGCAATCTCATGGCTTTAAACTTATGGGCATTTTTTATGTAACTTTTTTACCCTTTTTACTTGATGTGAAGAGGGTTTACAGATGTTTCTTTTAGGGTGGATTAACAAATTAACAGGTCTATGTATCAGTCAAGTGTTTGGTAATGAGTGTGAGTAGTCTCTTAATGGTTTTTTTCTCTTTTGTAATTTGCTTGTATAATCTTGATTGATGTTAATGCAATAACTTCTTGTAATTTCATGGACTGATTCATAATCTTTTTATTGGACCTTAAAATCAAATATTTTACAGGTGATATATGGACCCATTGATCTAAAGTTAGTCAATTTGGATTGAACATTATGTCATTATCGATCACCGACGACTCAAAATTATAACTTCTGCTAAATTATTAAGAAATAGATAAAAACAAAAGAAAAAGACTTCTTGGATCGACTTAGCCTGTTTGAACAGTATAAAAAGTTACATGTCTCGATCTAATTCTGTAATGACATTTGAATTGCTTAAGAGACTAGTGAGATATCAATTAGGTTTTGTTTACGTCAACAACAATAATTATTATCTAATTAAAACTTGGCAAGATAATTTGGACATGACAAAGATTACTATACTACCCTTAAGCTAAATATCTAATTAATTCATATTATTATATAATTAATTAATATTAATTATTTTGATCTCATCTATCAAGGTTGATCCAACGGTCCACATGTGTACCTATTTTATCTATTTTAAGCAAGGTTGCAAAAATCGCGAATCGGTAGTCGGGCGGTCGACCACTTTGTAGCTTGTAATCGGTCTAGGCGGGATTAATCGGTGATTAATCAGATTGGCATTACTGACAAATTTTAGTTATTTCCGGAAAGTTTTGTGTATTTATGGTGAGTTTTAGGTATTTTTGGCAAGGTATTTTCTAAAAAAACAACTTGTAATAGACTTAAAAAGTTACTATAAATGATCAAAATAAGTTTACAGTGAGTTTTGGGTACTTCCGGCAAGATTTATAGGTTTCCTGAAAGTTTGACAACCATTGACCGCCGTTGATCGCCGTTGACCACGGTTGACCTATTTGTTTGACCCAGTTACATAAATCGGCAAGGTCGGTGGCCTTGTAGCACCTAATCGGCGATTAATCGGCCTTGTAGACCTTTTTTTGCAACACTGATTTTAAGCTTGTACACCACATGAACGCACTTCTATATATATATATATATATCTACATATTATATATAACAGGATGCGTATGACGTCATCAAATGCATGATTGATGAATAAGCGCTTGATTGATGAGTAATCATGCTCTTATTCCACCTAAGCAGTCCACCTAAGCAAGATTTGACCGAATAAAATTCTTATGTTGACTTTTAATTCCGAAATTTTAAAAAAGTCTCTAAAGATTCGAACTTGGGTTGTTTACATGTCTTAAATATATATCAATGTTACCATTAGACCAAATTATTTTTTGTGTTATAGCTACCAAAAAAAATAACTATAATCTTCTTTTTTGATGACCATGCGGAATATTTGGAAAGATATATGTATTTTCTAAACATGTATCCCGTTATATTTTTCAAAATATGTTTAATTTGTAGAAGATATGATTTTAAAGATAAGTTTACAATGTATTTTGTATAAATATTTTATTCCTATATTTAAGATCATATAGCTACTTTTACACTATATGTGGATGAAAATATAACGTTTCTTCTCAAGCCAAAAGCATTTGCACAACGATTTCAGAAGGTGTGTTTTTTATATATACTTTAATCAATGTGTTGATGTAATTTTAGTGTTGTTGTTGTATAATTAATTTAATGGTTGCATGTACAGTCGTAATTTTTATGTAGTTTTTGTATAATTAATCTAATGTTTACATAGACCATCATTTATTAACAAATAATCTATTCGTATGGTTGTTGCATTGTTAATGATATTGTTGTTGAAGCCATGTAATGTTTTGTTGCATAAACATGCATAAACAGTATCAAGTATATCGAGCAGTACTAATAGATTGTGGTAGTGCCAACACGTGTAAAATAAATACACATAAGCGGTATCAAGTATGTTACAGTCGTAAATATAACAAACATCTATTTGTAAGTTGTTATATTCTTATTGATGTTGTTGTTGAAGCAATCTAATGCACAGAAACATTGCTATTCAGACGAAACACTTGCTTTCAGAATGTATGTTTTGTTACATATAATTTAACCATTGGGTTGTTTTAATTTTTATGTAGTTGTTGTATAACTAATGTAATGTTTACATAGACCATCATTTATTAACAAATAATCTATTCGTATTGTTGTTGTATTGTTAATGATATTGTTGTTGAAGCCATGTAATGTTTTGTTGTAGAAACACGCATAAACAGTATCAAGTATATCGAGCAGTACTAATAGATTGTGGCAGTGCCAACATGTGTAAAATAAATACACATAAGCGGTATCAAGTATGTCTAGCAGTACCAATATAGTATAGCAGTACTAACCATATAGTATAGTATAGCAGTAATATTTTTAATGTCTATGTTTATGTTTGTATAATATGTAAACGTCCACATACCGTGAATGTGTTTTCATGCGTTGTGCATTAATCTTAGTATTTTTACTATCCATGTTTATGTTTCTATGATAGGTAAACCTCCACAGACGGTAAACGTGGTTGAAAGTACATGAGGTATTTAGTTGAAAGTTCATGAGGTATTTTGTTGTTATATAGTTTTTAATACATCATGTATTAATTTGGTTTATTTTACCATGTATCATTATGGTTTCCATGCGTCTCTTTAATAAATATATGAAAAACCCTGGCCCAACAAAACGAGCCCAGTAATGACTATTCCGAATTAATGATGAGCTATATAATTGAAATTATACAATGATGATCTATATGTAAAATAACTCTTCCGATGGATTCATCAAACCCTAAAATATCTCAAGATAAAAAATCACATGCGCCTCACACTGATTCAAAGTGCGAAGAGCAAACGGTTCGTGGAAAAAAACATGTGACAGAACCAAGCATTGACGATGGGGTACATGATCGGCGCAGTAAAGGTCCAAATACCAAGGTGGACGATGCATTGAGGTTTCTTACGTCGGTTTTTGAAGAAGGTGGATCTTCTCAAAGTAATAAAGGTATTGTATATAATGCTTATAATATATTCTAAATAGATTTATGTTTTCATGTTAAGCTTATTAGTCCATTTTTTTTTTTTTTGTTTTTTTTTTATTAGATGAGCTACCTGAGTCTATTTTCCTTGATTGGCTTAAATTGAACGTTGGAGATCCTCAAGAGTCTTTACAAGTTCTCAATGCGGTTCAATCAAAGGTCCTAAAGGCGGAAACTATGATCAACGAATTACGTGGGATGGGTCATGAACTAACTGATGACTATTTTGTGGATTTAAACTTCTTTAGTGATGAAGATTGAAATTTTATCATCTTATTAGTAATCGTTGTTCACAGCCGATGTTTAACGATTTGAATGTTTTTTAGTTAATCGAATTTCTTCAGCAGTTTCATACATCGTTTTTAATTTTTATTAGATGCAAATAATTTTTTACTCTAAATACATAATATGCGTAAATCATGACGGGATATAATCTTATATTTAAATAGGATAATATGCATGGTAATATACGGTAATTGATAAACATGGTATATAGGATATTGGTTAAATTTAAAATATACTTCTCATAGCTTATACAACCTTTACGCCTTTTAAATATACAATCTTATATTTAAATAGGATAATATGCATGCTAAATATATGGTAATTGATAAACATGGTATACAGGATATTGGTTAAATTTAAAATATACTCATCATAGCTTATACACCCTTTCCGCACCTATAAATGCTGGATCGAATTCGAAAGCAATCAAACAATTACAATTCTTTTTTACTTTAGGTTAACAATAATAGTTTCCAATGGGTCGTTTGTTTTTTTCTTCATCAAATCCGCCAAACAAACGTCCGAGAAGCGTTTCCCCAACAAAGGAGATTTCATCAGATCCAAAAACAGACGCAGCGGTTGTGAGATATTTCCTACCAATACGATATATTTCCCAACTTAGACGACATATAGCAGAGATGGAGGCAGGAATCGCACGCGATGAACAAACAGTGTTGGAGTGTAAAGAGGCTATTGATCAACAAAAGAAGAAGATATTGGAGTATCAAGAGACGATAAAGAATGTTAAAAAACAGATGGACAACTATAACTGTTTGTAGTTTTTTTTTCGTGTTCGATCTTATTTGTCAGCCTTTATTGTTTTAAAAATACATCTTTTATGTTTAATGTTGGTATATTGTTGTTTGATTCTTTTAAAAATACATTTTTTGGTTCTTATGAGTTAAAACGTATTAACTTTTTTGAGCCAGCAGTATTAATGAAACAAATAAATAATCCAAATAATAAGAGTACCCAATAACATGTACACAATCAACATAAGTCCTCAACGGATATGTCACTAATTCGGCCCAGTACCAGCGTCTATCTAACAGTACAATTATATTGATAGCAGTACTAAACTTTATTATTATGAGCTGCGGAAACTTTAAAGGGACGTCTATCCAACAGTACTAACTGTTTGTGCAGATGTGCGAGCATAATTATTAAATAGGAAAATTATGATTTAGTTTTTTAATCTATAATACATAAACAGGTTTATAGGAAGCACCAATTTAACACTATATTATCTCAAATACAACAGTACTAACGTAACCAGCAGTATTAACATTGGTGATGTTTAAAAATAATATTAACCGGGATGGAAGATGTTGTTGAAATGATAGACGATGATATTCCGGCAGTGTGCGTTGGTGCCACGAACGCCACTTTAATTCAAATTGATGATGTATGCAAGCGTACGACAAAATAATTGTATGTCCATTGAAAATCAACAGATATTGTTTGGAAGTTTTGTAACAAATCGACAAAATAAATAGATCAAGCCAATTGACTGACTTAATACATAAAGCAGATATCGAAATCAAACATTGTATAGGGAAAAAACTACTAAAACAACTTAGTTAAAATCGTTCATCTTCATGGCATTACCCTCTTCCTCGCGGACACCGGCTTTGGCTTGAGCACACAAATCAACTAGCAGTTCAAGCAATGCCCGATGCCTCTCTTGAGTTTTTTTCAAAGCATCGAGTGAGTCTAATGCGACTCCACGGTGCCCTAATGCTTCCATGTCAGCTATCATCACGCGGTTCTTCGCCATAACTCTCCTGAGATGCTCACAACAAGCGTGTATCAATTTTGCACAGAACGAGTCTTCATGTGACTGCTGCACAAACCACACGCGCATACAATCATGCAGTTTGGACGAGCCAGAAATTTTCATCAGATCATCTAAAATTTGGAATTGTGCCATTGGAAACATTATGCCAGTTGATCGGCATCTTTCATTATATATTATTGTATTTAAATAGTAGAAGTATCTAAATATATTTAAACTTTGTCAATTATCTTATACCCTACATATATGATATGCTTAAATAATTTCCAAAGATAAGTTTATACTGAAAACACATTGATAAAATTGCTACTTTATAGTAATAGATATATATGGCATATCAAACTTTGTTTAAATTTAAAAGATATTGATTATAGATTATATATTTTTTTTCAAGTTAAATATTTTCAATATCTTTCCACAACCATTTGATACTGTGAACAGTTCAAACGAGTTTACAGTATAATTGATTTATTGGCATCATGGCAACTATATCAAATGATTTAGCAATTCGACCAACAGGAAAACCAAAACGAAAGGCGCAACAAACAAATGTAAGCAGAGGACGACCACCAATATATCCAATGGCAATGGGTAATTCAGTTAGTTACAACTACACATCATTATATTTATATACTCTGTATATGTTCGATGACAAATATTTTATTGTGTTAACTCAACTTCAATTTACGACAGGTACCAATAGTTTCAGCACACGGCCAACATGCGCGCCTTTTTCAAACAATGTCAACAACATCTTAACGCATATGCCAGTAACATGCGTACCAGATGTGAAAAATAAAAAGACAACGATACAAAATATTTGTTAATTATTTGTTGATGGAATAATAACTATGTTATATGTTTTGGTTCAGTTTGTGGTTTATGTGCCTGATGTTGTTTTGGGCTGTGAAAGCGTGTGAGTTGGCCGTATGTTGATATCATGAGGATCTGCTGTAAATTGAATTTGCATTAACGTTATCAAATAATTATCATTGTACTATAATTCAGCATGTAAATATCATGTTTTGTAGTTTCAACTAACATTCATGATGCAATTTGACACAGATACTAATGATCTCAGTCTACGGCCAACTCGCATGCCTTCTCAAATAAAAAAAAAAACATCTGAATGCATAGGCTGACCACCGATATACCCAAACGAAGCAGGTCATTTAATTAACTGAAACTATCCAACATGATATTTACACACTATATTTGCTTGCAATGAAAACTATTTGATCATGTTAATACAACTTCATTTTACAACAGCTCCTACCGATATAAGCATACGGCCAACTCGCACGATTTCACAACCCAAAACAACAACAGCCACAGAAACCACAAAAAGACCGAGGGGACGTCCATTGAAAGATCTAACCAAAACACGTAATAATGTTACAATTCCTCCAGCAAATAATTAACAGTTATTTCCGCTTCGTATTTTTGTTTATTCGTTTTTTTTACAGCCATGCCTAAAGAGCCTACCTATCTTGGAACTATTCAACCTGGTGTACACATTGCAAAACGCAAATCACAGAGACTACATGATAAAATGAAAGCACCCGTGCAAAAAATACCAAGACGGGAGGGTTTAAATACCACATCTTCTGCAAACAATCAAGAAGCACATAAAAACCAATTTAAAGGCATATCTAATGGTAAAGCCATTAGACAAATCCGTATAAAAAAACACCATTCAGTACCAAAAAAATATATAAGTTTTATTTTATTTATTTTTTCATTTTTTTTAAAATAATAATTAATTTAATTCATTATACATTTACAGATTATTTTGACCATGGAGATCCTATTTACACATGTCAATCGTGCGATGCATTACTGTGGCATGCTGAGGCTATGGTAGGATCAACGTCTTCAAACGAAGATACTTACTCTATATGTTGTGCAAAAGGAAAAGTGAAATTAGGAAATGAAGTTAAGAATCCACCTGAATTGTTGAGACAGCTTATGGATGGTGAACATCCAAAAAGCAAGGATTTTGTTGATAATATCAGACGATATAATTCGATGTTTTCATTCACATCCATGGGTGCAAGACAGGACACATCTGTTAATCAAGGATATGGAGCATATTGTTACAGGATACAAGGTGAAAATTATCATAGAATGGGGAGTCTGTTACCAGAGGGCAACAAACCTCCTGTTTTTGCACAATTATATATTTACGATTCAAAAAATGAAATACAGAATAGAATTAATTGTGTCAGGTATGATAACGTTGATTATTTTTTCATTTTGTACATGTCGTTTATATATTACTTGCATAAACAACAACATACTAATATAACTATATTCATTTCATACAGTACCATCGACAGCACATCGAAATCAACCAACTATAACATAGACCACCAGCTGACTGTAGATTTACGGGACATGCTGGATACAATCAATCCATTAGTTGGTCAGTTCAGAATGGCTGGGGAACGATTAGTCAGGAAAAGTGACGAAAACAAATTCAAATTACGCCTTATCGGTACACGAGAACGAGATGGTAGAAATTATAACCTACCCACAGCTGATGAAATTGGAGGACTCATAGTTGGGGACTTTGACGCTACAACACACAAAAGAGACATTATTTTGCACTTACAAGAAGGAGGGCTTAGAAGAATTAGTGAGTTGCACCCGTCATACCTGGCATTACAGTACCCATTGTTGTTCCCATATGCAGAAGATGGTTACTGGACAGACATATATCATGTAGGCATTACTGATTACACACCAACAAACAAAAAAACTCGCGTAACAATGAGGGAGTATTTTGCATATCGGCTACAAGAAAGGGCAGGAGTTTTCTCGATGATACTCAATGCAAGGAGGTTATGCCAACAATTTATTGTTGACGCTTACACTATGATAGAATCTGAAAGGATGTCGTTTGTTAAAAATCAACAGAAGGATCTGAGGAGTGAAACATATTCTAAACTTGCAAAATTGGCAGAGCAAGAAGATTCTGGGGTGACATTACGTGGGAAAAAGGTTATATTACCATCGTCATTTACTGGGAGCCCAAGATATATGATGCAAAACTATTTAGATGCAATGACAATATGCAAGGTTTACGGATATCCTGACCTGTTTATCACATTCACATGCAATCCAAATTGGCCAGAAATTGCACGGTTTGTCGCAGATAAGGGGTTGAAGTCTGAGGATAGGCCTGATGCAATAGTCAGGGTATTTAAACAAAAGTTGGACAGGCTAATGAGAGATTTTAAAGACCGCCATTTTTTTGGACATTTAAAAGCAGGTATTATCATATTTCTATTATAAAAATGTAGAGTAACTGCGTCAATTATCATTGATTATATACATTACTTAACATTATCATCTTGATGCAGCTGTTTATACCGTTGAATTCCAGAAAAGAGGTCTACCACATGCTCATATATTGCTTTTCTTGGAAGAAAAAGATAAAATCAAGACAACAAGCCAAATTGATCAATTTATTTCAGCGGAGATACCGGATAAAAATGAAGACCCGGAACTGTATGAAATTGTTACTGATCATATGATGCATGGGCCATGTGGCCCCCAACGGCCAACTTGCCCCTGTACCGTAAAAAATAAGTGCACAAAGAGATTCCCTAAGGAATTTAACGATTCGACAGTCATAGATGACAATGGATACGCACTTTATAAAAGGAGGAACGATGGATGTACAGTAACAAAGAGCGGGTCAGAATTACACAACGGATACGTGGTACCTTACAATCCAGCGTTGTTGAGACGCTACCAATCACATATTAATGTGGAGTGGTGCAATCAGGCGACGTCCATAAAATATCTTTTCAAGTATATAAACAAGGGTCCAGATAGGGCCACGGCGGCCGTAGAAGACCAAGATGTAGATGAAGTCAAGGACTATTACGATTGTCGCTATCTTTCAGCGTGCGAGGCGGCATGGAGGATTTACAAATTTGACATCCACTACAGATTTCCTCCCGTTGAACGCTTGCCGTTTCATTTGGAAGGCGAACAGTCGGTTATATTTGATGCTTCAGAAAGCATTGACTGTACTTTGGATAAAGCATCCGTAAATGATACGAAATTTGTCCAATGGATGAAAACAAATAGGACGGATCAAGAAGCGAGAAGCCTACTTTACCACGAGTTTCCACAACACTATGTATAGAAACAAGAAGAGAAAATTTGGGTAAAAAGACAGAAAGGCACATGCATTGGACGCGTACATCACGTGTCGCCGTCAACCGGGGAGCTGTTTTATTTACGAGTCTTGATTAACAAAGTCCCAGGCGCACAAGATTGGGTTGACTTTAGAAAATTCGAAAATGTTACGTACAATACCTACAAGGAGGCTTGCCAAGCGCGGGGTCTATTGGAAGATGACAAAGAATATATTGATGGGTTGTTAGAAGCCAGTCTATGGGGTCCGGAAACTACCTGCGTAAGTTTTATGTCATACTAATCCTGACAGATTGCATGTCTCGACCAGAGTTTGTTTATGAAAAAACATGGGAAGTAATGGCTACTGACGTGTTACATGCAGAACGAATAAAAAGGAATGATCCAGGTATGATACTTTTAATGTAAAATATTAAATTGAAAACAACATATCTCCATGATTTATAAAAAATACGCTCACTATTTGTTATCTAAAAACAATGTAATTCAACATAACTACTAATAAGCAGGACATTATATTAGACCACAAACTCTGTCTATAAGTCTACAGATTATATCCATAATCAAAGGAAACTACCACTACCGTGTCCACATTACGCAACAAATACTTATCATAACATATGGTCGCCATAACCAAATTAAAAGTTTATGTACCCAGAAAAACATACCAAAAGCAGCATCAGCAAACATGAAACACTGGAATCTTTGTTTCATTTTCCCCATATAGAACATAGCTTTGTCGTCCATAACATTTTTGACATTCATGAAACCATTCAGGGAGTGTCTACAACATAACCATAATACAATTAGACTTATGTATTAACAAATATTGGAGAAACAAAGCACAAAATTAAATTAAGCATTCTACTATGTACACAATAACCACAAATTATTACACACCTGATTTTTCCGATAACAGTAATCAACCTTCATCAAAAACTGATAAGCCATGTCTCAGAAAATGAAAAAATCGTTAAAGATGATAGTCAAAACAGTAAACTAAATAGCCACAATGATAACCTATAAAATACGTCTAAGATATTAAACATGCATTTGATATATATATGTTTCATAAAATGAAACTAAAAAAAATAAAATTTATTTTTGCAGATTTGGAACTTTCGGACGAACAAAGAAAGAATATATGCCTTACATATATTGAGCACATGCTTCTTTGTAACAATAAAAGTTTAAGGAGTATCCCAAACATGCCTTTGCCAAACGAAATGTTTTCTATGGCGAATTACAACAGACTGATAGCAGAAGAGTTAAGATACAACCCAGAAGAATTACAAGAACAACACGATAAACTCTTTGGTACGTTGACCGTCGAGCAAAAAAATATATATAATACTTTAATGGATGCTGTTAATGGCCAAACGGGTGGTATGTTCTTTGTATATGGATATGGAGGCATGGGTAAAACTTATCTTTACAAAACATTATCCGCTGCAATCAGATCACAAGGCTATATAGTATTAAATGTCGCGTCAAGTGGTATAGCCGCACTTTTATTAGAAGGAGGGAGAACTGCACATTCTCGATTTGCAATTCCCATCAATGTGGTCGATGATTCTATGTGCCATATCCCAGCAGATAGTGAACTGGCCGAATTGATAAGGGAGTGCAAACTAATCATATGGGATGAAGCTCTAATGACACATAGACATTGCTACGAAGCGTTCGATAGGACACTGAGAGACATATGTAGGACACATCATTCAACCCCAATGGATCAAATATTCGGAGGAAAAGTAGTTTTGTTTGGGGGTGACTTTCGACAAATTCTTCCGGTCATCACAGGTGGTTCACGACACAATGTTGTACACTCGGCAATAAATTCTTCATATCTATGGGACCATTGTACAGTGTTACGCTTGACTATCAACATGAGACTTGGAGCAGGTACAAATCAATCCGAACGTAAAGAAATACAAGACTTTGCGGACTGGATATTATCAATTGGCAATGGAACGATCGGAGGTAAAAACGATGGAGAGGCAAATGTTGAATTCACGAACGATATGTTGATTCCTGACTCTGAAGATCATGTTGGTGCAATAATAGAAGAGACTTACCCGCATGTGGTCAAAAACCTCTATAACCCAACCTTTTTCCAGGAAAGGGCCATACTGGCGCCTACACATGAACTTGTGGATATGATCAATGACAGGATGCTTACGCTACTTGAAGGAGATCAAAAAACATATCTAAGTTCTGATTCAATTGGTATTGTTGATGAAGACTCCACTTTCAATCAGGACTTATACACATGTGACTTTCTCAACAGCATTAAAATATCTGGACTTCCACGTCATTCATTGACACTGAAAATAGGTACACCTGTTATGTGCATGCGAAACATTGATCAAATAGCTGGATTGTGCAATGGAACCAGGCTCCAAGTTCGAAGGCTTGGTACTAATATAATTGAGGCTAAAATAATATCGGGCGGAAGTATTGGTACTGTTTGCGCTATACCACGTATGGTTTTAAGTCCTTCGGATACCAAAATGCCTTTTAAATTTAATCGAAGACAATTCCCGGTATCACCGTGCTTCGCAATGACAATTAATAAAAGCCAAGGCCAAACGTTGACACATGTAGGACTATTTCTCCAGCGTCCTGTTTTCTCGCACGGCCAGCTTTATGTAGTAGTGTCTCGAGTGAAGAACAAGAAAGGTTTGAAAGTCCTTTGTTGTGACGAGGATGGGAAATACACAAAATCAACGACAAATGTTGTGTATAAAGAAGCATTGTTTCGAATTTAAAAGGTATTTCAACCTTTGAATCACATTAAATTTGTGTTTTTACTTACAGCTTATGAGTTAGACATGTATAGTTCCACTCAAGTATCATAATAATATCAACACAAAATATAACAGTACATAACCTGTTTCAAAAAATGACGCATTCATTTTCCAGAACAAAATTTTCCATAATAAGCATGAGGAATGGTTGTTAAACCTACTACTACATTTAAGAAACATTAAACAACACAGTGGCATTTTTAAGCCATGATCTAACTAAAACCCCCCAATTACCAACAATTAAGATGTTTCAAAACAAATAAAATTTACCTTCGTCCACAGTAACTCAAGACATAATTCAGTTGCCTTCGTACTTTGTCTCGATTCCTTTACATTTCCTTGCTTCTGATCCACTCGGTTCTTCTTCACATGAACATGAAGCATTTTGTAAAATATCTCTTTCCTCAAGCATATTTGCTCGCATGAAATAAGATAAAGTGCTTCATATTCATGTGAACAAGAAAGGAGCAAATGTTGCCGACATATGTGAGTTTTGGTGTGTATACGTTGAATTTGGTGGTTGGTGTAAGTAACTAGAAAGATACCTGATGCAAATGGTACTGTCAGTGTCAATGATGTAATAGGACATGATACTGCCAGTGTTGAAGGTTAAAAATCAGATTCATTTAAACTCTGATGGGACAGAACATTGCACTGCCATTCTTACTGATGTAACGGAACATCGTACTGCCAGTGTTCAAGGTGCTCTAATAAACGAGATTTCATCCCTAAAATTACACATAAAATAATTACTTAAGTTAATTATAACATACAATTAAACACAAAAAACAAAACATGCGATTGCAAAATATTAGCTTAAATATACAGATAAATATAATACAATTAGTCAATCAAAATATTCAAGATTTCATCCTTTCAATACGAAAATCAGGTAACAAAGGTTAGCAAAACACGAACAAAACTATTAGATCAAGAATATGTAATTCACCTTTTGTTGATCTGGGCAAAAATAATTTGAGCAGTGAGATGTTGGTGTTTTCGATAATGTGATGATACTTTGTGTGAATAGCAGTTATGAGTAATTATAACTGATAAGATAGCGAGCCTATATGAATAGCCTATTAATGAGTATCCTACACAACTTGCATGTTCTACAAAGATTTTTCTTTTAATAATTTACAATCAGAATTTCATGTCATAAAATAATACTAAATAAAATAAAAATAAAAATCCATCATATTATTTACATCAAAATATACTTGCATAATACAATACATGAATGCAATTGGTAACTCACAATATAAGATCAATAATGTAGACTCACGTTTTCTTTATCCAGACACGCATTTTTTTAAAAAATATTTTTGTCTATTAAATTTAATAATAATAATTATTCTCTTGAAAATGATGAAATAAAATAACTTTCTCACATCAAAATGTATAAGCAATGTTATTTAATGTGTTAACATGTAAATGACTATTGTGTGCAAATATGAAAGAGGAAAATATTGACAATAAAAAACAATCTAACGCGCGTTCTATTGCTTTTGTATAAAAGTAGTCATATTTTATTATGTTGAATGTAACGAAATTAAGGCATGATTTAAAATTCATTACAACCATCCAGTCTAAAATTACAAGTCATGCCCGCCCATTGGGCGGGCTTTGAAGTCTAGTATATATATATATATATATATATATATATATATATATATATATATATATATATATATATATATATATATATATATATATATATATATATATATTATATAACAGGAGGCGTTACACGTAGATAATGCCACATAAATGCCACATAATCAATTTTAATGCCACCTAATCAATTTATGCCACACAAGCAAGCCTTTTCCATTAACAGAAATTCGTTTAAAAAATATGACACAAATGAGAATCGAACCCTGGTCTTGAACAAGAACAACCAACACTCCAACCGGTGGACCAAGCCATTTTTTGTGTTAAACATTGGAAAACAAAGATGTCATGCTTAAAGATTCAGCACAACATCTAAACAAAGGAAATAAAACATAAATCATTCAACCTCTAATTTTTGCCCTACCCGTCATTTTCGCCGCCTCCAAAAACAACCGGATATTCATCCTTAAACACAAGTCCACCGAATGATCTCCTGATTTAACCCTAATATGTAATGCTTCATTAATTATCAATCAAATTCGAAAACCGCTTAATCATTCGGTTCTTCATGTTGATGGTAAATAAGTAGTTTACAACTTTTTGAGTTTTAATGTTTTTGTGATAATACCATTTGGCTTAATTTCATATATCATTCAGATTTATAATGCTATATAGTTCGTGAAATTGAAAGAAAAGGTTTCGTTGTAAATAATCTTATGTGTGGCTTCCATTGTTTCACTAAATCGCATAAACCTCAGTTTCCTTCACTATTTTACTACAACTTTGAACATCAAGCATGAACCCTCTCACAGAAAATCAATCAAAGAATATCTTTCACTGGGATTAAGATCCCTAACTTATTCAAAACACACACACATAAACACACACCAATAGTTTCAAATGTTTCACACCATGAAGGTAAGATTTGAGTGCAAATATGATTTTTATTTATTTTTTTATAGAATCTTGAAACCGAACTTATTTTTTTAAAGATTTTAGGTGAAGATTAGTATAAAATTTTTATTTTTATTGATGGGTTTGTTGAATTTGAATAGGTTTTTTTTATGGATTAATTTGATTGTATTAATGATAGGTTGCTATGATTAATATTAATTTGATTGTGTTAATGATAGAGCAATGGCAGCAAGATATGAAGTTCAAGGCTGAAGAAGGAACAAAGCTGCAACCATGGTTCAGGTACTACATTTGAAATAATATCTGTATGTCCAGAATACTCACACAGATATGTAAGTGTAATAGACTACATTGCATAAATATGTTGTTTTTATGTTAGTGCCAATTTTGCTTTTATGAAAATAATAATGATACTATCTGAATCCAAAAAATAAGGTGGATAACAGGTCTACGATTTTAGTTTCCACAAAATCATCATATCTGTTTTCGAAAAGACAAAAATGATTTCTATTTCAGCAACTCACATAGAAAATCCAAAAAGTTTATATCTTGTGTGGGATTTCAGATGGTGGATGCAGAAACTAGACGAAAGACAGAACTGCCCTACGAAGTTAGAAATTAGCCCCTGAACTAAAGGCTGATTAGTAAAGTCTAAAGTGATAGAGATCTTGAAAGTTAGCATGACCGGTGAAGTTTAACCGAGGCTCTCTGATGTAAATAGCCACATTATGTTGCACTTAATTTGCAAATAAAAAATGCACAATTATTTAGACAAAACACTTGCACTTACGTAATTTTGCGCTGCCCATCCACAACTTTTAACCGATAAAAACAACATCCTTTGCTAAATGGAAAAGGCTTTCCCTTCCATTCTGAAATTTTCTACACTATCAGTCACTTCTGATGGAACTAAGATAGTAAATACAGTTAAAAGAATCAATATAAGATCAATTGTTAGTTATTTACTATACCTAAATGCCAAGTCACTCCAACAGCGGATGTATCTTCACCAGATATATCATCGATAGCAAACTGTAGATCTTGGTTTATAGTGTAGATACACTTCTTAAAATATTCAAGTATAGCCTGCAAAAGTTGACTGGAGTTCATAAGAAATCAGCTTTGAGAAAACTGTATGGTTAGATGGAATGAAAAAGAGATGTTGTAATTTTACTTGAAGCCTTTATCATCTTTAGATTTTTATACCAGCCTTCTCACAGCCGTTCAACATTTGTAACAAAGATGCTTGACAGAAGACCACAACAAAGAATAAAAGCCCATGAAGTCCTATGCAGAATAAAGAATAAAAGCCTATGAAGTCCTACGTAAGTTGCAATGTCAAAATCTATTTTCAATTTTGTTCAATTCGTAATGGTCATTTTTGTACTTTTAACAGGTCATTCATGGATTGTGGACAATATAGTTGCTCCCGACAAGCCTCTAGACTTTGCGGTTATATCACTCTTTAAGCCGCACTTTTCAGAAATGAACAAACTTAAGAAGATGGCTTTACATGTATGATTTAAGCTAGCTTTGTTTCACCCGAGTTGCTTAATAAAATTATCACCTGAGACCCACTGATAAATTTGTTTATTTTCAGGTTATTGCAGAAAGGCTTTCAGAGGAGGAGATTGGTGGCTTGAAACAGATGTTTAAGATGATCGACGCCGACAACGTACATTGGCACAATAACATTTGAAGAAATCAAACAAGGGCTATAAAGAGTTGGTTCCAGTCTAATGAAATTGGAGATAAAGGAACTGATCGATGTTGTACGTTATATTGCAGGGAAAATAAGTAGGGCTGCATCGACTCTCGGTTAGTAAGCTTTTTCTTTTGGATTAATAAAGGTGCCATAATGTGTATGTTAGGGGGTTGAGTGAATATTTGTCCTTCATTGATGACCTAATCTGATCAAAATGTTTTCAGCATGAAACGCACAAGATCATAACAACAATGATCTCAGTCACCAATCCATACACACAACAGTCTTTAATTATGCTGATTCACTCCCGGCCACTGCTACCAGACTCCTCGCCGGGGGGAAAAGAGCGACTACACCTCTCTCAGGCCTCATACTTCCTAAACACAGGTTGTTTCTTCATAGTTTTAAACTAAACTGTTGCATATGAGATGTTTAAATAATAACATGTTGGTCATACATGTTGTTTCTTCATAGTTTTAAATACAAATAAAAACTATGATATTTATTTGCGCCTTTAATTTTTTTAGTTGCTTTTTGTCAGTTTACAAATGGACTTTAGTACTTAAAATCAAGGATGTCTAATTTCATATGTGGTTTGCCAAATGCTCAAACTTCTGATTTTATTTTTTATTTTTTTTTATAAATTCAAAACGCATAAGCACATCCAAATAACCATATTCTACAACACATCTATTGCAGTTGTTTATCTAATTATGGTTACTGCATATCATATTATAACTTATAAAACGGACATCTAAACACTCCTTCATTGATGAATCAAGGATAATGGCGTGTCTGTGAAGGAGTACTTGGTGGAGACATTGAGGCCCCGAGATGAAGATAAGGCATTATCGGACATATGCATTTTTTTGGCTTTTGCAGGTATGATGTAGAGACTTTTATTACACTCAAATTTCTGACTTAAGTGTTTAATGATGAAACTCAGTGGCTACCACAGTTTCTTTGGCTATCACAGTTGCCTTAAAAATAGAAAAATATAGTGCTATCATAGTTTCGTTGGGAAGTCGTGTGACCATTATCAATAAATATGCGAGAACGCCTAAGGATTTATAGAAAGTGTGGTTACTCATATTTAGTTGGATTTTTTGCAAAAAAAACCAATTGAGAAACCTCAAAGATTTTTAGGGGATATCTTACTATTGTCTGATTGAATTATATGATGATACTTCCAATCCTAAGAGACGTAAGTGATATCATATTGTCCTATTGAAAGCCTTTTTTTAGAAAAATATGTTATCAGTTGAATACTGGGTGTATTTGTTAAGTATGTGGCTGTTGGAAGTAGGTTTTTTGTTGAGCCTATTGATATCATATTCTCCATCTCATACAAAATATCACGAAATGTAAACCCCAGGTTATACTTGAACTTTGCTTTCAGTATTCGCATTTTTACAAACTCTAAAGTATGGCTAGGTGACCAGTAGAGAACAATGTGCAGCTGGGTGATTTAATGATATCGTTGAAAATGCGTATTACGTTGCTTCCCTGAGGTCTTAAATAGATCGTACAAGGCGAAATGTGTAATTCTCATTATGAAAATTATGGGCTGTATGGGATTGTATATCGATTGCCCTTGGATTTGCTATTATTTGGGATTATCAGCGCATACAAAAATTTGAAAAGTAAGCGTTCCTAAATTAATTTGGTATGTTCCTTTAAGGTATGTCAATTTGCTTAATCAAAAGATTTGTAAATGAAATAGCATATTAGATGAGTAAATACTATCACACAGTTTTTTAGAAGCAGTTTATGCAAAGTCGCCTAACTGTCTTTGAGGAGGATCCAATTAGTTAAAGCAAAGTGGTGCTTGGAAGTTGAAACTATTGAGTTCAGAATAGATCACAACATTAAAATTATATGTATATTAATATGTATATTACCTATTAATATAGATCAGATGTTAGATTAAACCATACTGTAGTTGTTTCATTAGTTCAACTTATATGTATATTAACGTTTTTTTTTTTTTTTTTTTTTTTTTTTTTTTTTGTCATTTCATTAGTTCACATTATATGTATTTAGAGAGTGTATGTATATGTTTGGGATTCTCACATATTTCATGCTCGTGGCAGCCTGGACTTGGCGCAATTAGTCTTTGGGATTCTCACAAATTAAGAATGCCAATCAAAGTTGATAATGCGAAACTGCAATGGTATGGCTTGCATTATGCTCCACCTTGCTTAGTTGTATAAATCTTGATCACTTAGGTATTTTTTTTGTTGGTGCAGGATGTTCTCAACGTGAATCTGAGTTGAGTACCGCCATCAAGTTCTTTAAAAAGGAACCTGGAAGTTGTTGATCTGGAAGATGAAGGGCTCTGTTATGCTAGAAAGAAACTTTAAAAAATGAGGATAAATAATACTATCGGGTTTGATTTTGTTGACGGCAAAGAATGATGTAGACATCAAGAGCACGAAGGGATTGAAGATTCTTTGGTTTGATAAAGATGGTAATTACACAAAATAATTAACTGTAATATAACAGATTGTAAATGGCAGTGTTTGGATGTGCTTTTTGGACTGCCGTAATAATCAGCTAATCAACGCCACCTAGCTATACAAACTACTTTACAGGTAAGCCAAGTATATATCCAGCTTCGTTTATATCAAATAGGATAAAAAAACATGCAGAATGATGAAAATCAGTTTTTGGACTGCTCGATTTGGTATAAACTGAACCAGATGCATAATTTGGTGACTCAAAGTAGTCTTAGTGGCTGGGTGGCCTTAATGAAATATGCCGCATACTTCGTGGCCTCCTTATACAGTCTCCCTAAATATGTAATGATCAAAAAAGACATTTTTTTGCAATAATTTTTTAGACTAGCGAACTTACGAACATGTAATATTTTGCAGATAAACGAAGGCACTGCTTCTATGAAAACTTATTAAGTTATAAGGAACTGAACCGTGAGTTCTTTCAAAGAATAGAAAGAAGGGTTTCAGACGAACTTAAAGTCGTTATCAATGGTAATTTGCAAAATGAAGAGGAGCCAGTGGTCAATGACAATGATGGCGTGGAAAAGTCAAAGTCATAAGTGAGCTATAAGCAAGATGAATAGATCAACTTGCAGGACCGTGGTTTAGAACATGGAGGTGGGTGATCGATTTTCTAGAAGATGAAAAGTTGATAATAACGGAAGTTGGCTAGGAATTCAGAGGCAGTTACTACTATAATTGAAGAGACAACAGGCACATATCATGAACATGTAACAGGTATGAAAATGGGCAGATTACATAATCATTTGCAGGTTAGCATGCTTTTGAGTTCTAGATTCATCGGTGAGTTATTTGGCTTTTTTTTTTAGCCAAATCTTGATTGAATTGGTAATTTGTTTTGTTGGTTCAGAACCATGTTATCATTGTCATTGATGCATAGCATATTGTTTGTTTAGAACCATGCTTTATAAATTGAAAAATCCATTTTATGTATGTAGGTTGCTGTTAAAGAAAGCAAGAACGGTTCTTTTACAGTGACTATCTCTTCATAGTACAGTGTTTTTTTTTCCTTCAGACCATCACTTAAAAAAGTTTATGTCTACTTGGAAGATCAATGTTTACATCATATATACGAGTTTGCTTACAAAATGCATGACACATTGTAGAGGTTAAAGAATGGTCGGGTCAGATGGGTTGGGTAAACGGGCAAAAAATGGGTTTGGGTCAACTTGACTACTTTTTTGTATGGGTCAATGGACCGGGTTAGGTTGAGCTTTTCTCCCACATAAATAAGTATTTTGATAAATTATTATGGTGTTAAATATGATTATAAAAACCATTTTGTTACATTACTAACCGTGGACCAAATGATTCGAAAGGATGCATTTACTTATGAAATTTATTATTTTTACGATTCGTTACCCGTGTTTATTATTTGCTTATACCAATTAAACCGGATGGATCCGTTACAGATAAATGTTCAAAATTGCTACCTCCAGTGAATAATTTTTTGTTTGGTTCTGATTTCATGTTCTTAACTGAGTCGCTCTTGATTGCTCTAATCTTGACGCTCTTTGCGTAAAAGATCAAACATTGACAAATGACAGTGAGTACATCTTATTTCTGTCTGTATGTCACCATATTGTCATGGCACCATTTTGATGTTGTGCGATCTTTAGCTCTCTTTACCTTTTCAGTTTGATTATGGCTTTCATATTACAATATGGCTTTTAATTATGGCTGCATTTTGTCTTTCACCTGATCTCGATCTCATTGTATCAGGATAAACTTTCAGGTCTGGAAGGTAAGCAGTGGCAGTGTTGGGGACAATAAAAGTGGCGGCAATAATGGCAATGGCGATTTTTCAAAAGCTATAGTTTAGTTGATAATTTTCAAGGAGCAGAAAGGTACGCCACTTATCATATAGTAAATTTAATAAATCTTCCATCGTGAATAGTATTAGCATAAATAATTAAGTGCTCCTTACACTATCAGATAAACACGAACTTAACTATGTACTTAAGAGACTGAGCTAGAGTATAACAACTTGCAGCAAAATTATAACACTCTAGCATCTAAGTCAAAGTAGTCAAAAGTAGAGAATCAGGCTTTCCTTACCCAGGTATCATAATAGTTGCAAAATGGCCAGGTCGAGTAAGTTGAGACTTGGCAGATGGGTCAAAATGTTTGTTTTTGACATTTTTGTACGGGTCAGGTTCCAAAATGATATATGGGTTGTCCAATTATAGTTCATTATTTTTATTTATAATAAGTGTGTTAGTATGATATCAGAAACCGAGTAATAACATATTAGGGGGTGTTTGGATTGCTTATTAGAACAGCTTATTTTTGTATTAATTCTAGAGGCTGCACGTGTGGATGCTTGCAAGGTGGTTATTCAGATTTTGCGTAGTTCCAAATACGCCCACATGTGTACTATAGAATTGAGATATGTTAGAATCAGCCTACTATAGAGTTAAGAATAGGGTGTGCTTGGATCAGACTACTATAGTAAAGAATAAGATGTGTTTGTATCAGGTAATTACATTAGTGAGGAGTGTGATTGGATCAGCCAACTGCAGAAATTAAGTGTGTTCAAATTAGGCTACTGTGACAATAAGGTGTGTCAGGTTTAGGCTGCTGTAGAAAGAGCATGAGTTTGGATGAGGTTATAATGTGAATGAGGACTGTTTGGTTCAGGTTATAATAGCAACAAGAGTGTTTAAAGTGGACATAAAATGTCTTTTTCAGGTTTTAAGTATTGTACATCAGGTGGCTATAGAAAACAAATTTTTTTTAGACTAGAATGTATTATATCAGGTAGATTGGTATAGGAATGAGGAGTGTTTGTAACAAAAACTTAAAAATGAAAATAATAATTTATCAGTTCACTGCACAATGAAGGGGTGTTTAGATCAGAAAAATTGCAAACTTTTGGAGCAGCCCAAGCCATTGATGAAACAGGAAGCATTATGCCCCTGGTGTCCCAATCGTTCTTGTGGGGACAAAGCTTAGTGAGTTATTCGGCCATAAAATGTAGTTATAATCCGGTTATGCTTCAAATGTAGTTATAATCTAACATATTTGATCTCTTACTGGATTGTAGATAGCAGTTCTTTGTAGAGCATCCTGGTGCAACTCTCATTACCACTACTAAAGTGCTAATCTTATACACAAATAAGTACATTCAAGATAATCATACATGAAATGCTTATTATGAAAAGTAAACACACGTTATCATGGTCATTGCATATAAATAAGTAAGATCATTATATTTAATTTTTGCTTGGTGGTAAAGGAGTCTCTAATGTTTTACTAACGTAATGTTCTTCATTTGAACTTTTCAGCTTAATAGGGGGTCTGATCCATCCATTGTTCTGAATAACCTTTATCGCTTCACTGCTCTACAGTCAAGTTTTAGCTGCAACATGGTTGGGTGAGTGGTTCATAATTGGTGGCTTTTGTTTTTCAGCTGCTCTAAAGTTATCTAGAGGTCTTGATATTCTTACTAAGATAGTAGAATAATGAAGTTGATAGAGAAACAAGTTATATAGTTCACAAGATGGGCCAACCTCCTATGGCAGGTAGATGTTTGGTTATAATAAGGCACGTTAGTTTTATATATTTGTAGTCTCAAAGTTATAGAACGATGTGTTAAGAGAATACATATCAACCTTTTTTTTTTTGTGTTTGTTTATATTTTTTTGTGTTTGTTTATATTGATTTACTTATTTTGTAAAATATAGATCCATGTATGTGACTATGCTATTTTGCATTTGAGTTTCAATCATATACAATATTGTTTAAAAAAAAACTTTGTATATATTAATTTTTCTGTAAATGTGTTCATTTACTTTAATTGTTAATGCATTTAATATAATTTTTTTTCCCAAGATAATTATAAGTCAAGCCCACCCAACGAGAAACCTCATATCAGTTATGGTTCTCAGCACTTTTGAGAATAAGATGGCGTAAAAATTTAACCGTAACCTATTCATTGTTACAGTGTGTCTTCATGTGGCTGTCTCAAAAGTGGGAAACAAAAAACATTAGACAACTCATTATTGGCATACGGATGCTAATTCATCAAAAACAATAACTAACGCTACCTATAAACAACTATTATGAAATTTGTACATTTATATCGTATTATTCGTTATTACCTTCAAGTGATATTTATAACTGTCTTCATGTGGGTGTCTATAAGTGGGAAACAAAAAACATTAGACAACTGATTATTGGCATACTGATGCTAATTCATCAAAAACAATAACTAACGCTACCTATAAACAACTACTATGAAATTTGTACATTTATATCGTATTATTCGTTAATACCTTCAAGCGATATTTATAACTGATTCCCGCTCATCGGTCGGGCTTCCCAAACAGTATACAATTGCTTGCTGCGGTGTGCTCAACAACTATTAATAAAAGTAAACTCAAAAATCTCCACATGTATGCCTGACTCTTCAGTGACGAGTTTTCTTCCCTGAAAAACAATTTGCAATTGTCTCAAAAGTGAATAAAATAAGCACATTGAAAATTGTTATTTGTCAAATTGAGTTTCCTTCCCTGACAAACAATATGCAATTGTCTCAAAAGTGAATAAAATAAGCAGATTGGAAATTGTTATTTGTCAATTTTTTAAATAATTAATAACAGTCAACTAATTTTCATTTTTAACACATTAATAAAGAAGCCCTACTTAACAAATACCTTACAAGGAACTTCATAAGTCATGTCCGCCCATCGGGCGGGCTTTGAAGTCTAGTGTATATATATATTATATATATATATATATATATATATATATATATATATATATATATATAAGAGAGAGAGAGAGAGAGAGAGAGAGAGAGAGAGAAGTTGGTTCATGGGAAAAATTGATTTTGGTAGAAAAGTGAGAAAAGTGTACAAATCACCCTCCTTCCCCTCCCTTTTTCACACCAAACTACAGGGACCTTATTGTATTTTCTTTCATATTTTAAGGTAGGTTTTGTATATTCGCACACTACCCCCCCACCCCCACCCCCCACCCGGAAAAAAAAAATTGGGGGCAAAAAAAAAATTTTTTTTGGCAAATTTTTTTTCCAACCAAAAATTTTCACGCCAAATTTTATAACTCTGATTCTAATTACACTTTTCTCTAGAACCGGACCCTATATATATATATATATATATATATATATATATATATATATATATATATATATATATATATATATATATAAACAAAAACAAAACAAAACAAAAACGAAAAAAACTAAACTTTTTCGGATACCTTTTCCTATAATTTTGTGACAACACTTATTTTCAAATTATTCTTGTAAAAGTTAAGAAGCTTTCTAAAGCATATATTTGAATAGACATTTTGCATATATTCAGTCGACGAAGAGACAAACGTGAATCATATATTGCATAAGATGCTTTGTTGAATAAGAAGATAAGAAAGCATCTAACATATGGTAGTTACATGAGAATCATTCAAAGTGGTAATTTACATAGATAGATAAGTGTAAGTTGATAACTAATAACGTAATCTATAAGGTATATAGCTTTTTATTTTATAAAAATTGTTTGATAAATAGTTTGAGCTGTAAGAGTAAATTACATAAATTGTCCATGTGGATGTAGCAAAATTGCACGTTTCGTCCTATAACGCAAAAAATTACACCAATGGTCCGTTTGGTTGTTAAAATTGAGTTAACCGCTCCTTTGACCTTTTAATCGGCCAATTGGACGTTAACTTGGACTAACGGCAGGGTCAATTTTGTCACTTCGCGTACAATAATACCACAAGGACCATCCTTGCAACACATTATTTTTTCCCTCCTTTATTAACTGCCGCCAAATTCACACATCCAAACTTTGTTCCCTTTCTTCTTCTTCTCCCTCAACACCAGTGGCGATCTAGAACTACTCCAAACTCATAACATAATGAATTCACCCGCAAATTACGAATGGGAACAATTACTTGATATTGATGATTCCGATTTACAACTAACTCCCATCCTCCGTCCCTGCAACAGCCACGTACGTGAGACAACCACCACCACCCAAAATCCTAATGTTGATAATTTAGAGGAAAATAAGCCGGTTAGGATAATACCCGGTCGTGCGGGTATTGTTCAAGCAGCCAAGCTCCGTAAACAATCGGATATTCACAAAGGTGGGGATGAGTCTGTATTTTCGACACAAGAATATATTAGGAAAATTGTTGTGGATGTGGGCGAGGATGAGGATTTTAAGCGTGGTTCATGGGTTAGCGCTGATCCGTCTGAAAACGTATATATAAATATAAACAGTCTCAGAACGAATACTCGTGAATAATTACAAATTACCCCTTTGTGAAAAAGGATACTTGCAAGAACTCACGTTCGTGTGTAGTGTGTAGACAGGTAAGTAATTACCCGAATCGTTTCCCAACGAGGTGTGAATGGGCAACTGTGAAAAGCTAGGATTAGAGTGATTGATTATTACATATTGATTTTTCTTTTTAACAATTCTAAATAACAAATTAAAAACAGATATGCACAAGAAAATTAAACGCGAATTAAAATAAACTAAAAATGCGTAACAGAAAATCTAAAACAGGACAAAAACTAAAATTTATAAAATTTAAAACCTAAAAACGTAAAATGACTTAAAACTTATTTAAAAACTTAAATTATATTTTTTATACTTTTTATTTATTTATTATTAATTATTTATTTATTTAATTACTTATTAAACTATTTAAATTTATAAAAAATACTAAATGAACAAAGAAAATTCTAAAACTTTTTCTATAAATATTATTAAGTAAATAGAAGCTAATAAAATTATAAAAATGAAACTTGCTTAATTAAAATTTAAAAAGATAAATTCTATTAAATAGAAGCTATCACTATATTTCTATTTTTGGTTTTTCTTAAGGTCTAAAAATAATATTATATTTTTCCTAGATTAAAAATGACAAAAGAAAATTATGAAAATTAAAATTATATTTTTCTGATTATTTTTCTATTTATTATGATTTAATTACTATTTTAAACTAATAAAAAAGATTAAAAATATCAAAACTATTCAGAAAATTATGAAACTTTACAGATAATTCTAAAATATAAATTAAAAGATAGGAAAAATAAAATGAAAAGTTATCTAAGCTTAAAAGGCTGATTTGGGCAGATAAGCAGTTTGCAATAAGCCCAAAAATAAGCAAATAAGCACAAAAGTGTACCAAAAGCTCAGAACAGGTTTAATATACTTATATGAGCTTAAAACAACTTATTTAAAACAACCAATCCCACAGATTAAGCAAATGAGCACTTTAAACAATTGCAAAATTGAGACAGAATCTCAGGTATATGGCAATATTGCAGAGCAAATTAAGCAATGAAATAAGCTATTGAAACACAACCTAATGGGGGAAAAATCTTCTCTATACTACTGGCTATCTTAAAAACTGAAAAGCCCTATCACAAACTATCCAATTGAAGTCCAATTGAAGGCAAGATCAGGTAGTGAAACTGCTTGTTTGACTGTGTTGTGCAGATGTATGCAGGGTTGTGCAGAATTGGTGCAAGAGTTCTAGGCTATATGAAACTCACTAAATGATCTATGTGGAACTCAAAGAAGCCAAAGGATGGGTCAGAACAAGCTTGGGCCAGCTTGTGGCTTGTTTGAGCTTTCTGAGGTATGAAATAATCACTAGGTATACAAAACTTGCTTTTCTGTCACTGAGGCCAACTAGAACTTCAAATTAGCTTAAAAGGACAATAATTAGCTTGTACAAAGTTGGTCTAATGGTCAATCTACAGTAACAAGCTACTATGACCCTAATACTGCCTAATCCAAACACCCCTTTAGTGTGGACTGCCTTGAATTTTGAACTGAGAAAGGGTGTTTTAAGCTAATGATCTGAACACAATAAGTTTAACTAACTTATTTTAACTGTGAATAACAACTTTTAATGTATAATTAAGTACTATAATAAGCTATGCCAATTATGGCTTATTTTGACTGTTTTTATGTTTTTTAAGTGAAATGATATAAAAGCTACTTAAGACTAATGAAATTGATAAAATGTGATCACTAACTACTGATAAGCTGGAAATAACACAGATAAGCTACAAAAAAGGTGTACAACAGTAGCAATAGAGAATAAGCTAAAAATGAGAAACAAGCTTACAATTGAATTGGACTGTGAAATGATAGAACTAGGACCAGAACCTTTCTAGCTTGTTCACACAAGCTAGAAAACCAATTTTAAGCCTTCCTTTATAGCTTTTACACCCCAGACAGCTTATTTGACCCCCAGTTTGACTTTCATTGACTTTTCTTCAATCTTGGAATTAAGAACAAGTTTACACTACAATAAACTTACAATAAGCTATATAAAGCTTATATAAGCTATTGGAAACAACTGAGAAGCTGTTTCATATACTACTTATCCATGATCTAATTCTCAGAACATATGAAAATCAGAAATTTGGCATAAACATTAACTACTGACAATTGAACCAAGAAACAACAACAAATACACTAATGTTAACTTGTATTGATTGATTGAACTTGAAATTACAAATTATAGCTACTAACAAGGAAAATACGATTATGCTAATTTTTTACCTACTTGCCAATTAAGGCTACAAAGCTATCTATTTATACTAATTTGAAATGGGAAATACATTGTCGACATCACTAATCATATCCCCACCATTGAATTGCTTCAATTTGATCTCAAACGTCCAAACTCACTTTTGGCGGGAAACGTGGCAAGTGGCAATTTCCTCTGATTTAGCTAGTGGGAGTGGGAGAGATGCATTAATTGCATTTGGCAATGTTAGGTAACGTGTATAGGAGGGGGGATGAGGTGGTGAGTGGTTTTGGTTAGGTGGGGGGATGAGTGTCTGGTTTTGGCGGTATGGTGGTATAAAGAAGACGGGTTTGACTTGTTTGACTGAGTGTTTAACTCAGTCAAAGGTTGGTTGGGTTGGTTGTTGGATTGGGCTTGGGTTGTTTTTATTTAAGGTAGTGGGCTGGGTAAATGGGATAGGTAATTGGGTTGGGTATTATTTTTGGGTTAAAGGTTAGTGTTAGATCCGGATTTTGGTTTATTAAACATAAGGACCAATGTTGTCATTTGCTGAAAATCCAAGGACTAAACCTGTAATTATTCCAAAGTTATCACAAGGGTATTTCTTGCCAAGTTTAAATAGTACAAGGGTTATAAAATATAATTTTCCATTTTAAAACACCCGGGGACTAATTTTGACAACTTTTGAAATTCGAGGGACTAGACTTGCCATTTATGCAAACTTTATTCGTTTTCACTTAATTTTAATAATTTTGCATCTGAAACATATAAAAACACATTTTCATGATATTTATAACATTTATGGCTATTTGTGTGCTTTTGATCGTTTATGTGGGTTTAAACCGGGTAAAATATATGTGTATTTAGACACATATCAAATCCCCCACACTAAACTATTGCTAGTCCCTAGCAATCTTTTATGAAGTTTTAATGGATTTTATCTCTTTACCAAAAGCCATTACTTCTGGAGTAGCCAATGTTTTAGTATGTGATACTTTGGTACAATGATAACCAAATGATTTTGAGCAAACCATCAGCTGTAAACGGTTTTGATTTGTCTTTACCAAAAGCCGTTTGCTTCTGGACTAGCCAACTCTTAGATAAATTATAACTATTATCTTTGGTGAGCTGATTACCAATCATGGTTTTTCACTGCCTTTACCACAAGCCATAACCTTGCGGGCTAGCCAACTCTTCACCTATAAAGATATGGTGAGTCGAATACCATACAATTTTTGGCAAATTGTAAGCCATAAACGGATTTGATATATCTTTACCAAGAGCCGTTTGCTCCTGGATTAGCCAATCCTTATGTGGGTTAGACATGGCGGACTGATAACCATTTATTGCGTTCTAAGTGAGAAAAATTTTTAAAATTTTGGCTAAAAATGGGGGTACTAGATGGTACATTTGATCAAATTCGCTAGAATTCCCCCCCACACTTAGAACTGAATATTGCCCTCAATATTCAAAGAACCGGCTGTTAAACCAACACTTAGAACGTGAAAGGGAAATACTAATAGCCATTATTTTATATATACACACTTTTTTTTTTTTTTTTTTTTTTTTTTTTTTTTTTTTTTTTTTTTTTTTTTTTTTTTAACACTAAATTTACATATATACAACATGTGGGGCATCTCCCCCACACTTAGGTGGTAGAAAGGGGAAAGAAGACAGAAATATGGGTGAAAACCCATATGGTGGGCTAATATTTTTGTTCACCGAGTCACTTAGCTCGACTCGACCCCGCATTCATTTGTTCATGGGGAAGCAAGTGGAAGAAACCATCTCAATCGGACTTTCATTTTAGATGTTCGGACAACATTGAAGTATGTGAAAGTTCCACACCGATGAGATAAATCCGGCATTTAAACCAATGTTAGATGGACAATGCCGGGGTCAAAGGTAACATCCTCACTCCCGAATGAGTGAAAGATATGGGAAATCACCGGGTAGGTGAAGGGAAGAAGAGAGATCTGAATAGCAATTAAGACAAGAACTTCCTCCTCAAGAATTGCAAGTGGAGGAGGCAAGTCCTTAAACTGGATCTCAGGAAATTTATCAGTTTTTTCAACTGACTTGATTTCATTCTTATGAAGTTGTTTTGGTGGAAGAGGGGAAGATGAATCTTCTTTTAACAAATTTTCTAGAAAAAGAATGTCCCCCTCAGGATCAAGATAGTTATCATCAACCTCATGCGGAAGTGAACTATCTAGAGTGAGAAAAGCATCGACTTCATCCCAAAAGGGATCACTTCCCTCAACCGAAGTGAGAGAAGGGGAAGAGTCGGCTATGATAAGTTGAGAAGATGTGGTGGGATTCCCACTCACAGAATTATGAAAATAACCAAGATTTTTTTGAGAGTACTCCTTTGAAGTAATGTCAATGACATCGATTCGGTTAACCGAAGCAGAATCAAAATTTGAGGAGTACCTCGATGTTTGATCATGGTTAAAGGTAACAGCTTCCTTATCCACACGCAAGGTGATCTCATGCTTAAATACATCAATAAGAGCATGGCCCGTTTTAAGAAATCCTCTTCCAAGAATGAGAGGAACCTTTTGATCTGCGTCGAAGTCAACAACCACAAAGTCAGCTGGAAAATGGAACTTTCCTATTTTCACAAATACATCTTCGGCAATGCCGCGAGGATGAGATATGGTACGATCTGCAAGCTCAAGAGTCATGCAGGTAGGAGTAAGAGCCGGAAGAGAAAGTTTCTTCCATACTGAATGAGGCATCAGGTTGATGCTTGCACCTAGATCTGCTAAGGCATAGCATTCAATCATTCCCGGAAATACACAAGGTAGTAGAAACTTTCCAGGATCTCCAAGCTTCTCCGGAAGCTTTTTCAAGATAACCGCTGAGCAGTTCTCATTTACTGGAGTTTTAGCCATTTCAATCAGTTTTTCCTTGTTGCTTAACAAGTGTTTGATTGTTGATGCAAACTTGGGCATCAGAATGATAGCATCCGCAAGACTTATGTCAAAATGTAATTCTTTAAAGATTTGAAAGAATTTGTCCATTTGTTGACTAGCCTTCTCACGGAGCTTTTGCTCATTTAAGCGCGATGGGTAAGGAATGTAAGGTTTGGATTTAGGGGCAATGACTTCAGGAGTCTCAGCAGATTCAAAGACAACTCCTGGTTTGGATTTCTTTTTAGGGCTAACCGGAAGATGGACATGTGCTGTACTTTGTGGGCTTGGAATTTGCACTTTGTCCGTTGTATCCTCCGTCTCTTTTTCCATTTCAAACAACGGAGGAGGAATAGGGCCAGCTGGCCCCTCATAAGCAGCACCACTCCGAGTGGTGATAGCTTTGACGAAAGTGGTATCTTCATCATCATCACTGTCATCAAGTACACTGACAGGAACAGCATTGAGCATTTCGGAATAATATCTGGCTGATCTTTGCTCACTAAGTTTGGTTGACAAACTTTTTACCGTAAATCGTGAAAGAGTAGGATCGATTCTTGACGGCTGAGGAGCAATTGTGGGTGTAGATTTTTGGATGACCGAAGGTTGGATGACAGAAGGTTGGACGTATTTAGCACTTCCTTTGTTAGTGGGAAGTACCGGGTCCTTTATCACCTTGAATCCAACATGAGATTTACCACTACGTGTACTGACAGCTTTGAGTTCACCCCTAGGGTTGACAACAGTGTTACTTGGAAGACCTCCCGAGGTAGAAGGTAGATCATTTAAAGACTTTTTTATGTCATTTATTTGGGTAACCAACAACTGGTTTGTCTGATATTGAGTTTTATTTGTCTCCTCTTGAGATTTTATGAATTGCCTAAGCAACTCATCGGAGGATGTCTGATTATGGTTTTGGACATTCCATGGCTTTTGGTTATGATTACCCTGATTCTGACCTCGGTTTTGATTGAAATTTTGAGAATTGTTAAAATTTTGTCCCTGATTTTGAACAAAGCGATTTTGATTATTCTGATTTGGCACGGGTGGAAAACCAGGTGGGACCATAGCATTCGGTGCTCGGTACTGAGTCTCAGCATGCGGACGGTATTGATTTTGGTTTACTGCAGCTACGGGAGCTGGGTAAAGAGAAGCATCGGTTGCTTGACAATCATAATACGCATGTGGGCCACCACAAGTTTCACACACTTTGTTTATTGCTTTGATTTGTTCCGGTTTATGAATTTCACTCTTCAATTCTTTCATTTCCTTCATCATGCAACGCATTGAATCCGTAAAAGGCTAATGGAGTTACGAGAAGAGCAGAGGAGTGACAGGAACATTCACTTTGTTTCGAGAAATAGGAACTTTTGATTTATTTTCACAAATTTCAACCACCTCTCTAGGTTTACGATTCAAGATATTGCCACCGGAGGCTGCGTTAAGTGCATCTTGATCGTTTTGGGTCAACCCATTATAAAACGTATTTATTTGTTGTAACACCGTGAAATCGTGATGTGGGCATTTTCTTAGGAGATCTTTAAATCTGTCCCATGCCTCTCCGAAATTTTCATCAAAACCTTGACGAAATCCAGCAATTTCATTTTTTAGATTAGTCGTCTTTGATGGAGGGAAGAAATAATTGACAAATTTCTTTACGAGATCTTCCCAGGTTTCAATGGATCTAGGGGGTTCTTTATCCAGCCAAATCCGGGCTGCCCCCTCAAGTGAGAATGGAAATAGCATCAATTTGATCACTGTTTGCGGCACATTCTTGTAATTGATTGTAGAGGTTAGTTTGTTGAACCAACGAATGTGTGCATATGGATCCTCTCGTTCAAACCCGTGAAATTGGTTTGTGGACACGAGCTGAATCAAATGTGTTTTCAGTTCAAAATGATCAGAATCGATGGCTGGTAAAACGATGGCATCTCCGTAACCCTCGGTGGGTGCCTGGAGCATTTCAGCCATTGTGCGTTCGTCTGCCATATTATCAGTGAGAACAGTACGAATCTCGGGTTCGACTATTTGGGCAGCACGTCTACGATTACGTCTTCTCGGAATTTCTACGAGTTCACGTAAAGGGCTTGATGACGTGGAAGAACGAGTGCGCATGCACTAAGTAAAATATTTTAATTAAATCAAGAACGAAGCAAAACACAAGTGAACTTAAACCAATAATCAACAAGCGTACGGTAGCTCTCTAAAAGATAAACGCACAGAGTGGCGAAGAAGCAAAGGTGGGCAATTACGCTCCTTAAAAACCCGCTTCTTTCAGTCCGACAATTTAATGTCAGACTATCCTAGAACCTCCGTTAGAGTTTGTTTATCAATCAAAGGTGAGCCGATATTCGTAAGTGATACAAAGGCAAGTTTTAAATCTTTGGATTGGGAACTTATTATGGTCGTACCCCCAGTTAGGTAGTACTCTGTCTTGGTTCTCGATGGTAAATTTTATTATTGTTATTTATTTAAACAAAGAAAACGGAAATTATTTTTGGTGTTTTTATTTTTTTATATGATAATAATAATAATAATATATATAGAAAAGAAAAAGAAAAATATTTTTGTATTTTATATGGTTTTTGGGAAATAGGAACTTCTAATAGAAGGATCTCGAATCACTAATCGCTAAAATTCTTCACAATAGTCGCAGCACAGATCCCCGGCAGCGGCGCCAAAATTTGATCCGTCTGAAAACGTATATATAAATATAAACAGTCTCAGAACGAATACTCGTGAATAATTACAAATTACCCCTTTGTGAAAAATGATACTTGCAAGAACTCACGTTCGTGTGTAGTGTGTAGACAGGTAAGTAATTACCCGAATCGTTTCCCAACGAGGTGTGAATGGGCAACTGTGAAAAGCTAGGATTAGAGTGATTGATTATTAGATATTGATTTTGCTTTTTAACAATTCTAAATAACAAATTAAAAACAGATATGCACAAGAAAATTAAACGTGAATTAAAATAAACTAAAAATGCGTAACAGAAAATCTAAAACAGGACAAAAACTAAAATTTATAAAATTTAAAACCTAAAAACGTAAAATGACTTAAAACTTATTTAAAAACTTAAATTATATTTTTTATACTTTTTATGTATTTATTATTAATTATTTATTTATTTAATTACTTATTAAACTATTTAAATTTATAAAAAATACTAAATGAACAAAGAAAATTCTAAAACTTTTTCTATAAATATTATTAAGTAAATAGAAGCTAAGAAAATTATAAAAATGAAACTTGCTTAAATAAAATTTAAAAAGATAAATTCTATTAAATAGAAGCTATCACTATATTTCTATTTTTGGTTTTTCTTAAGGTCTAAAAATAATATTATATTTTTCCTAGATTAAAAATGACAAAATAAAATTATGAAAATTAAAATTATATTTTTCTGATTATTTTTCTATTTATTATGATTTAATTACTATTTTAAACTAATAAAAAAGATTAAAAATATCAAAACTATTCAGAAAATTATGAAACTTTACAGATAATTCTAAAATATAAATTAAAAGATAGGAAAAATAAAATGAAAAGTTATCTAAGCTTAATAGGCTGATTTGGGCAGATAAGCAGTTTGCAATAAGCCCAAAAATAAGCAAATAAGCACAAAAGTGTACCAAAAGCTCAGAACAGGTTTAATATACTTATATGAGCTTAAAACAACTTATTTCAAACAGCCAATCCCACAGATTAAGCAAATGAGCACTTTAAACAATTGCAAAATTGAGACAGAAACTCAGGAATATGGCAATATTGCAGAGCAAATTAAGCAATGAAATAAGCTATTGAAACACAACCTAATGGGGGCAAAATCTTCTCTATACTACTGGCTATCTTAAAAACTGAAAAGCCCTATCACAAACTATCCAATTGAAGTCCAATTGAAGGCAAGATCAGGTAGTGAAACTGCTTGTTTGACTGTGTTGTGCAGATGTATGCAGGGTTGTGCAGAATTGGTGCAAGGGTTCTAGGCTATATGAAACTCACTAAATGATCTATGTGGAACTCAAAGAAGCCAAAGGATGGGTCAGAACAAGCTTGGGCCAGCTTGTGGCTTGTTTGAGCTTTCTGAGGTATGAAATGATCACTAGGTATACAAAACTTGCTTTTCTGTCACTGAGGCCAACTAGAACTTCAAATTAGCTTAAAAGGACAATAATTAGCTTGTACAAAGTTGGTCTAATGGTCAATCTACAGTAACAAGCTACTATGACCCTAATACTGCCTAATCCAAACACCCCTTTAGTGTGGACTGCCTTGAATTTTGAACTGAGAAAGGGTGTTTTAAGCTAATGATCTGAACACAATAAGTTTAACTAACTTATTTTAACTGTGAATAACAACTTTTAATGTATAATTAAGTACTATAATAAGCTATGCCAATTATGGCTTATTTTGACTGTTTTTATGTTTTTTAAGTGAAATGATATAAAAGCTACTTAAGACTAATGAAATTGATAAAATGTGATCACTAACTACTGATAAGCTGGAAATAACACAGATAAGCTACAAATAAGGTGTACAACAGTAGCAATAGAGAATAAGCTAAAAATGAGAAACAAGCTTACAATTGAATTGGACTGTGAAATGATAGAACTAGGACCAGAACCTTTCTAGCTTGTTCACACAAGCTAGAAAACCAATTTTAAGCCTTCCTTTATAGCTTTTACACCCTAGACAGCTTATTTGACCCCCAGTTTGACTTTCATTGACTTTTCTTCAATCTTGGAATTAAGAACAAGTTTACACTACAATAAACTTACAATAAGCTATATAAAGCTTATATAAGCTATTGGAAACAACTGAGAAGCTGTTTCATATACTACTTATCCATGATCTAATTCTCAGAACATATGAAAATCAGAAATTTGGCATAAACATTAACTACTGACAATTGAACCAAGAAACAACAACAAATACACTAATGTTAACTTGTATTGATTGATTGAACTTGAAATTACAAATTATAGCTACTAACAAGGAAAATACGATTATGCTAATTTTTTACCTACTTGCCAATTAAGGCTACAAAGCTATCTATTTATACTAATTTGAAATGGGAAATACATTGTCGACATCACTAATCATATCCCCACCATTGAATTGCTTCAATTTGATCTCAAACGTCCAAACTCACTTTTGGCGGGAAACGTGGCAAGTGGCAATTTCCTCTGATTTAGCTAGTGGGAGTGGGAGAGATGCATTAATTGCATTTGGCAATGTTAGGTAACGTGTATAGGAGGGGGGATGAGGTGGTGAGTGGTTTTGGTGAGGTGGGGGGATGAGTGTCTGGTTTTGGCGGTATGGTGGTATAAAGAAGACGGGTTTGACTTGTTTGACTGAGTGTTTAACTCAGTCAAAGGTTGGGTTGGGTTGGTTGTTGGATTGGGCTTGGGTTGTTTTTATTTAAGGTAGTGGGCTGGGTAAATGGGATAGGTAATTGGGTTGGGTATTATTTTTGGGTTAAAGGTTAGTGTTAGATCCGGATTTTGGTTTATTAAACATAAGGACCAATGTTGTCATTTGCTGAAAATCCAAGGACTAAACTTGTAATTATTCCAAAGTTATCACAAGGGTATTTCTTGCCAAGTTTAAATAGTACAAGGGTTATAAAATATAATTTTCCATTTTAAAACACCCGGGGACTAATTTTGACAACTTTTGAAATTCGAGGGACTAGACTTGCCATTTATGCAAACTTTATTCGTTTTCACTTAATTTTAATAATTTTGCATCTGAAACATATAAAAACACATTTTCATGATATTTATAGCATTTATGGCTATTTGTGTGCTTTTGATCGTTTATGTGGGTTTAAACCGGGTAAAATATATGTGTATTTAGACACATATCAAGCGCGATTGAGTATGTGAATGCTAGTGGTGGCATTGTGAGTGGGTGTTTAGGAGATATAAAGAAGTTTCTGAAGAATGGGAAACTTGACCAAGTTCTTGCAATAGTCAAGTCTTGTACACCGAATGTGCTTAGCGATCGTACAGTAAGTCTCAAAGACCTCTAAGGTACAATAGGTGGTTCAATACATCACAAAGTCATTGATGAGGGGGCTTATGGAAAGGATATTACCGTTTGAGCTATTTTGATTCTTTCTAATGTTTCAGTTTTTTCTCCTAAACAATCAGAACATTACCTTAACATTACAATGAAAAACGTAGTTAAAGTTTTCCATAAAGATACAGTTCTTGGTAATGGTAGTGGTGTTGGTGGGAGTGCAAGTTGGTTAGAAGAAGAAAAAATAAGGAAACTGGTAGAAGAAGAAGAAATGGTTGAATTGGAGTTGCAGGTTGGTGGAAATGTTACTGCTGAGGAACATCAAATAAGATTGGATGAAGAAGCATTAAACCTTGCATTAGAAGAAGAAGCAAGGGAGGCAAGGGCTAAACAAGAGTGGCTGGCCAAATGCAGGAAAAAACAAGAAGAGGATGAGGAGCATGAGAGACAGTTATGGGGCTTATATATGTAACTTAACTTTTAGGATTCTATCAGGAACAGATTTGTATTGTAATCCTTATGTTGTATCACTTTGTGTCCTTTTAATGTATTAAGGTTCATAACATTTTGAGTATTAAGCCAAATTGCTAACAAAGAACCAAAAATAGTTGGGTCAAAACAATACAGTTTGGTTATGGAACAGTCATAACCAAACACCCCTGTAATTGTTGTCAAACAATGCAATTATCGACCCTTGTAATGCTGTCAAACTGCAAACTGCAAATGCTCAAACAATGCAAATACAGTCATGCCATTTACCATTTGCAGTTTGACTTTTTAAAGTCAAACTATAAATGAAAAATGGCATGAGTCAAACTACAAATGAAAATACAGTCAAACTAATCCAATTTGGAAATGGTACTTTTAAATGGATATGCAGTCTGCAAATCATATTCAAACACCCCGTTTATCCAATGCAGTCAAAACTCTCATTTAGCCTTTGCAGTTTGACTTTATAAAGTCAAACTGCAAATGCTAAATGGGAATTTATCCAAACACCCCCTTTATCCAATGTAGTCAAAACTCCCATTTACCTTTTGAAGTTTGACTTTCTAAAGTCAAACTGGAAATGCTAAATAGGAGTTTTCATTAAGGCCATTTAGCATTTGCAGTTTGACTTTCTAAAGTCAAACTCCAAATGTAAATAAAGTCAAACTATTCTAATTTGGAAATGGTACTTTTGAATGGATATAATCATATCCAAACACCCCCTTTATCCAATTTGGAAATGGGATTAGACATGCCCAATTAGGAAACAACCATTTTGCTAACAAAGGTCAACTGAGAAACTAATTGGTACACCAACTATTTAGCTGAACTAACAGATATCGGATACTACTATAAGATAAAGTACCAAATTCTTACTACTATAAGATAAGAGTACCAAATTGTTCAGGATTACAGTCAACTGCACAGGACCACCAAGTTGTTCAGGATTACATACATGAGAAAGTACCAAATTACTTAGTTTTCTGACAAAAATCATTCTTTACAAACAAGCATTCAAAAGAAATTCCTTCTAAGCAAAAGACACCCTTCCAAAAGCCATTCCATCAAAAGACATTCCTTCAAAAGACTTCGTTTCTAAAAGCTGCAAAAAACAAGCAAACACCAATTAAATCCTGCTCAAAGTACAACTAAGAGCTCTTAAACCAAACCACAGCTAAAAAATAGAAAAGATTACTTAAGCTTCCTCTTTCTTCTATTTATTGGGAATGGGAACTTTTCCTCTGGTGCTTTAGGAGCTCTAAGAAAGAGTACACACCTTTCATGGCAATGTTCCTATAACCACCAGAAGTTGAAGGTTTAGAAGTTGAAGTTGAAGCAGTTGAAGCTAAAGCTTTTGCCTTTGAAGCTGCATGTGTTGATTTTGAAGCCTTTGAAACAGAAGCTTTTGAATTTGAAGCCTTTGAAGTTAAAGGTTTTGAAGTTGAAGCTGAAGCAGTTGAAGCTAAAGCTTTTATCTTTGAAGCTGCATGTGTTGACTTTGAAGCCTTTGAAAATGAAATTTTTGAATTTGAACCCTTTGAACCTGAAGCTTTTGAATTTGAAGCTAAAGCTTTTGCCTTTGAAGCTAAAGCTTTAGTCTTTGAAGCCTTTGAAGATGAAGCATATGAAGCTTTTGCCTTTGAAGCTAAAGCTTTAGTCTTTGAAGCCTTTGAAGATGAAGCATATGAAGCTTTTGCCTTTGAAGCATATGAAGCTTTTGCCTTTGAAGCTTTTGAAGCTATAGCCTTTGAAGGTTTTGAATTGGAAGCTCTTGACTTTGAAGTTGAAACTTTTGCCTTTGACAACCAATCTTCATCACTTGTTGAATCATCACTTGATGAATCAGTGTCTGAGATAGTGGCATTTGAAGCTTTAGACTTAGAGGCCTTTGAAGCTCTTGACTTTGAAACTGAATCTTCATCACTGGATGAATCACTTGATGAATCAGTGTTTGAGATAGGGGCATTTGAAACTTCTTCATCAGTTGAAGTGAAAATTATGTCATCACTTGAAACTTCTTCTTCACTTGATATCAAGGTTGCAAAAATCGCGAATCGGTAGTCGGGCGGTCGACAACCTTGTAGCTTGTAATCGGTCTAGGCGGGATTAATCGGTGATTAATCAGGTTGGCATTACTGACAAATTTTAGTTATTTCCGGCAAGTTTTGTGTATTTTCGGTGAGTTTTAGGTATTTCCGGCAAGGTATTTTCTAAAAAACAACTTGTAATAGACTTAAACAGTTACTATAAGTGATCAAAATAAGTTTACAGTGAGTTTTTGGTACTTCCGGCAAGATTTATAGGTTTCCGAAAAGTTTGACCACCATTGACCGCCGTTGATCGCCGTTGACCACGGTTGACCTATTTGTTTGACCCAGTTACATAAATCGGCAAGGTCGGTGGCCTTGTAGCACCTAATCGGCGATTAATCGGCCTTGTAGACCTTTTTTGCAACACTGCTTGATATATAGATTATTTCTGCAAAACATAATAATGCAACATAACATACCAATTAAAATTATGCTAGCAGTCTAGTTATAGCAAATTAGCAACTATGCTAGTAGTCTAGTTATAGCATAACAAATGCAACACAATGTAAACTAACCAAACCATGTTGCCTTTCCCTTTCCTTTGCAATCTACATAGATAGAAAAAATGGTCATGGATACATCCTCAAATGCAGAACAAATGCAACATACTATAGCAACTCGTACATTTCAGGTCCCTATTTAACTCTATACTTATATAATTTATTACTTTAAAAAAATTTTAAAGTAAATATTATTATTCTTTTAAATTTTGCGATATTACTTTTATAATTAATTACGTAAGTTCAATCGCGTGAGCTTTACTCGTAACCAACACAAGACTATGATGAGTCTACGAGTTCTAGGCATTTTATTTTTCTAATAGTCATATTTTACATGAACTATTGCTATTTTACCATTTTTACATACACTTTGTACGTTTCACGTATTACGCGAATTTGAACTTACGTTATTAGGTTTTAACAACATCTATGCATTTCGTTAAACTTATCACTCATTTAATATGTTAATATAGAGTATATTGATAAGTATTAACATTTTTATAAGTTTTATATTTTTACGTTACCCAATTTTAAGTTTCGTGACTTAAAGACTTAACGTTAGTAATTACTGAGATCAAACTATACCCTCTACAAACCTAAACTACCATTATAACACTAGATAAGTTACAAATCCTTCCTTATCTTCTCATCCATGTGCCACGTTAAGTTTTACTTATATGACTCATCAACTAATACTATTAACTTATCTATTCACATGTTAATCTAGTTAATAACAAATATCCATTTCTTGTCTCTCCCCTGTCTTACCGTACACCACACCACAACACATTTTTCATCTCAAAATTTCTAGCTAATGTGCTCTTGTTTGTAGAATAGTGTTACTAGTTAGTATTTTTGGTTTATTTTACCCCAAAAGCACATCAAATCTCACTTTGATCCTAGGGTATTTACAAGGGTTATATAAGGTTTATTACAAGATTAAAAAGGGTGTACAAGACTTGGGTTGAAGATTTGAAGAAAAAGGTTAAAGACTAGAAGGGTTAAGAATTGATTTGTAGTTGTAGTTCTTGTTGTTTTTCATCACCTTTCATTGTAAGATTATTTATTTTTCATGTTTCTTTCAATTTGGTTGTTATAAGATACTGAACTTTTATATATTTTTATGATGTTTGTAAGATTATATATGTATTTGACATTGTACATGAGGTTTTTAACATGAAAATAAGCTACGACAAGCCCTAAGTTGGTTTTATGAACCTGAAATTTACAACAGCCCAAAAGAATGGTTAAACTGATCATCTCAGTAAACTTTGAGGTTAAGGAAATTAGATAGGATGATAGAGCTATGTCTTGTGGTCGTTTCGCTGGGTGGCGCACCTCATATCTCATCCCGATGAGTAAATGAGAACCGAAATGGTGAAAGGTGTCAAAATCTGCACACCAGATTTATTTTAGAAAAATCATACTGATGTGGTCATTTCTGGGACTCGGTCCAGTTTTATGAAACGTAGCTAAGACATAGAATTGAACGTAGCTGCAAACCGCACATAAAACGGAGTTGTTAAACTTAACTTGTGGTCGTTTTCGCGAGACTTCAGTGAGCTGCCCAGAAACTGCATTGAAATATATGTATATACTTGTAAATTGACTTATGATATAAGTTAATTTGCACTATAGGACACCTAAAAATGATGAATATATGTAGATACTTTACCAAGAATGTAAAAGTCATTACATAATGATTTATGGTTTACAAATAATGTAGTTAATTTTAATCATGACCTATAGTTTTATAAAAGCATTAAAAGACTTTTTTGTTAAAGATATAAAAATAATCATAACACTTTATGATTTAAAAGACTTTTTTTGTTAAAGATATAAAAATAATCATAACACTTTATGATTTGGAAATGATAAATTATTAGAGATTTAGATAACCAAATTTTTATTTGATAATGATATTATTTGGACATTTTTTATATAAAAACCAAAGTGGTAAAACCCATTATTTGGAAAAGTAGACCCATTTACCCATCAATAGTTTATATAAGACTTTGATGTAATGATGTACGGAATTGATGGAATATTAAAAGTAACATAAACCCGACCCTAGGATAACTTATCAATAGGTCTTGTTACTATTTTTGACAAAAACAAACTTATATATTTTTGTAAACTTACCAAAATATGTACAATGTCAAAAGTATATAAATACTTTTATAAAAGTTATTTTGTAATTTCTCGGTAAATATCTAAGACGCGACTATTATATGTTTAGGTCGTCGTTGAAAGCTCGCGACTTCTTGATATACGTTATATCGTTGTAATTCGCTGCTGATCACTACAGTGAGTTCATAGCCCTAACTTTTGTTTAACTATTTTATAAACTCCTTGGGGGAGATACATGCTAAAACTTTTAGATTTAAAATCATTTGAGGACCAAACTTTGTTTACATACCAAGGGATCAATCCCCACCCTCCATCTTCATTTGATCTAATGGCTGAGATTTAATACATGCTTTACACTACAAGGGCATTTTTGTCCATATAAAAGTATTTTTTTTCTAATAACAGCTCATTCAAAACACACACACAAACTGTGTGCTTTTTACATCACGTTTTTTCTTCCGATTATAACTACATCACGGTCATCAAGAATCATAATTTTTTTTCTTCAATTCATCAATCGATCGTCTAATTTTTGATTTCGTTAATATCAGGTTGTTCTTTATCACATATTTTTCTTCAGATCCGGTTTTTGATTCGTTTATTTAGGTGATTGATCTCAATAAGCTTATTAGTTATCATCAATTGAAGTTATTGTGCTGAATTATAAGCTAACTTATTCATATTATTCTCTAATCATCAGGTTTTATGGATTCGATTGAAATAAGTGAGCAAAGTTGTTTCGTTTGATGTCGTTAAGCAAAATTCTGTTTCGTGTGATGTTGTTGATGAGATTTTTGTTTCGTCTGATGCCATCTTACTGATAAGTTTTGAGTAAACTATATAATTAAGCAGTTTTAAGTTTTGAATAAGTTAGCAGTTAGCATTTGATTGAATTAAGGTGCTAATATAATTAAGCAGTTTTAAGTTTTGATTTGAATTAGTGTGAATAAGAAGTTTAAAGTTTTGATTAAATTAGTGTGAATAAGCTATATAATTAAGCAGAGTTTGTGTGGACCGAGCCTCATTCAAAGAGACTGAAAGTTAAGCTGCGTGTTCAAAAGGAAGTTTCGAATGGTGTGGTTCTTGAACAAGCTTATTTTGTTGAGTATGTGGTTCATGATCAGATGTGTGACTCGTGTTCTCGAGGTCAAGCTAACCCTGATCAGTGGGTGGCTGCAGTGCAGTTAAGACAACATGTTCCACACCGAAGAACGTTCTTTTACTTGGAACAACTTATCCTTAAACACGATACAGCTGTTCGTGCTATCAGGATTAAAAAAATGGATCAAGGGATTGATTTCTTTTTTAGCAGCCGAAGTCATGCAGCTAAGTTTGTGGATTTTGTAGGGAAAGTTGCTCCGGTTAAGAGCCACCATGACAAGCAGCTCGTGTCACATGATCCCAAGAGCAATAATTTCAACTACAAGTACACTTTCTCTGTTGAAATTTGTCCGATTTGTCGTGAGGATCTGGTTTGTCTCCCTCCAAAACTCATTGCTAATCTGGGAAATTTAGGCCCACTTGTTGTATGCACAAAAGTAAGCAATAGTGTCGCTTTAATAGATCCACTTACTTTAAGACATTGTTACCTTGATGCTGAGCAATATTGGAGGGTGTCTTTCAAATCACTATTTACCTCTAAGCAACTGGTTGAATATATAGTTTTGGATGTGGATGTCGTACCTTCTGCAGAAGTTAATGTTGGTGGTTCTAAGTATGTTTTAGCTGAGGTTCAAGTCGCTCGTGTATCCGATTTTGGTAAGAATGATACCATGTTTTATGTAAAGACACATTTAGGCCATCTTCTAAATGTGGGTGATTATGCTCTTGGTTACGACTTGTATTCTGCTAACAGTAATGATATGGAACTTGATAAGTACAAAGGGTTAGTGCTTCCAGAAGTGATTTTGGTAAAGAAGAGTTACGAGGAGAAAAAACTCAAGAAGCGTGGAAAACCTCGATCTTGGAAGCTAAAGTCTCTTAACATGGAGGTTGATATAAGTGCTACAAGAGGTAGAGTTGATGAAGCAAAAATGAACAATGAGTATGAACAGTTCTTGGAAGATTTAGAGGAGAACCCTGAGATGAGATTTAACAAATCATTGTATAAGAACAGAGAGTACCGGCCTTCAAAAGCTGCATCTGTGGCTGATGGTGATGAAGATGCACCTGGTGTTCCATTGGAGGAGTTGCTTGCTGATCTTGAACTAACTAATCAAGAGCTTAAAGATGATCGCATTAAGGAGTAGCATCATACTTAGGTTCAATATATCACGGGCTGGTAAATTCTCTTCTAATGCTTTCTCAAATGTTCTTATTTGCTGTTTATTTTGAAAATGTATGAGGAATATTGAAACAGATCGTGAATAAAAAGTTTGAGAAATCGGTTTTTGTACTTTTCTGTTATTTAAACTCCAGGCCAGGCCTTTTAGAGGAATATGTATGTAAAGACCTCAAATGAATACTCGTCAGCCTGGAAAGGGGAATTCCTATAGTTAGTAGCAAGTCCTGTTAGTCGGAAGGTTAATAGAAAAAACCCATTAGATTCAGTAAGCTAGTAGCATAACTTGATTAGAATCGGAAGGTTAGAAAGGTACCCGATTAGACTTTGGTTGACAGTTAGACATTTCACATTTCACAGGTGATACCTCATATCTTGTGTCTACAAAAACAAGTAGCTAACTACAGTCTAACTATCACAGGTGATCCATATATGTTATTTTGTATCACAGGTGATACCTAATAAGTTATTTTGTATCACAGGTGATACCCAATAAGTTATTTTGTATCATAGGTGATACCTAATAACTTATTTTGTATCACAGGTGATACCTCATATATTTTCAATCGTTTTATTACAAAAATACACCGTTGGTCCCTAAACTTTTCAGAAAGCATCGCCAAATGTTGAGACTGTCATTTTGAGGCTGTCATTTTGATTCTTCAACTGCTCTTCAGTGAAATGCCACATGTTGAGGCTGTCATTTTGATTCTTGGAGGTAGCCCAGGTCGGCCTAGACATGTATACGAGGTGTCTTTTTCACATGGACAGGGTGTTCGATCTGATCCTTCTGATTTTACTAGAACGAGAGTAGCTGAAGGGATTTCAAGAAAGGTTCTGTGTAGATGTTCTCTGTTCTCCATGTATTCCCGATATTATAAAGTGATTAGAGTCTAATATTTGACCTTTTCAACAGGTCATCAGGACACTGGTATCCAAAGGTGCTGGATCTGACTCTTATGCAGGTATTATTTGATCAACTGGAAATTTTGGTCATAATAACCATGAGTTTTATGTAAATGGGGAGAGTTCAAAGCTATATTTGAAGCTCTACAATTTTTTAGGGCCTTCCAGGTTGTTTCTGTTGGTCAAAGCTCGCTCTTCTTTCAATATGCCTCAGCATTTTCTACCCAAGCGTGATTTTAGATACAACAAAAAGGTAATATTTCTCACTGAAACAGGCATAACATATATGTTAGATCCTTTTTTTATGACATCTTCGCTGTTTCCACCGACAAGTATAAAAAAACAGTAACAAAACAAAAGTTCGTACATTACCAGTGAACCTTTGGGCCTGAACTTGTGTGAACGTTATACAAAAGCCATAAATGTTAAGAGCTAATGAAACTAAATGTATCAAACATGTAAGTTAGGACTATATCGATGACTTAAGTAGATCTTCACGATACAAGTACTGTTATTATGACCATGTTGCTTTTATTGAATATCATATTGTTTTCAATATCCTTTATTATGACCATGCTGCCTCTTATGAGCATAATAAACTTCACTGATCATTTGTAAATAGAAACTGTTGCACCGGTCTATGCACCTTTTCTTACTCCCCAATGACTACTGCTTCATATATATTGTACTATTGTGGATCTTTCAGGAATATCTTCGATCTAAAACTGATTTGGACTTTCAAAGTTAATGTTTTTTCATCATTTTTCCCTCTGTATCGAGAGTTCCAAGTTACATTTTTGCTGTTTGATAGAATATCAAAATTGAAATACTTTAGAATGTAAGGCAAAGCTTTCTGTTCCAAGTTACTAGCGGTGAACTGGTGCATCATCATTGCTGTGGTTATGTTGTTCTATCTGTAAATTGTTATTTTGTTTATTGTGTGGTTCATATCATGAAAGATACATAAGCTGAATTCAACTTGTTATGTATTTGCAGATAGTGCCTATGAGATTACGGATCAAGTGTAGAAACCAAGGCCGAGGGGTTCATCCTCAAAAGTGTGACCATCAACCTGTAGACACTAAGAATATGTTGGATTCTACTTCAAATGAGTACATCTGGTACTACTTCTATGAAATTGATGCTTTTCTTAGACCTTGTGACTGTATTATGTTTATTAGAAGGCGTTAGTGCTTCCTTGTAACTTGCATCACCTGCCTTAGTTTGTAAGTTTGTCGGTACAGATTTGGGGGGCAATATGTAACTGTTACTATCTTCTTTAATATCTGTATTTGATGGCTTTTATCCTATGAAAACCGCTTAATTTGGTCTGTGTTTTATTTCAAATGGGCAATCCATATACTATCATACAGAAGCAGGACAAAAAAGTTTTTGCAGGCAAAACAATCCATTTTGACCTGTAAGAAAAGGAACTTCCCTAAACCCCAAACCTGAACACAATATGACACATTAATTAACCTGTACATCTTGCCACAACTAATGGAATTCATTGCTTCCGTCACAAGGTTCAGTGTCGGCATGTTATCAAGGGTTTGGCTTGCAAGTCAACACCAGAAGAATGACAATACTACAACAGAAGCTGGTGTTGCTCAAATACTGAACAGAAGCAGAATTGTTGTAGGAAACATGACCCGTAAGGCCATAACTGATCTGAAGTTATCAATCTGGGTTCAAAACTCTGAACAACAAAGAGTTTATGGGCTTGTTCTGAAGCTGACAAAAAATATGCTGACTTTCATCATGTCTAAATGTACCATGATACTTGCTTTTAATCCAAGAAGTCTTATTGTAATGTAGCCTTTAAATCTTGTAAACGCAATACATGGGTATGCAAATATGATAGCGTAGTTGGTCCATCTAGCTCCAAGAATCAAAATGTCTAGATGTGTAAATTACAAATAATTTGCGTTTTTGCTTATTTAGTATCCATCTAGGGGTAATTTATTATTTTTAGGTTTTCTTAGGCTCGTTTAATTCCCGTAAGAACTCGTTTTTCAGTTTAATTTGCGTTTTTGCTCATTTTTGCTTTACTCACTTATTTTGTATCACAGGTGATACCTAATATGTTATTTTGTATCACCTATGATTTTGTATGTATCACAGGTGATACCTCATATTTTGTATCTACAAAAACAAGTAGCTAACTACAGTCTAACTATCACAGGTGATACCCAATAAGTTATTTTGTATCACAGGTGATACCTAATAAGTTATTTTGTATCACTGGTGATACCTGATAATGTTAGCAGGTAACAACAAGTATTTAGCAAAAAAAAATAAGCTTAAAAGTCTACACAATAAGCAACATGAAAATAGCTTATCAAATTCTTAATATTTTGATAAAAACATTACATAACAAAAATATTATAACTAAAACATAAAAACCTAAAAATCAAAAATTACCCCTAGATGTGTAAATTTAGTATCCATCTAGGGGTAATTTTTGATTTTTAGGTTTTCTTAGGCTCGTTTAATTCCCGTAAGAACTCGTTTTTCAGTTTAATTTGCGTTTTTGCTTATTTGTGCTTTACTTACTTATTTTGTATCACATGTGATACCTAATATGTTATTTTGTATCACCTATGATTTTGTATGTATCACAGGTGATACCTCATATTTTGTATCTACAAAAACAAGTAGCTAACTACAGTCTAATTATCACAGGTGATACCCAATAAGTTATTTTGTATCACAGGTGATACCTAATAAGTTATTTTGTATCACGGGTGATACCTGATAATGTTAATAGGTAACAAGTATTTAGCAAAAAAAAAAAAAAAACAAAAAAACAAAAAAACAAAAAAACTTAAAAGTCTGCACAATAAGCAACATGAAAATAGCTTATCAAATTCTTAATATTTTGATAAAAACATTACATAACAAAAATATTATAACTAAAACATAAAAACCTAAAAATAAAAAATTACCCCTAGATGTGTAAATTTAGTATCCATCTAGGGGTAATTGCGTTTTTGCTTATTTGTAATTTACACATCTAGACATTTTGATACTTGGAGGTAGATGGACCAACTACGCTATCTTATTTGCATATCCATGTATTGCGTTTACAAGATTTAAAGGCTACATTACAATAAGACTTCTTGGATTAAAAGCAAGTATCATGGTACATTTAGACATGATGAAAGTCGGCATATTTTTTGTCAGCTTCAGAACAAGCCCATAAACTCTTTGTTGTTCAGAGTTTTGAAGCCAGATTGATAGCTTCAGATCAGTTATGGCCTTACGGGTCATGTTTCCTACAACAAGTCTGCTTCTGTTCAGTATTTGAGCAACACCAGCTTCTGTTGTAGTATTGTCATTCTTCTGGTGTTGACTTGCAAGCCAAACCCTTGATAACATGCCGGCACTGAAACCTGTGACGGAAGCAATGAATTCCATTAGTTGTGGCAAGATGTGCAGGTTAATTAATGTGTCATAATGTGTTCAGGTTTGGGGTTTAGGGAAGTTCCTTTTCGTACGGGTCAAAATGGATTGTTTTGCCTGCAAAAACTTTTTTGTCCTGCTTCTGTATGATAGTATATGGATTGCCCATTTGAAATAAAACACAGACCAAATTAAGCGGTTTTCATAGGATAAAAGCCATCAAATACAGATATTAAAGAAGATAGTAACAGTTACATATTACCCCCCAAATCTGTACCGACAAACTTACAAACTAAGGCAGGTGATGCAAGTTACAAGGAAGCACTAACGCCTTCTAATAAACAGAATACAGTCACAAGGTCTAAGAAAAGCATCAATTTCATAGAAGTAGTACCAGATGTACTCATTTGAAGTAGAATCCAACATATTCTTAGTGTCTACAGGTTGATGGTCACACTTTTAAGGATCAACCCCTCGGCCTTGGTTTCTACACTTGATTCGTAATCTCATAGGCACTATCTGCAAATACATAATAAGTTGAATTCAGCTTATGTATCTTTCATGATATGAACCACAAAATAAACAAAATAACAATGTACAAATAGAACAGCATAACCACAGCAATGATGATGCACCAGTTCACCGCTAGTAACTTGGAACAGAAAGCTTTGCCTTACATTCTAAAGTATTTCAATTTTGATATTCTATCAGACAACAAAAATGTAACTTGGAACTCTAGATACAGAGGGAAAAAAGATGAAAAAACATTAACTTTGAAAGTCCAAATCAGTTTTAGATCGAAGATATATATATGAAGCAGTAGTCATTGGGGAGTAAGAAAAGGTGCATAGACTGGTGCAACAGTTTCTATTTACAAATGATCAGTGAAGTTTATTATACTCATAAGAGGCAGCATGGTCATAATAAAGGATATTGAAAACAATATGATATTCAATAAAAGCAACATGGTCATAATAACAGTACTTGTTTCGTGAAGATCTATTTAAGTCATCGATATAGCCCTAACTTACATGTTTGATACATTTAGTTTCATTAGCTCTTAACATTTATGGCTTTTGTATAACGTTCACACAAGTTCAGGCCCAAAGGTTCACTGGTAATGTACGAACTTTTGTTTTGTTACTGTTTTTTTTATACTTGTCGGTGGAAACAGCGAAGATGTCATAAAAAAGGATCTAACATATATGTTATGCCTGTTTCAGTGAGAAATATTACCTTTTTGTTGTATCTAAAATCACGCTTGGGTAGAAAATGCTGAGGCATATTGAAAGAAGAGCGAGCTTTGACCAACAGAAACAACCTGGAAGGCCCTAAAAAATTGCAGAGCTTCAAATATAGCTTTGAACTCTCCCCATTTACATAAAACTCATGGTTATTATGACCAAAGTTTCCAACTGATCAAATAATACCTGCATAAGAGTCAGATCCAGCACCTTTGGATACCCGTGTCCTGACGACCTGTTGCAAAGGTCAAATATTAGACTCTAATCACTCTATAATATCGGGAATACATGGATAACAGAGAACATCTACACAGAACCTTTCTTGAAATCCCTTCAGCTACTCTCGTTCTAGTAAAATCAGAAGGATTAGATCGAACACCCTGTCCATGTGAAAAAGACACCTCGTATACATGTCTAGGCCGACCTGGGCTACTTCCAAGAATCAAAATGACAGCCTTAACATGTGGCATTTCACTGAAGAGCAATTGAAGAATCAAAATGACAGCCTCAAAATGACAGCCTCAACATTTGGCGATGCTTTCTGAAAAGTTTAGGGACCAACGGTGTATTTTTGTAACAAAACGATTGAAAATATATGAGGTATCACCTGTGATACAAAATAAGTTATTAGGTATCACCTATGATACAAAATAACTTATTGGGTATCACCTGTGATACAAAATAACTTATTAGGTATCACCCGTGATACAAAATAACATATTAGGATCACCCGTGATAGTTAGACTGTAGTTAGCTACTTGTTTTTGTAGCTACAAAATATGAGGTATCACCTTTGAAATGTGAAATGTCTAACCATCAACCAAAGTCTAATCGGATACCTTTCTAACCTTCCGATTCTAATCAAGTTATGCTACTAGCTTACTGAATCTAATGGGTTTTTTCTATTAACCTTTCGACTAACAGGACTTGCTACTAACTATAGGAATTAGCCTTTCTAGGCTGGCGAGTATTCATTTGAGGTCTTTACCCTCATGCACGGATGTATTCTAGGGTTTAGTTACTACATACAGCTTACTGTGGCTCTATGCTATTCTTAACGATAAACTCCACATGACGAATACCCTCGATCTTGTATGAGTACTTTCTATACTATTTAGTGCTATTGATGCAACTATTAACTTTCTTCTATAGAGTAAGAGCATCCATTAAAAAAAATTGTTATAAATACAATAACTTTCTGCATTATTCATTTCCAACCAATATTGAGACCATGTACAACGACCCATCATACTCTCAGAAAATTACACACACCCATATCCAAGAAGATAATGATATGATTTTCCTACTACAAAACAAAGCAGCATTCATTGTGACACTAATGTCAGTGTGTGAACAACCTCTTCAATTTTTTGTCATTGTTCATTGATCTCTTTACTGATGTAATGCTTGTCCATTTTATTTTTCTATCAAAGTATGCCTTAAAAATTAGTGAAATTAAGAAATATTCACCTGTGATACATACAATCAAGTTCTGCATAAAAGCTCACAAACAAGGTTTGTTATCCCTTCGATGTAAAAATAATGCAATGTTTTGAGTAAATAATCAAACACCTAAAATAGGCTCCTAATAACCAAAACACCACTGAAAAAATTTGTAGACCACAATCAAAATCATAAATATTAGACAATATAACTCTTACGAAACAGTGTGATACAAAAGGTGTCGCATTTTCAGCTCAGTGTTGCTGTAAGTTTCTGAAGTTACATTTTTTTGCGTACTAGTAATCCTTATTTTATCAACCTCGATTTGAATTAACAAGTTTCCTTTGGTTTTTCCCTAGTCAAAACTTTTTATTAGACTGTCTACCAAATCAATGTGTGGCCTCTACATTCGGCAAGGATGGCTTATGATAAATATTTACAGATATTTCAATGAAAGTAGTCGACAGTTATATGGTAAATAAAAGTGATAAATTACACTTACCGCCTATGAGATCTTCTTCATCAATGTCATCAGGAACATTGTATTTCATTACTTTCATTCATTCATCAAGTCCATCATGTCATCTTGCAAATTCTACAGATTAATTCCAATTTAGAGATTATTATGTGAATAATTATACTAAAGAGATTCTATTATACACAAAAATTAATACTAACATCAATTTCTTGGATCTTTACGGTCTTCATCATTCCTTTCACCTCTTTGTTTGCCGACTTCAGAGCTTACATCTGGAAGATACGAAATTGATCAGTGACAAGAACTGTTAGTTGTTTGATTTCCGGTGGATTTAGTAGATCCGGCGTGTTTTAGTGGTGGTTTTTTATCCCTTTTTTTGTTGAGTAGTGTATGTTTTTAGTGTGTGTTTTGTTAGAGAAGAAATGTTAGAAATAATGAAGATACCGTGTATATTTTGTGTTTGTTGTAAATGTACCAAACTGCCCCTGTGCCATTTAGTTTTTCTTTTTAATTACTAAATGTATTTTGATCTCAGCCATTGATCAAATTTAGATGGAGGGTGATGATATGTCCCTTGGTATGTGAGCATTGTTTGGTTTGCAAAATAACTCCCCTCAGGTTATTATGGACAATTATTTGCAAACTGTATGTTTACCTTGAATGTATTATTGCATGCGTAAGTACCATCATGCCAAAAGTCCCCCTTATCATGGACAATTAATCACTTGCGAGTGAGTGCGAATATTGTTGGTAGGCCTATCGAGATTGATGAATCTCATTTGTGTTGATCAGTCAAACATCACAAACGCACTATATTTGAATTACTAGGTATATGGCAATTAGTACCTACACAGGGCCATTATTAATGTATATAACGCACATTGATATATATACAATTAGTTTTGCGTTCCATGAGCTTACGGCAATAATAACTATTTATTCAATAATTGTACACATCGCAGTTATTACTATAACTTTGAAATTTATTGTCCATTACTATAAACCTACGGATTCACTCAACCATTGTGTTGACTTTTTAGCATGTTTTATCTCAGATTCTTAAGGTATAAGCTGGCATGTGAAGGCGCACGGAAAATATTTTGAAGACTATGCATGATTATCATTCGATAAAGTTTTTGAAACTTATTATGTACTACTTATGTACATTACAAAACTTATGGGACCTCGTTGTAAAACTCTGATATTATTATAAATCGAATGATAATGTATTTTCAAAACGTCTCATTTAGAGTCGTTTTCTGTACTTGTACTTTGTGCTATGAAGTAATACCCTTGTTTTAGCTTACGCTGCTATACGAGACTTGGGGTGTTACACATACGAATTAAAACTATGCTAGCAGTCTACTTAAAGCAGAATAAATGCAACAGAATCTAACCTAACCTGTCATAAATCCCTTTCCCTTTCCCTTTCCCATTCCTTGGTAATCTAAATAGGCCTTGTAATCTAGAAAGGCAATAGCAAAATGACATCAATCTTCAATCAATGTGCATTATCAACTACATTATTATAACAATGAAAATATCTCAAACTAAGACATTAAAACTACTCACTAACCTTTTTCAAACTCTGGTTCTTTGGCAACTTGTTCAGTTTCTTTGCCATTCTCAGGTTCTTTGGCAACTTCTTTAGTTTCTTTGCCATATTATCTGGTTCTTTGGCATTCTCTGTTTCTTTGGCAACATCTGCTTCTTATCATCGAGCATGATATCGGACCATGAATCATCTTCCTTCCAATTCGTATTCGCATACTTAAGCATAATATACTCCATTATTTCATCAGTAATTTTAACTTGACCCCAATCAATGTCCTCTGGAGATTCTTTCATTTTTGTATCTATCAAACAACAAATTAGGGCAAACAGAAATTAGGGAAATTAAAAATCTGAAATTAGGACAACAACACATATCTAAAAAGAGGATATACACACTCACTTTGATTGAATGAAATGTCAGAATGCCAAAGATCGATCGGAGTATGTGAAGTGTATCTAACAAGAATGATCGGTAAGTGTGAAGTGGTAGTTGTTGTACTAAAGGCGGGAGTTAATGAAGTGTGTCTAACAATGATCGATCTAGTATGTGAAGTGTTGCAAGGATGGTCCTTGCGGTATTATTGTACGTGAAGTGACGAAATTGACCCTGCCGTTAGTCCAAGTTAACGTCCAATTGGCAGATTAAAAGGTCAAAGGAACGGTCAACTCAATTTTAACAACCATATGGACCATTGGTGTAATTTTTTTTGTTCTAGGACGAAACATGCAATTTTGCTACATCCACAGGGACCATTTATGTAATTTACTCGAGCTGTAATTATATGTTGTAAAATGAAACAAATATATACTACCTCCGTCCTAAAATAAATGTCTAGTTTGACTTTTTGGAGTCGTTCTTTTTCAACTTTGACTCTAAATACTTTTATTTGTATTATATAATATTTGATGCAAAATATATGAATGAATTGGATTTTAAATGTATTTTCATTGATATAATTTTCATAAAGTATTATATAACACAAATAAAAACATTTAAGGTCAAAATTGACTAAAAAGACTTCAAAAAGTCAAACTTGACACTTATTTTGAGACGGAGAGAGTATATATATATAAACATTTGTCAAAATGTTTACTATTAACGAAATAGTAAACTTCAACCAAAAATCACTAGGGATGGCAACGGGGCGGGTTTGGGGCGGGGCGGCCATCTCCATCCCCATCCCTAAACCCGATTACTAGAGTTCTCCCCAAATCCGCCCCGATCCCCATCGGGGATCTAACCGGGGCGCCCCGTTGGGGCATGATGGTCCTCCAAACCTGCCCCGTATTAATCGGGGATCTTATCGGGATGTCCTCTTTGGGTGCAATTCTCGAAAAAAGCCGCACCATTTCACATTTATTGTTATTTTTAGACCGTTAGCAATAACGAACCTATTAATAATCAATTACAAACAATCCTTATTAAGTTTTCAACGATAGTATTATACATAAATAATGATAAATTATACCGTCAAAAATTAAAACTTAAAAATATGATACTAAACCAGTTTGTATAATCACAATTTTGCATTCTTACATATATAAAAAAACTAACAATATTAAAGTAATATTTTTTTATTACGTAAATACTAACAAAATACTATATAAGTATAGATATATTTGTATATGTGTATATATTAATCGGGTAGGGCGGGGTGGGGCGAGGATTCCCCGCTCTCCGCCCCAAACCCGATTAAAATCCCCGTTTAATCCCCAAACCCGCCCCGTAACCCGATTAGCATGCCCCACCCCGCCCCAATTAGTTCAGGTTTCAGGTTTCCCCGTCGGGTTCGGTTTTTTTGCCATCCCTAAAAATCACATAAATGGTCCTTGAGGTTTACTTGTGATTATAAACATAGTCCATGAAAAATTATATATGCTCCTTGCAGTGTATTCTCAAGTTCAATTTTGTCTAGAAAGGAAAGTAAAGAAAATGAAATTTAAATAAACTTGTGTTCTCTAGTTTTTATTAAGAAAGAAAAAAAATGAGAAATAGGAAAATGGAAGGAAATTTTGGGCTAATACTTTCCTCCCAAAAATAGGAGGAAAAGGAAGGAAACTAATGTTAAACTTGTCAAATAACAAAATTGTCTTTAATTTTTAAACTTTATATTTTTCAAAAATGAGTATAATTGTAATTATATCAACATTTTTTCTTTCTTTTCTTTCAACTTAAGAACACAAATATTTTTTCCAACTTTCCAATTTTTTTCTTTCATTTACTTTTCTTTTCTTTTTGTTTACTTTCTTTTCTTTTTTTCTAAAACTCAAGAGCACAACGTTAAGGTTTATATGCGATTACAAACATAAACTTCAATAAAAATGGCATAAATGGTCCTTGATGTTTACTTGCGATTACAAACTTGGTCCATGAAAAATTATATATGCTCCCTTAGGTTTACAGGCGATTACAAACATAGTCCCTGAAATATAACATATGTAGGCACAAATGGTCCCTAGGTTTACTTTCAATTACAAAATAGTCCCTAAAAATTTAAAAAATTACGTATGGTCCCTGAGGTTTACTTGCGATTAAAACATAGCCCTTGAAAAATTACACATGTAGCTAAAAATTAGAGGACAACAAAATGTTTATATAACAAAGAAATTTTGCACGTAAAACTTCGCGCCCCGCAGCGGAGTGGGGGTATAAAAGCCTGTCCAAAGTTCTAACAGGTAAAACCTCCGCCGCAACGCACTAGGCATAACCACTTCGTTAGAAACAATTACAGTAGCAAACATAAACCATACATGAATCGTACCATACAACATTAACTATACATGAATCTTAAATTCGTAAGTAACATACTAATAAATCCATATTAGTACATAATACCATAATATTTAGTTTCTTTTTAAATTGTCACACAATTATCACGGAATCACATTAACTTATAACCATACTTTTCATGAAAATTATAGGACAAATAATATAATACTAGATAATACCCACGCACGACGGTGTATAGTGGCAAATAATTATACTTGCGAACTTGTGGTTCTGGTGTGATATTTGATGCAACATTTACGAGTTCAATTTATAATCATTGCGAGAAAAAATAATTATGAGTTAGAAACGAAAAATGAAAAACGTTTGAGGATGAAACAATATTTAAACTGTTAATTTAGTGATAGATGTTGTTACCATTTTTAATCAATGATACATTAGGTAAAACACATTACTCATTTTTAAGTTTTAACTTTCAAGAAAAAGTATTTGTGCTTTATATAACATCAACGATTTTTTTTATTACTATTTCCATCAACTTAACTATAAATTACCACAAGTTGAAAATGAAGATTACGGCGTTTATATAGTAGAGATTATGATCCTTTTGTTGTTGATCTAGCTCCTTGCTAGTGTTTAATAAATTTGCCGTTCCAAAAAAAAAGGAGATTATGATCCTTTTGTTTTAAAACTATTAAGTAAATAAAATAATAATAATAATAATAAAATCTCATATGCCATATAAAAATTAACCGTGTTTATTATCATTTGGCATGCAAAATTATTCTCATTTGCCATATATAATAACCAAAAAAGTCTTCTCTTACTAACCGTGTTTGTTTGAATTCATGGCATTTGAATTTAAAAGTCAATTTAAGTTGCATTAAGGCATCCACTATAGGTGTGTTTATAAAAGGGTTTATTTAAAGACGAAGAGGTCTATAACATTGTTAACCATAGTGGACATCAATTTCATGCTTAAATGGTATGAAAATGTCCAATATCTTAGACCTCTTCACAATTTAATGTATTGAGTTATGTTGTATATTTATAAAGCTTTAACAAGTTTATCTATAGTGAAAATAGGATTATAAATCTAAAAGGTTTATATGTTTGTGATGTGATATAATTGTATACTTTTGTAAAAGTTTATCGGATGTTCTAAGTTTTAAGTTTTCAAGAAAAGGCATTTACCCTTTATAAGTAGTAAAGATTGAGCAAAATAGTATTTACAACTCTTTCCGTATCAAAATAATTATCTTCAGACAAAAAAAAACACAATTTAAGAAAAATAATTATGACTGTTTTCTCTTTTACTTTTTTATTCAAATGATAGTTTTACTATTAACTAATTAATTAATGTATTTTTTTTAAGTTTTAATATTAATTTTAAACAAATAGTAATATGGTAAACTCGATCAAATTTTCTTATATAGTTTTAAGTAGTGAACAATTAAATTAGAATATCTCAAAAAAAAAAAACGTGGACTATATATTTGATGAAACGGAAGAAGTGCTACAAAAGATTGTGGGATGAAAATGAAAAGTGTTTTGGACATACGAGAACGCCACGTTAAAATGTACGGTGGAGATTATTAAATTATGGGTTTTTGCATTCTAGGGTCATTGTATTTTTTAAAAATATTCATTTAAATCATTGTAGTATTTTTGTGTGTATTCAATTCATTGTACTATTATTTAAATTTAATAGAATAACTAAACTTTTGGATCTCATACAATGGTCACTCATACTCCATGTCAACTCCATCTCAACTTTCATGTCATAAATCCACATTATTAAGTATAACACCACATCATTATTTTCACGTCACAATTTTATATTTTAAAATTTTCTTTTTGCAAAATTATTACTTCTATTTATATATTTTGATAAAACTTAGTTATATTATTTACTTCTAATTTTTATTTATTCGTACACCAGTTACAATCAACCAAGCTTGTTTATAAGTTTTAACAATCATAACTTAAAATTTTACAATTTTTACTAGTTTATACAATTCTTATGCACAACGCCAAATACGAGTATAGGTGATACAATTGTACACCTAAACTTATAGTATGACTTGATGAAGACAATATGGATATTAGTACTTTTGGTTTTACTCCACCACAAACATATATAAACATCGCATTAGATTAACCAAATTAAGCTTGTTTAAATGTTTGGTTAGAATGTTAAATGTTTGGTTAGAATATGCATAAAAAAAACAAATTAAATTTAACAAATATAACTATTTTTATAAAGATAAGTATATATAGATTGTCAAAAAAAAAACAAAAATGACGTGAGTTATTTGATGATATGGAGGTTGAAGTGGAGTAAAAAAAGAGTATAGATGACTCAACTATATAAGTTCTCAAAGTTTAGTTAGTATTTTAAACATAAATAATAGTACAGTGACTTGAACGAACAAAAAAAATAGTACAATGACCAAATTAAACATTTAAAAAAAAATACAATGACCCTTGGATGCAAAAACACTTAAATTAAAGTAGTTACAAACTGAAACAGTTCTATAAAATTTGGAACTCTCTCTCTCTCTCTCTCTCTCTCTCTCTCTCTCTCTATCTCTCTCTCTATCTATATATTATATATATATATATATTATATATTAGTAGGGATACAATGAGAAGGATCTTATAATGAAAAGTCTAGTAAGGATTGTGAGAGTAACATGTGTCATCCCCATGCCACATCATATCACATGTGTCACCTACCCCAAACCCCCCCCCCCCAAAAAAAATTTTTTTTTTTTTCCAGATAATTTATTTTTTTATTATTTTTTTTTATTGCCAAAATTTTTTTTCCCGCCAAAATTTACACTGCATCACGGTTATAAAGTTACTGCAGTTAACTATTAACTATGATGCAGTAACTTATAATAGTTAACTGCAGTAACTTTATAACCGTGATGCAGTAACTTTATAACCATGATGTAGTGTAAATTTTGGCGGGGAAAAAAAATTTTGCCTCGCAAAAAAAAATTTTTTTGGGGGGGTAACACATGTCATGTGATGTGACATGATGATGTGGCAAGGTGATACATGTCACTCCCACAATTCTTCATAGAATTTTCATTATAAGACCCCCTTCTCTTATATATATATATATATATATATATATATATATATATATATATATATATATATATATATATATATATATATATATATATATATATGGGATATATTGAGAAGGGGTCTTAAAATGAAAAGGCTAGGAAGCCACCACAATGCGCCATGTGACCCTAATTATCCCTCCATTAAAATTATAACTGTAGGGGTATTTTTGTCATCTTACATCCAACCCTATATAAGATTTTTTCCTTCATTCATTCTTCTTTCTCCTACCTCATTCTCTCCAGCCACGCCTTCTTCATTCCCTCATTCTTCGTTCTCACCATTCACCAACGCTTTCACAACCATTCACCACCACCTTCCTCACCGTTCACCTCCGTTATACAATTGTTTTATTTTTCTAGCCCTAATTCAACGATTCACTTTGTTCTTATAATTAATCCTAATTCACCATCACTACCGTTCACAACCTACCTTCACCATCGTCTACAACCGTTCACCACCATTCCCCGCCCAAGATGTAACCAGATTCATTATTCAATTTGAAAGTAAGGTTTTTTTAACAGTATTTAAATGTTAATATGGTTATATTGATCTTCGTTTGCATGTATATGATGTTATTGATCTAATTATGATATATTCAAAGTGTCTAGATCAGAAAAAAATAAATACTAAATGTGTATATGGAACCAGCACACCAGGTGTTTGATAAAATGTCTACATGATATTCTATAACTGTGATGCAGTAAATTCGTATTGTGATGCACTATTTGTTCATACACCTTGTGATGAACTTGTTGCTAAAATGTGATTCACTGATATAGATGACATTTTGATGCAATTATTAGTTATTACTAAAACTGTGATGCACTTGTTACTAAAACTGTGATACACTGATATTGATAACACTGCTATGCACTATATGAATTAGACTTAATTTGTTATTTGTTGAATCTCTAAGACAAACTTTAGTAGTTAGATTTAAAGCATATCAAGTTTTTCACTAGGGGTGTGTTTGATTGCTGCTTAATGACATCACTTTGCACTGATTCCTGAAAACTTAATCGGTCATGGTGTTTGATAATTATAAAAGTTGCCACTGAATGACAATTAATGCACTGAGCGATTTTGCATAGTATGGTAGCTAAACGATTCAGTGGGATCATATTTACCAAAATACCTTCAAAAACTCACATCTCCCTCCACGTAGATCTCCACTACCGTCTATGACTTTCTATTCAACTTAAAAGAACCATATAGTTACCACACTTTTATCCTTTATATATTACTGTATAAAATAACCTTTTATCCTTTATATATTAAAATAACCTATTGGGCTTATGTATTTGGTTATATATATCAGGTAGTAAAATGTGATGAAGCTATTTAGTTGTTAAAATATATGTATGATATTAACTTCTTTTGTTAATATCCGTTTTGTAATACTATGAGTTTTATAAATGAACATTATTTATAAATCAAAATATTTTGATTAGTATGTAATCATATAGGAGGTTAAAATGGTCAGTTTCTTTTATTCAAAAAGCACCCTCAAATATTTATCAAACAATTATTTTCATTCAGAAACATTTTCACTCAGCATCTTTGAATTATTCAGCATCTCTGATTCGCTCAGCACTAAACAATACATTTTTATCAAACAGCCCCATAGATATAGATCTTAAACGAATTTGAAAAAAAAAAAAAAAAAAAAAAAACTAACTAACAGATGAAAAATGTGTATAAGAAACCTGCACACTAGGTGTTTGATGAAATGTCAACATGATATTCTATAACTGTGATGCACTAATTTCATATTGTGATGCACCAGTTGTTCATATACCTTGTGATGGACTTGTTGCTAAAACTTAGATGCACTAATATAGATAACATTGTGATGCACTTGTTACTAAAACTGTGATGCACTAATATAAATAACACTGTTGTGCACTATATTTAAAACGATGATGCAGTCACATTTTACCTATTTGATTACATTTAATGTAGGTTTTTGTTATTTCGTTCTCATAAGAGTGTTAAATTTACATATGGGAAATTCTCATTATATTTATTTTCATTGTGATGCACTAGTTTTGTGATGCATCGTTTGTATTATATTTAACTTTTTTAGTATGATGCAATATTTTTTAATTGAAGATGTCTATTTAATCAGCAAACAATAATGAGTGTAGTTCATTATCTGCTAATGATTGTAAGAACTTAATTCAAAAGCTATTGCGTTTTTTGCAGTTTTTATGTATTTTATTTTGTATTTTGATGATTTTGTTTATGTATGTTAGTTTTTCATTGTTTTATTATTTTGTTTATCTGTTTGTTAATGTTTTATTAAGTTTAGTAGTTTTTTCATTAGTAGTATTGCTCAGGCTGTTCCAGGCCCTTTCATGATTGGTAAAAAGAAGATGCAGAAAAAAAAGTCATGGTGACTATAAGTCGAAAATTTCTAGAGATACAAACGAGTTTATTGCGAAAGGGGCTTTTTTTGGAGAGTATTTCCAGTGATAGAAAACGGACAGATTTGGGAAATGAGCTGGTTTTTGTACCGTGTGAGGAAACTTTGAAAATTAAATATGGGAATGGTATGGCCATTGAGCACTTTATCGGGTTTGTTCTTGATCAAATAGCTAAAAATCTACATAAGTTCGAGTTGGGTGTATAACTCAAGAAGCTGCTCCTTTTGATGTATCCCCAAGTAATAATAGCAAGGTTAACCCGTTCACAAATGCTATTACCTTAGAAGATTGGATTAAAGATAATAGCGTGTCTACTTCCTATAATGAAAAAGAACCCATCACCATATCGGTTTTAATCCAAATGCGAGACCCTCTAAGACAATATGAACCCGTTGGAGGTCCACTTATTGCACTGATCCATGCTACATCTGTTGAAGCTGAGCCACATCAAGAAAAGAGGTTCAAAATTTCTTGTTTAAACGTTGGTGGTTTGAAACTAAGAAGTGGAGAGAAAAAGAACGAGTGGGATACAGAGAAGCAGAGGCTAACAGCGATCCAATGGTTGGTAGTTTATGGGCTCAGAAAGGCAGGGAAGAAAGGTAAGCGTGTGATGGTAAAGGGTCCAGATATGTTGTGGAGTATATCTTCGCGTGTCATGGCTGACATGTGGCTTAAATCGATAAGGAATCCGGATGTCAAGTTCACAACCTGAAGAAAAGTTTAGTATACATTTTTTTTTCATGAATATATACAACATCCAGTTGTTTATTAAGTTACATAAGAAGGATCAGAAACAAAAATCAAGATATCAATAAGTTTTCTAGACCTCATATACTATTCAAATTTTCTTTTGTACTGTAACTATAAGTAGCTTTGTTTCTTTTGTACTTCAAATCCATTTACTGAAATTGATACTATTTTCATTCAATGGAATTTTTTTTTCATATAAGCAGGCAGTTTGGCATGCATCCGTGTTCTTTTGTTTATACTTTATATCTCATGTGTTAAAACTTAAAAGTTATACATTGCCAGGCATTTCACTGCCACTGCCATCAAGTTAACAAACTCAGACAAATATGAACAACTTGTAAGAGGGAAACCATTAATTACAGTAATAAAAATGCAAACATTTTCAACAAGATAATTTTGACTAGTCACAAGGCAACAGCAGTAAAACTGTAAAAGGCAAGATAAAGAATCAGAGATAATATAAACTATGATGCAGTAACATTTAAAGATTGATGCAGTAAGAAATAGGCATTGATGCAGTAACAAATAAGCATTGATGCAGTAGAATATGAGTTATGCAGTAAAAGATAAATATTGATGCAACAATAAACAAATAGTAATATCATTAATGCACAAAGGACACACCCATACAACAACACACTACCAAAAAAGGAACCCCTTTTGTAGTCCAACCTTAAAAGACTGACTAGTAATATGGGTAGATAGATAAATTGTACATTTTGCTAGGTGACATAAATGGATACAAGTTGTTTGAGCAAATTGCATAAAATGGGAACTACCCTTCTGCAAATTATCGTCACATGTTTGACAGAATGAGTTGCAACAGACGCCACAACAAACATCTGGGCTTAACTTCCAATGATGAAACAGAGCTATATTGCACAAAATGACATCAATCTAGCATTAAAGCAATTGCAAAGAAATCCACATCTTGTATACCATGAATAAATAGATGTAATATGCATAGCACTTAAAACATTTTTGACCATTTCAGGTTTACAAATGAGAGTTTCTGAAAATTTGACAAGTATTCAAACTACTAGCGCCTCTTTTCCACTTTCTTACCCATTCTTTTATCTCTTTTGGTTAAAGTCTTTGGCCGTGATCTTCTTTTCTCAACTTTCTTGAATGGCTTCTTCTTGATCACTGGCAAATTTTGCTTCTTATAGGGTCCTGAGTTCGATTTGGGTACTTCGTCAACCCTCTGGTTAACATTTAAAGTGTCGTCTCCACGAGAGATCTCACTTGTTGTCAACATGACCTTGACACTACCAGTATCGTACACTTTTTAGGATCATCAGCAGAAGTTGCTTCGGTATTTGAGGTATCAACACGATGTCGATTGCGTTTGGAACGTGTGGATGATCGAGGTGTCGAATCAGTATCCTTTTCAGATGACTCGGGTATAATAAGTGTATCTACTGCATGAACAACACATTTTCTCACAAACAGTTTGGAGAAAGTTTCTGGAAGCTTTTCCATTAAGATATCTGCAATTTCAAGGGAAGGCAATAGAACTTGTGGATCTTTCCATGCCAAAACACCAGCCAAGAAACTGAATAAATTTAAAAATAGAAGATCAGAAAATCAATATAATTGAGGGGAACCAGCACATGTTGATAAAGTATTCATAAGTGATATACCTTGATATATTTGTAGCACCAAGAAGAGACTGGATCATATCTGCGCTGCTGAAATAAAACAATTTCCCAATAGCAGAGAGACATTTATGATGCACAAGTGCATTCACGCTTGAGCCATATATCTGAAAAGACGAAAAAAAGTACATTCAGCAAATAGTTGCACTCACAACGAGCCACCAGAGTTCTTTTAAAACCAACCTGAATGAGAATGGGAAGAAGATCCATCCCAAATTGCTACAAAAGCTCAAGGTGATCAGTCAACAATTTCTCTCGACCTGACATGTCTGGTGCATGACCAGATGTATCTTCTTGCTTGACAGAACTGTCAACAGGTGACTTCCTTGAAAAAGGCCCTTTGACAAATTAGTTACTGCTGGAAGGAAGATATATGGTTCCTTGGGGCTATGGAGGAAGAAGCTCATTTTTCAAATTCAAAATCTCAAATATCTGTGCAGGAAAAAAGCGATCAAATTGATCAAAAACTTTGTAAATGCATTGCGAATATAACCAAAGTGTTAAAGCTAGTTGTTTCTTAAATAGTAACTGCTGAAATTTGAAAGTAATTCTAAATCTGATATTGTTTAATGTCTAAATATCAAGAACAAACTGTTATAGATTGAGGAGGTGAGCTCGAGGGAGAAAAAAATATATGGAGAACTTGCAAAATTCATATTTTATCTTGTTGGTGTTTGTATCAGTAAATCTATTTCTGCAACTTTCAAGATAGTTAGATATGATCCAGATAATTTAATCAAAGCAATATAACTTGGTCTAACCAGCCTATGATAAAACTATTGCTACTGATGACGCCATATCACTACAACGATGGATTTGATGTGTAAATGTAGCGACTAAGATGAAGCACATGATGGGAGGGATAGGCAACTTGGATTTGTGACATATGATGAAACATTTATCGCATAAATTCATTACACAATATGCATCAAAGACTCAAATGCTCTGGGCGTAACCTAACATAGATTCATACTCCACACACAAGTTCCTGCTGGCATCAATAAGACACAAACTCATACGCCACATATTAATCTAAACTAAGACACTATGCGTGTAAATTAATCTAAACTAAGACACTTTTCGACAACTAAGACACTCTGCGCGTAAATTAATCTAAACGCATACGCCACAAATTATTCCCTACTGCATCACTTCATTAAACCAGCTGCATTAATAGCACATTAAACTGTGATGCGGTAACAAATAAAAAGTGATGCAGTTACAAATAAAGAGTGATGTAGTAGAACAAATATGGTAATGCCGTAGAATATAAAGTATGATGCAGTAACAAATAAATAGTGATGCAGTAGAATAAAAACGGTAATGCACTGCACACCTAACCTAATGTTAGGAATATAAATATTCACATGAAGACTCGTTCACCCCGAGTATCTATTTAGCATTTAAGTAGCTCGTAGGTTTATTAGTTTTAGTTTAGTTATCGTAATAATAGTTTAGTCATAGTAGTATTTGTGGAGTTGGGTCGGGTCTTTACCCACTCTCAGCTCACTCCACAGCCCATGGTGGCACCATGTCAATTGTATATATACCCTTCTCCTCCTAATGAAGAAGGTTGGTTGTTCATTAATACACACACACAACAAGTGTGTTTCTCTCACTAGAACTTCCCCTCTCTACTTACTCTCTCTCTCTAAAATGGCTAACATGTTCTTCCATCAACCCCGACCTCCCGAATCACACATAATCAACGTAAGAATCGATCCTACAATTGGTATCAGAGCCAGGTTGTGTTATTTCATTGATTTGTGTGGATTCGTGTATCATTTTGAAGCTGATTTACCCTTGTTTTTCGGATCTGTAATTTTTTTTCTTATCTTTATTGGTAACAGTTTCTAAACAGTCATATGTATCTATGGTCAAAAAAGTTAGATGCTTTCATTCACTGGTTCACAAAAACTGCTTTGTGTCATATGTTTGTCCAAACAGCTTTTTATGCATTCTTATATCAATTTTATGACTTGTTTTGTACAATTTCCGTGACAAAGTAGTCAAAAAGTACGAAAACACAGATCTGGTTGAACATTTTCTTGGTTGCGGTTTGAAGTGTTTCTTAGTTGCGGTTTGGTTATAAGAGAGATTTCTTTGCTGCGATTTGTGTCAAAAAGAGTAATTCGTGGCTGCGTTTTGCCTTGTTACAGTTCTGCGGTTTGGTTTTTAGCCAAAGTGGGAAAAGGACAAAAGTGGGTGAAAGTGACAACTCATTGCGGTTTGACTGGTCAACTGCGATTTGACTATGGTTTGATTGCGTTTTTGTCTTAAAAGTCAATTGCGTTTTGCCTATTGCGGTTTGTTTTGGGAACAAATCTTGCGATTTGTCCATAGATGAAGAAAGATGTAGATGAAGACTGATTAATGACCATAACCTAATAGGCTAATACCCAAGACTCCTTGACTTTAGATTCACCAACATACCAAGTCAAAACATAATACGGACACAAAAGTGACCTCGACCACCAACCAATATACCAAAACTCATTTGAGACTTCAGTTTTACAACATCATAAGTCAAATACAGAAAAGAAAAATAAATCAAACGTGACTCGTATGTTATAGCGACTGATGTTAAATCTACCAAAACCAAACCCAACTCAAACCAACACAAATCCAACACTATCCTAATCCTATCCTCCTCTTATCATAATCAAACCCATCGGTAACCATTAATACTCGACACTAAAAGGTATATAATCATAAAATCTCAGATTTTTTTTTCCGTGCATATTCAGAGATAATTCAAAACCATTGAAGGTTATCACACGAAATACAATCATCACTGATTTTTATTTGAAGCCTAGCTTCATTGTAAATATCCGAACACAAAAAATAAGAGAGATAACAATTATGTCATCCACTTTTCTTGGTTCGTTCAAATACACAACAGCAAACTATTATAAGTCGAACCTACCGTGACCCTCCAAAGGATCTTGACTTGCTCTTGATTCAGAATGTGAAGAAATTGATGACATCTTGATCGGTTGAGTTCGTGTTAATTAGGTTTGTGTTTGAGAGAATCGGTGTTGATGATGGTTGATGGTCTGAGATTAGATGAGTTTGATAAAGATGGGTGGGTTAACTGCGTGGGAGAGAAAAGAGATAATATGGGGGGCGCATCTTTTGAGTGAAATGTGTTTTAGGGTTTAATGATGATCCGTGTTATATCCCTTGCGTATGTGATGATTTGGATCCGGATTCGTCTTGGGCTGAATGATTAATATCAAATTGGACTGGGCTTATAGTTACTGGATCCTATCATGTATTGGTTATGGACTAAAGTAAAACACATGGACGGGGTTTCACGTTATATCATGATACGTTAATTAATGGATTGTCATTAGACTTACAAAAAATTGATATTCGAATTTTTATTAACAAAATTTTGGATACAATTTTTTTTGATATTTTTGGCGAAATGAGTGGTATGTTTGGATCTACAATATTTCACGAGGATACACACGTCACGGCTAGTATTTGGGTATATAAATGTCAAAGTGATTACGGGGTTGATTTGGTATTACCAATTTGAGGTTGAAGTGGAATTTCACGAAGGCGCGTACTTATTTTATATTGAAGTCGGGGATGGTTGGATGCATGACTTTCAATGATAACTTGCTCGTGCTTAAGATTTAAGTTGAAGACTTGGTTTATCTAGTTTCCAGAAGTCGAGGTGGATGGTTGAAGACCTGGTTAACTATCACTTAAAGGAGTTACATTATAGTACTCAGTGTCACACACAGAAGACGATGTGGATAATCGCAAGAGGTGATGAAAGTCTCATACCTTGTCGGGATAGTATTGAGTACTAAGAGATTTGCATGGTGCACAAATTCTCTACACCGTTCTTCCAACAACAGTGCAAGATTAAGTAACATATTTGGGGAATTCTACTTTGATGAGTGGCCTTTTACTCATCATTTTATACCCGAAAAACCCCACAAAAATGACCAAAAACACCCAAATAAACCAAATATTGTTACAAATATCCTTGGATTGTGTTTTATGTGTTTCAGGTACAAAAGGATTGAAAACGGGGCAAATATGGACAAAACCGAGTTTGGAATGGAAAAGAGCTGAAAACCGAAGCCGGGAAAGACATTTTTCATTTGGATTTAATTCGAGCTCAAAAATCCCAAAATGGCCCTTGGATAATTTTTAGTTGGCAAAATTGGTCCCTAGTTGAACTTTGCAAAAGTGAAAAGAATGGTCCCTACAATTTCCTAGTTTACAACTGTGGTCCCTAAATTAAATCCTTTTTACCCTTAACCTATACGGATCCTAAATACTAAACCCATCCATTATAAAACTAAACCCACAAAACCCACCAGCCCAAGAGTTGAGCCCAATCCCACACACCCTTTTAGCTAAAAAACGGGTCAATGAAAAAGTCAAAACCCAGATAAACACTGTTTATCTTCTTTCTTAACCACATCTTCCCGCCATTAACCATAATCCCTCACCAGTCACTCTCAACCTCACTACCATCCAAAATCGGTCACATGACTGTGTTCCCCCCCCCCCTCCATGCCACCTTGGCAATCCCATAGGACAAGAAATATGATCTACGGCTGACAAGTGAAGATGTGGGCACCAAGCAAATCCCACATAGAAGAAGCACAAGACTTAGTGTAACCCTAGTTTTAGGAGTAGTATAAATAGTTGAATATGTAACCAGTAGAAACTGAGGTAGTTTTAAGCTTATTTTTAAGGTATTATTTAACTTTTAGCTTTTCTTTTATTCCAGCATTGTAATTTACTCTTTTTAATATAAATTCAATTTTTAGTTTAATTATTCAAGAAAATCCAAAAAATAGTGCTTTTAGCTTATTTACTATTCCATAGCTTATTCATGTGCTTATTTACCTTTTTTGTGATTATCTGATCTCATTGATGTTATTTGGAGTTACATTAATACCCTTTATTAGCTTATTCTCAGTTTTGCTTAAAAAAGTTAAAAAAGCCAAAAAATAGCCTATTTAGTAATAGCTTACTTAGTGCTTATTTACTATTGAATTTGTTCATTTAGGTTAAAATGAGTTAGAAAATCAATAGTTCATCAGTTTTCCTAGGTTAAATCAGCTAGGTGTAGTTTAGATTTGCAAAATCATTTTCTAAGGTAGTGTTTGGCATAAGCTTATTTTTGGCCAAAAATAGAGGCTACTGTTCATTGGCACATAGGTGAACTTTTATCTTGCTTAAATTACTTGAAAGAAGCTGTTTGTAGGGTTACATAAGCTGTTTTAAAAGAATTTGTGGTTGTGCACCCATAGGTGAAATCATAGGTTTGGAACTGCCCATTTGAGCTTGTAAGAAGCCAAGGCTTATTTAGACCTTCTTTTTGGCATTTTTAGTTCCCTTTCATTGTTTAAAATGAGAATTCAAAGTTTGGTTTAGTTTCATTGAGTTTTGAAAAATCAGAGGCCATAAGATCCCAACTGATGCATCAGCTTTGGTTTTAGCCCACACAGCCTATACTTTTCATTTTTAATTTCTTCAAATTAAGTCCATATAAGCTAAAAATTGATACAGATCATCATTGCTAGCTTGCTTTGTTAATGTTTATTTTTGGGAAATTTTAGGACAGCTTATTGAGTGCCTTTTAGTGGCTTAAAAACCACCTCAGAACCCCTTTTTCTGAGCATGCATAAGTTGGATTTTGTGATTTTGGCCTTATGTTTTTCAATTTTAATTTGTTCATGTTAAGTCCTTATTAGCTAAAAATTTTCACACAAAAACTTGGCCTACTTATCTAGTTGATCCCATATTTTGTAGATTTTTAGAATTTTCTTTTCATAGCTTTTCAAGGGCTCAAAAAAAGCCTTTTTGCCCTGCACCATGGGTGCATCAGCAGACCATCAGCCCTTTTGCTTCTTTTATGTGCTTATTTGATTATTCTCTTAGCTTATTGTGATTCTCTTGGTTCATTTAGATTATTTTTAGCATAGTTCAGCTTATTCCAGTTCTCTAACAGCTTATTACATTAGCTTATTAGTCCTTTAGCTATTTTCTTTTTCTTGTTTTTCTTGTAGCCAACAGTTTTGTTCCCCTAGCTTAATCTGTGCTTATTGTTAGCTTTTTAAAATAGTTGCTTTTATAACATTTGCTTATTTCCAAGTGCTTTTTAAGTTTGCATAAGAAAAGTATAAAAAAAAAATAGATTTTACAAAAAGAGACCCAAGGGATTCGAACCTGGGTCTCTCAGCTCACAACACAACACCAATACCAGTTGCCTTTGGAACTTCTTCATGTAATCTTTGCAAAATTATTTACATAACCTTCTTTTTTTTTCATTTTAGCTTATTAACCCTGTTTTGCTTATTACAGCTTATCTGTATAAGCCAGCACCCTTAGCTTATTTTTCCTAGGTTTAGAATATCATTTAGTAGTTTTCTAAAATTTTCTAGATTTTTCCATTTTCATTTAGTATTTTTAATTAATTTTTCTTTTAAAAATAGTTTTTAATTCATATTTAATTATTTAAAAGTCAAAAAAATACAATTCTTTTTTCTAAAATTTTCTTTTATCATTTAGGACTTAGGAAAATTAAATTTGCATCCGTAGGGTTAATTTTCATAGATTGTTACGTTTAGGCTCGTTTTTAGATTCCCGGTTACCTTTCTTTTTGAGTAATTTTATTTTTGCATTCCTAGACTCAGTACCAAAAGTGAAATCCATATTTCAAGCATTTTAATACCAAACCTCAAACGACATCCTCCATTCACGCCTCGTTGGGACACGACCCGGGTAATCACTTATCCGGTTTATTATAACGTATTGCGTTGTGATTTGCACGTTGACCTTTTTCAGTGAAAGGTTGACCACTGGTGTGAATCCAACCAATCAAATTTTTGGCGCCGCTGCCGGGGAGGTGTGTTGCGACAATATCGTTACGGTTTGACGATTAGTGACTTGAAGATCCTTCCTCGTGAAGTTACGTGTTTTCCTTGTGAATATTTTTTTATCAAAAATCCAAAAAAAAATTAAAAAAACCAACAAAATCCAAAAATATTTGTTTTTCTAAATATAAAAACCCAAAAAGATTTTCTTTTCAAAATTATTTTCCTTTTTCTTTTGTATTTTTCAAATGTTTAAAAATCCAAAAATAATCTTCTCTTCACCGTTTAATTCTACCCTCTTATCCCTCTATATTGATTAATTCTTATGGCGGACACGCGTTCTATGTTGGAATTGCTGCAAATACCTACCGTAGGTATTGATAATGCTATCGTTGTTCCAGCCATTCTAGCAAATAATTTTGAATTGAGAGTCGAGTTAATTAATTTCATAAGTAACGATCCTTTCTATGGTGATGAGAATGACGATCCTCATTCACACATCAGAAGATTTTCCCAAATAACTCGAACTTTCAAAATCAATCAAGTGCCTCAAGATGTGGTGAATTTGATATTGTTTCCGTTTTCACTCAAAGGAGTAGCCGAAACATGGCTTGATTATGAACCTCCTAATTCCATCACCACTTGGGATGATCTCGCATCGAAGTTCTTAAATAGATTTTATCCTCATTCTAAAACAATTGAGCTCAGAAAAGAAATCATGAATTTTCAACAATGTTTTGATGAGACTTTTACCGAGGCTTGGAAGAGATTTAAAGATTTAAAAAGGAAATGCCCACATGACGGTTTTTCGAAATTGCAACAAGTTGATATATTCTATAATGCTTTAACTCAATCGGATCAAGATTCGTTTAATATTGCCGCCGGTGGCAATATCTTTTATCGAACTCCGAAGGACCTCATGACGATTATCGAAAACAAATTGAAAGTTCGCACTGCACAAAACAAACCGGTAGTAAGTTCCCAATTTCGCAATAAAGAATCAATTGGAGAATTACTAGCCGATGAACAAGTAGCTAAAGTGAGTGCCCAATTTTACAAGACTTTCGTTTACAATGACGATGATGATGAGGATTCTATTCAAATGAAGGAATATTATGAGAATTCGTCAGCTGCAATCACTCCCGTCTTACCGAATATGGACCCAGAGGACTCTCTCATAATGGGGGACGAGCATCTCAGCACTATTTCGGAAACGAAATCGGAAAAAGTAATAAAGTCTAGTGTTGAGGACCTTGTCCCAATCCAAAGTGAGTCCGAGGGTATTTCCGACAAAATATGTGATTTGCCTCCTCTTGATACTTTTGAGACGTCCTCCGATGATTGTACCACAAGTGATGACGATTCTTTATCTTATGGAGACATCGATTATGTTGAGGCATCACCTCCCCATTTTGAGCTCGTGATGGATTCTGACCCAGATGATGGAGAGATTGACACTGATATTCTTTTGACAATCAAGGATGATATACTTCGTGAAAGATTATTGAATATCAATCTTCTAATTTCTAAGATTGAATCATTGAATGACAATCCAACTCCATCTACTGATTATGTGCTCAATTCTCCCTCCTCATCTCATATCCCCGTTGAGGATAGTGACTTTTTCCCGGTTAAATCTTCGAGTGGCAATCCCACTCCGACTTCTGAACCAATCATTTCCGACTCTCCCCCTTCTCTCACACCGGTTGAGGGAAGTGATTTTACTTTGGAAGAGATCGAGGTTTTTCTTGAGAATGATTCAATTTCATCGGAAATTGATCCAGGGGGAGATATTCTTCTACTTGAGAAAATGTTGAACAATGAACCGTCACTTTCTCTCCCCCCGAAGGAAGTTAAAGAAATTAAGCCGTCAGATCCTTCGGAGCACGAGCTCAAGGATGCTTTTCCCGCATATGAGAGTTTTATTTTTGATGACAAAGAGGAGAGTAGTGGCAATCCCACTTCTCATCATGATTTTTCTCTCTCGGCTTATGAAGCCTTTTGCTTTGATATCGATCATTTGGAAGAGACGGGTAGTGGCAGTACCACTTCTCATTCTTATCTCTCTCTTCCCGAGTATGATTCATTTCATTTTGATATGAATGATCTTTATCATGAGGAGTTCTCCGGTGAACTCTCTCATATTATATCTCCTCCGGAATATGATCATTTCTATTTTGATCTTGAGGAAGATACTAGTCTGGGGGGAGGTGTTATTGATCATAAGAATTTACTTATTGAAGATTTCATCCCGACCCTCCCTCCCGAGACTTTTGTTGTAAATGGACCTAAAAGCTTTAGTGACAAATTTGCTTTTGATGATGAAGAGTTTTTTATGATAATCATAAAAATCTTTCTTCTCTTCATCACATTTGATGTGATTTCTCCTCTCATTCACTCTTTCGGGAGTGAGGATACCATCTTTGACCCCGGCATCGTCGTTTATACTTTCTATTTAGAGCCGTGGGTATCTCGTCGGTGTGGAACTTTCATATGTTTCAATGTTTATCCAAACCTCTTGAACGGAAGTCCGATGGAGATTATCTTTTCCACATGCTTCCCCATGGACTATTAAATTCGGGGCGAGTCAAGCTTAGCGACTCGATCATAAACAAGCGCTTCGTGGGTGGCAACCCATGCTTATCCTTCTATCTTCTTTCTATCTTCTAACACTAAGTGTGGGGGAATTCCTCTACTTGTTGCTTTGTTGTTGTATGTTTGCCTTTGTTTTCAGGATTCCCGTAAATCGTGATGATTGATGCGCTTGTTTTCAATCCAACCGCCCAATATCCGATCTTTTTGCTTATGTTTATCCAGGGATATCTTATTTAATCCTTTTTTGTGAAAAAGATTTCGTTTCCACACTTAGCTAGTAATCTTACCCTTTTACGTTCTATAGTGTCGGCATAATAGCCGGTACTTTGAATATTGAGGGCAATATTCAATTCTAAGTGTGTGTGGGGGGGGGGGGGAATTCTTATTTGACCAAATTTTAAAAACTTTCACATGTTGTACCTACTAGTCCCGTAGCACCCCCGTTTTGACCAAAATTTTAAAATTTTTATCGTCTTTTAGTTAAAAATTGCATAAAAATGAAGTGCTTTGCACATTAAAAATAATTTGCTATACATTAATGCTTCGGTATTAGTGGAAGTTTAGACTTGATTAGGCTAGAACAAGGGGAATCCCGACTCTGCCAAAGTGTTGATTTGGCTGCTACCCTTAACGTTTAGGCTAAGTTTTTACGAATTGTGCAAATGAAAATGCTAAGCGTGGAGTAGTTGGTTCTCTTTAGAGCTTATATAAGTAATATATGGCTTTTCCTCCCAGGAGCTCCTAATCTGACTAAATAAGTGCTAATTTTCAAACTTTTGAACGTTAAAAACCGTTTTGTTAAGCAAAAATAAATTTTGATACATTCTTGATTTAGAGTACTAGTTCAAATTTTTATTTAAATTTCGGAACAAGCATACTTTCTTAAAAACATAATAAGAATGCAAAATGAAAGTGAGACGTTGCTTGAAAGTTGCAAAAATTAAAGTTTTGAGTATGAATAAATAAGTCCTAAGCTACGGTTCGAGATCGGTCCTTGGATCCTTATTTCCAAAAGGCGTTTAGGTTTTGGCTACCCTCTTACACCGGCCCTTGGATCTTTATTCAGGAAGGTGTAAGGTCTTGGTCTAACACCCTTGGAACCTCATTTCCGGAATGTCTAGAGTCTTGGAACTCTCCGTTGTAATGGCCCTTGGATCCTTTATTCCTAAGGTATAAGGTATTGGAATTTCCCCGTGAAGCTCCGTAGTTTATGGTACAATAAGAAGTTAAGTTGCCAAAAAAAAAAGGTAATGATAAATGAAAAAAATGTATGGAAAATGTTCGTTTATGTTGCTTATGAATAAATGTGCGAAACTTACTTTTTCTTAAATTTAAATCGGAAGTTGAACTAGTATTCGTCGAAATTGTCGGTTGGATGATAATTTGGAAATTTTTGACTTCAAAGATCCCGTGAGCTCCGATACTATTCTCGAGGGTGTAAAAACCTAGCCTCCTTAGTTTTACTAAGGACAAGCTGAGAAGAAAGTCGCTACATGGAGTGATCTCACCTTTGAATCTCTAATTTCTAAATCATTGTCGGTTGCTATCTATTTAAGCTTAATATTACCTTAGCGGAAGCCTCGTAAATCTTTGGAATCGAATTCCCGCTAATTCCGGTACTATTCTCCGTGAGGTGTCAAAAGCCCGGTCACCTAAAACCAACTAGTTTGTGATGTGCCGAGAAGAAAGCCGCTACATGGAAAAGGCCCTTTCGATCCTTAGATTTCGTGGTTTCCGGTGAATTAATATTAACTTAAATAAATAACAACCCTAATAAATGTCGATTTTTACGATCAGAATTTTGAAAACTAGCACACTCACCTAAGTACTTAAATAATTTTGGGAGCGAAAAGTTAAGTCTCGGCTTACATAGATTACTAATATAAGTAGTGTTAGCATTTTACAAAAACGTTTGCACAAGGGTTTTAAACTTAGTTGGGAAGTATAAAAAAGAGGATGACGATTAAAATTCCCCGGAATCGCCCACTTTGTGTGATTCCCGTTTCATGATGCCATTTTTGAAAATCAAGTATGATAATTACGTTTTATCTTGTTTAATTTACTTGCATTTCATAATAAGTCAAAACGGGATATTTTTGTTAACCTTGATAATCTTTTGATTCTTTCATTACTTTCTATGATCGGATTGCTAGGGACTAGCAATTGATTAGTGTGGGGGGTTGATGAGCGGCCTTTTACTCATCATTTTATACCCGAAAAACCCCACAAAAATGACCAAAAACACCCAAATGGACCAAATATTGTTACAAATATCTTTGGATTGTGTTTTATGTGTTTCAGGTACAAAAGGATTGAAAACGGGGCAAATATGGACAAAACCGAGCATGGAATGGAAAAGAGCTAAAAACCGAAGCTTGGAATGAAATGGCCCTTGGATAATTTTTAGTTGGCAAAATTGGTCCCTAGTTGAACTTTGCAAAAGTGACAAGAATGGTCCCTACAATTTCCTAGTTTACAACTATGGTCCCTAAATTAAATCCTTTTTACCCTTAACCTATACGGATCCTAAATACTAAACCCATCCATTATAAAACTAAACCCACTAAACCCACCAGCCCAAGAGTTGAGCCCAATCCCACACACCCTTTTAGCTAAAAAAAGGGTCAATGAAAAAGTCAAAACCTAGATAAACACTGTTTATCTTCTTTCTTAACCACATCTTCCCGCCATTAACCATAATCCCTCACCAGTCACTCTCAACCTCACTACCATCCAAAATTGGTCACATGATTGTGTTCCCCCCCCCCTCCATGCCACCTTGGCAATCCCATAGGACAAGAAATATGATCTACGGCTGACAAGTGAAGATGTGGGCACCAAGCAAATCCAAGGGCTGAGAAACAAGCTCAGAAAGCACAGGCAAGGATTCCCACGCAGAAGAAGCACAAGACTTAGTGTAACCCTAGTTTTAGGGGTAGTATAAATAGTTGAATATGTAACCAGTAGAAACGGAGGTAGTTTTTAGCTTATTTTTAAGGTATTATTTAACTTTTAGCTTTTCTTTTATTCCAGCATTGTAATTTACTCTTTTTAATATAAATTCAGTTTTTAGTTTAATTATTCAAGAAAATCCAAAAAAAATAGTGCTTTTAGCTTATTTACTGTTCCATAGCTTATTCATGTGCTTATTTACCTTTTTTGTGATTATCTGATCTCATTGATGTTATTTGGAGTTAGATTAATACGCATTATTAGCTTATTCTCAGTTTTGCTTAAAAAAGTTAAAAAAGCCAAAAAAATAGCCTATTTAGTAACAGCTTACTTAGTGCTTATTTACTATTGAATTTGTTCATTTAGGTTAAAATGAGTTAGAAAATCAGTAGTTCATCAGTTTTCCTAGGTTAAATCAGCTAGGTGTAGTTTAGATTTGCAAAATCAGTTTCTAAGGTAGTGTTTGGCATAAGCTTATTTTTGGCCAAAAATAGAGGCTACTGTTCATTGGCACATAGGTGAAATTTTATCTTGCTTAAATTACTTGAAAGAAGCTGTTTGTAGGGTTACATAAGCTGTTTTAAAAGAATTTGTGGTTGTGCACCCATAGGTGAAATCATAGGTTTGGAACTGCCCATTTGAGCTTGTAAGAAGCCAAGGCTTATTTAGACCTTCTTTTTGGCATTTTTAGTTCCATTTCATTGTTTAAAATGAGAATTCAAAGTTTGGTTTAGTTTCATTTAGTTTTGAAAAATCTGAGGCCATAAGATCCCAACTGATGCATCAGCTTTGGTTTTAGCCCACACAGCCTATACTTTTCATTTTTAATTTCTTCAAATTATGTCCATATAAGCTAAAAATTGATACAGATCATCATTGCTAGCTTGCTTTGTTAATGTTTATTTTTGGGAAATTTTAGGACAGCTTATTGAGTGCCTTTTAGTGGCTTAAAAACCACCTCAGAACCCCTTTTTCTGAGCATGCATAAGTTGGATTTTGTGATTTTGGCCTTATGTTTTTCAATTTTAATTTGTTCATGTTAAGTCCTTATTGGCAAAAAAATTTCACACAAAAACTTGGCCTGCTTATCCAGTTGATCCCATATTTTGTAGATTTTTAGAATTTTCTTTTCATAGCTTTTCAAGGGCTCAAAAAAAGCCTTTTTGCCCTGCACCATGGGTGCATCAGCAGACCATCAGCCCTTTTGCTTCTTTTCTGTGCTCATTTGATTATTCTCTTAGCTTATTGTGATTCTCTTGGTTCATTTAGATTATTTTTAGCATAGCTCAACTTATTCCAGTTCTCTAACAGCTTATTACATTAGCTTATTAGTCCCTTAGCTATTTTCTTTTTCTTGTTTTTCTTTTAGCCAACTGTTTTGTTCCCCTAGCTTAATCTGTGCTTATTGTTAGCTTTTTAAAATAGTTGCTTTTATAACATTTGCTTATTTCCAAGTGCTTTTTAAGTTTGCATAAGAAAAGTATAAAAAAAATAGATTTTACAAAAAGAGACCCAAGGGATTCGAACCTGGGTCTCTCAGCTCACAACACAACACCAATACCAGTTGCCCTTGGAACTTCTTCATGTAATCTTTGTAAAATTATTTACTTAACCTTTTTTTTTTATTTTAGCTTATTAACCCTGTTTTGCTTATTACAGCTTATTTGTATAAGCCAGCACCCTTAGCTTATTTTTCCTAGGTTTAGAATATCATTTAGTAGTTTTCTAAAATTTTCTAGATTTTTCCATTTTCATTTAGTATTTTTAATTAATTTTTCTTTTAAAAATAGTTTTTAATTCATATTTAATTATTTAAAAGTCAAAAAAATACAATTCTTTTTTCTAAAATTTTCTTTTATCATTTAGGACTTAGGAAAATTAAATTTGCATCCGTAGGGTTAATTTTTATAGATTGTTACGGTTAGGCTCGTTTTTAGATTCCCGGTTACATTTCTTTTTGAGTAATTTTATTTTTGCATTCCTAGACTCAGTACCAAAAGTGAAATCCATATTTCAAGCTTTTTAATACCAAACCTCAAACGACATCCTCCATTCATGCCTCGTTGGGACACGACCCAGGTAATCTCTTATCCGGTTTATTATAACGTATTGCGTTGTGATTTGCACGTTGACCTTTTTCCGTGAAAGGTTGACCACTGGTGTGAATCCAACCAATCAAATTTACTTCATTTTCAAGTTGGGTATATCGGGTCTACTTCACCAAGTGGTCACAGCAATAGCCGACAGAATAACGAAGTTGGTTAAAGAGTTTATTTTTCAAGATGTTTGCTTCAGACAAGATCTTCTCGTGTATATGGTCGTACACGTCAATGATGCTTCTAAATGTTCGAAACCATCATGGGGGAGAAACGTGTACTTTGATGATATAAGGTCAACCTCTAGAGGGAAGTAGTTTATACTACTTTACTTAGTATGGTTTGTGAAATATTCTACATATGTGAGAAGTATTGTTGCTGATCTCTTGCATGTTCCCCCAAATTGATATTCACCAAAACCAAATTTGTCATGATACATTCAAGTTATCATCGCCTCACGGTTTCTTCTTTGTTATGTAAAATCCCACCAAAGAATCTATTTCTCGGTTTAAATCATAGATTTGTAAAATCCCGTGCAAGTCAATATCATGTCAAACGTTTCAGATGACATTCAATCTTTTGATAAAGGACCTTCTCAGGTGGGCACTACCAGAAACACAATCTCTACCATTGATGATGGAACTCTCCTGGAGAAAAAAAAGTGCATTTCCGGATCTTAATTGAATCTGGTGCTACGGTTTCAACTTCGAAGAAGGGTAAAGTGTGTACTTCATGTATCGGATGATTTTTCTGATATACTTCATGGCATTTTGGTTATAACAAATTTTTTATGGGGATATGCGCTTTTGACAATGATCGGGATAAAACCATTATCAAAGTTCATTTAAAATATCAAAAAGGGCTAGATCTGGGCATTTAAACCACAAGATGTGACTACGGCGTTAATTCACTATTATTTATTTGAGGTTGAAGTGAAATTTCACGGGTGCGTGTACTTAGTATCTGAAGATATCGGGGTTGGTTGGATGAAGATTCTTCGAGATCCTTGTTCGAGCGTTTAACCTTTACAATGACGAAGACTTGGATATCTAGTTATTTTTTGTGATTCTTCCTCTCTATTACCACAAAATAACTATTACTTTAAGGAGTTACGTTGTAGTGCTCAGTGTCACACGAAGTTGTGGATATCCAAGAGGTGATGTACGTCTTATACTTGATGGTTGGTTGGTTGAATAGTATAGAGTACTTAGGGATTCGAAGTTGCACGAACTCTCTACACCGCTCTTAGTCACACATTAGTGCAAGTTTAAGTCACAAGTTCGGGTTATTTTACTTCAGTCTCAAGTTCATCATATTGGGTTTTCTCCATCAGTAGTCACGACAAAGAGCCGACTGAATGATTATGGGGTTGGTAACGAGTTAGCTGAGAGAAGTAGAAAAGAGAGAGATGACGTTTGAACACAACAGTTCAAGCCTCGGTCTTCAGCGAAATATGTCGTCTGTTCACATCAGTTCAGGCCTCGCTCTTCATCGACATATGGCTTCTGCAGATAACACTTCAGGCCCCGTTCCTCAAAGAAAAGAAGGGTGTACGTTTCAGTGCGCTTTATCTTCGGAAGAAGAGAAATCTTCTTGTTTATGACCACTCTCATCAACATGTCTCATGCTTTTCCCATGCTTATTCTGTCATCAAGTGAATCAACGCTCTGGAGTCATCGTTATTTACTTATTCAATCAAAAATGGCAACCTCACATGCAATTTTTGAGGGGGAGAAGTGTGAATAAACTAAATGTCAGTCATCAAGTGGATTTACTTACCGTTGATTGTATTCTTATTCACTCGTTCAATCAAAAATGGCAGTCATATGCAATTTTTGAGGGGGAGAAGGGTGAATAAACAAAATGTCAGTTTATCAAGTGGATCTACTTAACGTTGATGGTATTCTTATTCACTCGTTCAATCAAAAATGGCACTCACATGCAATTTTTGAAGGGGAGAAGGGTGAATATACTACATGTTGATTGTTATCTTTAAATGGTCATACGGCTCCTGCACAAATCAGTTCAGGACCCGCATTTAATTTGATGACTCCTAATGTTTATCGACATCTTCTCACGGGCTGATATGATTAGTGATAAAGTGCTTCTAGTTAATGCTTCTTGTACACATAATTATGATGATTCTGATTAATCGTAACCATCAGGGGAGAGAAATGTGTACACCAAGGACGCACAACAAGTTCACGTGATCGGGATTAATGTCTTATGAAACAAATTAAAGATGATCAATGTTTCAACTTGTTACCTTGGTATTATCATTTCATGTGAACGTCACGGGCTGATTAATCGTAACCATCAGGGAAGAGAAATGTGTACACCAAGGACGCACAACAAGTTCACGTGATCGGGCTTAATGTCTCATGATACAAATTAAAGATGATCAGTGTTTCAACTTGTTACTTTGGTGTTATCATTTCATGTGTACGTTATGGGCTGATGGGTTATATGTAAGATTACTGGAATGCATTTGGTGAGATGAAGATGTTGATATTCTGTTCCCCAAATGGACAATCTTGAAGAAGGTCGAGTCTACAGTCTGTTCTACATTTTCCGCTGTGTGTTAGAAGACTAAAGACGGCATGCATTTGGTTATCAAAAGACTTCTTTATATTCTGGGCATTCATCAGAAAGGTTGTCAGTTTGGGGGAGAGCACTAATTAGGGGAGAGTGAAAAGCCAGATTTAATCCCTAATTAGATCTGCTCACATTGTTCTTCTGCAAGTAAAGAGATGGCAGCTGAGAAGATTTAGGAAGCTAAAAGAAGTAATGTAGTTTGAAGACCACTCTCAGAGCTGCTGCATCAAGTTCATCAAGGTGATGAAGAACAAATTCCTGAGATTGATAATGAACCCCTCCACCATAATCTTACTCCAGACCCGAGTTCTGGAGAATCATCTTCACAAAGGGTCATTCGATCAAATTCTCATCAGCTCAATCAATCGTTTGATTATATCAGCAAGTGGTCAAAGGCTCATCCATTGGAGAATGTGATTGGCAATCCTTCTCGACCTGTTTCGACAAGAAGTCAACTACAAACTCATGCTATATGGTGCTACTTTGATGCACATGGAAATCCGATACCATTCGGTGGAAAACGATCTGATTGAACTCTTATCCATCTAAAGAAGAATTAAGGCGGTAATTCTTCACGTATCCTTTGTAATTATATAAAATCATAAAAACACAAAAATATTTTTTTTTCCAATCTCATAAAACTTTTATAAAAAGAAAATAGAAAAATATAAAACCAATAAAAAAACCATAAAAAATCAGAAAATTAGAAAATACCAAAAATAGTTTTTTTTCAAGGCATGTCTTCTGGTATCGACAACATTTACGGTCCAAGAAATGTCATTCAATAATGACACGGGTCTTTAAATGAAGTTCGAACAGAAGTTCAAATTTTTTTTCAAAACATGCCTATATGGTTTGCTATTACTTCAGATATGCAACCCATTTTTCAAAATGAAGAAAGCACGTCGCCAAAAAGACGGTTGTTCCTAACAACGGGTGATTAAGTTCTCCTGGGCATGGATTACTTTACATCCGTGCACCCTCGATCTAGTGTACGCTTCAGTGCATTATTTCCTGATTCAGAAGAGAAGTCTTCTTTTACCAAAACAAATTTTTTTCCCATCTATGATTCTTCAGGAAAATAATTTGTATCTAAAATGGTGATTTAAAAAAGTATTTGAAAATCAATCGAACCTAAAAAAAAATTTCTCCATAAAATTTGCCACTCAATCTAGGACAAAAGGTTTAATTTTTCATAAAATTTTAAATTGATAACGGGTCATAGATTGAGGGGGAGAGTGATTTCAAATTTTATTTTAGATCATCAAATGGTATCTTTGTATGGTTCAAGTAATGAATAAACATGTGTTGTTATGTGTCAGGATATGAATCTTTTCATGAGTTTCTCGCTAAACTCCAAATCATTTATAAACTCATCATTTCTGACACTAACATTCTCCCTCATTGATTGAGGGGGAGCATAGTAATGTTCCATTATCAGTATATATTGAATCAGACCACATTTTCTCCCATAATTTCTAAACTTATTTAAATCAATTGGGATCACAAATCTTAAAAGGTTTGAAATTTTTTATCGGGGGAGAGAATGTGATTTAAATATGAAAACTGATAAAATGTGATCTTTTGAACTCAAGTGTAGGCTCTCTCATATGTTCCAAACTCTTTCGTATATCGATGTACATATTGAGGGGGAGCGAATGATTTATGATGGCAATTGTGGAAGAATACCAAAGACCGACCATTTTATTTAATGTACTGGAGTTATAAGGATGATAAGGTTAGGTATTCGTTCCCACGATCCCGCCAGAGCCGGAGGGATCTACCCAGGGACAATCCACTAGTTAGTGTAGAAGTCCTTAGGTATGATTAAAAAAGGAGCAATGTGAGAATAAGGGAAGAGTGCCGACTGAGATGGAGCTAGTACTGGAACAAACCCAACAAGGTACTAGTCATGAAGTCTCGGTAAGCATTGAAGGGGTTGAAGAATGAAAAATAAATGGTGAAAAGAAAGAAGCCCTCCTTACACATTAGGCAGAAACCGGGTCAATACATATGCTGTCAGAATCACGTAGTTGATTGCTGACATTGAAGACAAGTATCATGGACCCAGTGATATGCTGCACAACCCTCCCTAGCCACTCAAGGTCTCTCAAAAGACTCTTGTTTCATTCACACAGAGATTCACTCATTACTATTGACTCTCTCACTCCGAGTTAGTTGATATTGAAAAGGTGGCAGTCTGCTCCAGCCTCCGATCACTAAATCAAAACGCGCTATTGAGTCTAGAGCTAAGAGATCATCCATAAATCTCATTATAACACGTTTCCAATATGCTTGCTATTTCATACACCGTGAAAAGTAAGAATACATATATTAAGAGTCCTACGCATTATCCTTGTGGTATTGCCAGAACATCCGAGTGATACGTAAAGTATTCACAATGAAGATGGAAATCCTTCTAGAGCCAACATCAAACAAGCTCTTGGTGGGTGACATGTGAGATCCTTCATGGATCAAACTTGTGACAACTGGAAAGAAACGATGGGGCGATTCGCATTTGAATCAAACTTGTTCCAGGAAATGAATTGACGGATACTTTTGGAAAACCTTTCGATGTGCTCAACAATTGTTTTCGAGCACATTGACTGCGCATAAATTTTCAAACAAAAGTATTAGTGATTGAAACTTGATGTTATCTATAAAACTTTTGTCGTATTCCAAAAACTCTTTATTCAGTAATACGCGAATTTTATTTTCAAATCAATTTCTCATTAATCAGTGAATCATAATTCACTGGTTCACTCACTCCGTGCTTTGTCTACTTTGAGACGCTCCGGTTTGAGAACGGCTAGTGCAGCTACGAAACCCAGTCAAGGAGATTCTTCGGAATTCTACCTGATCACAGGCAGTATTTATACTGATCAACGGGGAACCGTGGTTCTTGCAACCCTATTGAACAAAAGTGAACAAAGACACTTTCGTTTGTTTATTGCTGACTGTTGTTTGCAGGAACTCCCGACGGTTGCAGCTGATGGCCAATGAGATGTCAATTCATAACCTTATGCTCACACTTCACACTCACGTTCAAAGAAATCATGATAGCAGAATGACCTACAACAATGCTTTCGCAACTCTGATGCTAAATATCATGATCCAGAAAAGTGTGAGCATGACGGTCCGATGGTCACTACATCACATGGAGGCGATACTACTAAGGATGATTTGGAGATTTACTGTGGCTGATGATCTCAAAGCAAGCTCAAAGATCACACAAGCCAAAGGAACATTAATCGCAAGATCATTGCTTGAAGTACAAAGATTAAAGACCTTGAAGAATCAAAGACTACGAGCTAGGAAATTAAATTCATGTTATTGAATGCTAGAATTCAAATTGTAATTTCCGGGGTGACCTCCCTTAGGAGGAGATTGTTAGGAATATAAATATTCACATGAAAGACTCGGTCACCCCGAGTATCTATTTAGCATTTAAGTAGCTCGTAGGCTTATTAGTTTTAGTTTAGTTATCGTAATAATAGTTAAGTCATAGTAGTATTTGTGGAGTTGGGTCGGGTCTTTACCCACTGTCAGCTCACTCCACAGCCCATGGTAGCACCATGTCAATTGTATATATACCCTTCTCCTCCTAATGGAGAAGGTTGGTTGTTCATTAATACACACACACAACAAGTGTGTTTCTCTCACTAGAACTTCCCTTCTCTACTTACTCTCTCTCTCTAAAATGGCTAACATGTTCTTCCATAACCCCCGACCTCCCGAATCACACATAATCAACGTAAGAATCGATCCTACACCTAATCTACACTTAAATGACACATACAAGAACCTACTGCATCACAACTTTACAAATATTGCATCAACTAATCAAACACATAGACAAACACTTTTCGACACTTAAAACACTTGCGCGCCTAACCTAATCTAGACTTATATGCCACATACATGAACTTACTGCATCACTGCATCATACCAACTGCATCAATCATTCAAACACACCAAACCCATTTCGACAATTTAAATGCTACGCGTCTAACCTAATCTAGACTTATATGCCACATACAAGAACCTACTGCATCACTGCATTACACCAACTGCATCAATAAATCAAACACATACGCAACACTGTTCGACACTTAAAACACTACGCGCCTAGCCTAATATAGACTTATATGACACATACAAGAACTAACTGCATCACTTCATTACAACTACTGCATCATGCATTTAAAGACATGCACAAACTTTTTTAAACACTTAAAACACTACACACCTGAGCTAATTGATGAGTGTCTAAATACTCATCATTTCTGTCACATTTTATCTGCAAAAACATTTAAAAACATGCAGATATGCTTCATAATACAGAAAATATCATAAAATGTGTTTTTATATGATTCAGGAACTAAAAGATTGAAAACAAGGGAAAAACGAACAAAGTTTGCATAATTGTCATTTTCAGTCCCTGAAGTTTCACAAATTGGCAGAAATAGTCCCTGGTGTTAAAAATATCATTCAAGGTCCCTGAACTATTTAACTTTTACAATAATGGTCCTTGGATGAAAGTTTTAAAGAAATTGCAAAACAGGTCCTTCAACTTTTAAAAATGACATAAAAGGTCCCTGGAGGTTTAAAAAGTGGAAAATTACATTTATGGTCCTTGGGTTATTCACATATGGCAAATATGGTCCTTGTGATAATTTTGGAAACTTGCCACATCAGGTCCCTGAACTTTGCATCTTTACACTTTTGGTCCTTGTGGTATTTTAATACAAAAACCAATCCGGACCCTTATATAAAACCCCAACCCATTTAATTATAAAACCCCAACCCTTTTACTAAATCCAATCTACTAACCCAATCCATTACCCACCAGCCCAATCCACCCTTTTATTAATAAAACCCAACCCTGTTTGACTTCGGTCAAACTTCTCCTTCTTCTTTCTCTAAACCGCCAAAACAGAGAAACCATACCACCCTCACCCCTAGTTTTGCTGCTACCTCCCATCACCTTTACACCTCAACCCCCCACCTCATCACCCCAGCTGTCTAACCACTCCCTTCCACCTCCACATCCTCCCAAATTTCATTAATTGAAAAAAACCTGCTATTGATATTTTTGGCGCCAAAAGTAGTTTGAGCGATTGGGATTAATTGGAAGCAATCCAAGGGTGCAGAAGTGATCAAGGATGTCGACTAAGGGTTTCCAAGCAATATTTAGTATTTATAGGTCAATGTAATAGATTAGAAAGTAGTAGCTAATTTTAGTGTAATCGTATTTTATTATCAGTAGTTATAATCTTGTAATTTTCACTTCAGTTATTAATTCAAGTAACTTTCAGCAATCTTGTTATAATTCCAAGCAATCTTTTAATTATACTCAGTGATCATCAGTTTTTAAGTTAAATGTTAAGCTTAATAAATTCTAAATCCTATTAAGTAACCATAAAAAGCTCCAAACAACCTTGTAATAAGCTTATGAAAGCTTTTCATAGCTTTGTGTAAACTTATTTAGTGTATATCAGTCCTGAATTTCAAATGATGAAGATGGTCAACAAAAGTCAACCTGGGTGAAATAAGCTCTTATTGGGAGTATAAGCTATTCAGGAAGGCTTATTGTGGGTTTCTAGCTTGTTGTTAACAAGCTAGGTGTTCTGGTCCTTGTTCTTTGTTTCACAATCACACCTCAGTTGTAAGCAAAATTTCAAGTTTTTGCTTTATTTTCTAAGTTACTGTGCTAGTGCTTATTGTAGCTTAATTTCATTATTTCTCAGCTTATTAGTAGTTTACAAATTATATTTCATTCATCTTATCAGTTTTAAATAGCCATATTTCTGTTTTACTTAAAATCAGTTAAAAAAGCTAAAAATAGTCTTAATTAGCATAGCTTATTATTCTGCTTAGTTTTGTCTTAAAAGTTGTTAATCAGTGCTTAATTAAGTTAGTAAAACCTTTTTAATAAATACCATAAGTTAAAAAGGCCATTTTCAGTTCAAAAATCCCAAGACAGCACCCTAAAGGAGTGTTTAGTTCTAAGCAGTCAACCAGTCAAACCTTTAGTTACTGTAGATTTACCATAAGCCCAACTTTTTTCAAGCTTATTTTGGTCCTTATAAGCTGTTTCCAGATTCTGATAAAGCCATATAGTAGGAAATCAAGTTTTTAGCAGCCCTTGTTCAATTCAGACATCAGTAAGCTCAAACAAGCCATAATAAGCCACAGGCTTATTTAGCCTTCAACTTTAGCATTTTCTGAGTCCCAGTAGTCCATTTAGTGTATTCCCAAAGTCCTAGAACCCCTGCACACTTGTGCACACTTCTGCACAACTCTGCACACAGCAGACTCAGTATATACTGAGTTGTTTAAGCTGCTGATCTCAACTGATTTGTGGCTTATCTAGATAAGCTATGGCCTTGCTTTTTGAATTTTTGGATAGCCAGTAGTACTAGCTAACTTTTGCCCCCATAATATTCTATTTCTCAGCTTAATTTAGTGCTTAAATTAGGTCTGCTAGTTGGGGTGTTTGCCTGATTTTTCTGCAATACTAGTGCAACTGCCAATCTTCTTATCAGCTTAATTTCTTGTGCTTATTTGTATTTTTAAGTTGTTTTAAGCTTCTTATAATATATTAAACCTGTCCTGAGCTTTTGGTAAAGTTTTGAGCTTATTAGCTTATTTTTAGCTTATTTGCCCAACTGCTTATTGGCCAAACTGCTTATTAGGGTTTATTAGACTTTTGATTTTAATTTTCCTATATTAAGAATAATATTTTAGACTTATCCTGAATTTTTCAGATTTTTCCTAAGTCATTTGATATTTTTAATCTTTTTAATTAGTTTATAATAGTAATTAAATCATAATAAATAGAATAATAATCAGAAAAATATAATTCTAATTTTCATAATTTTCTTTTATTAAGTAGAATCTAGGAAAAATATAATAATATCTGTAGACCTTAAGAAAAACAAAATAGAAAATAAGTGATAGCTTCTATTTAATAGATTTTATCTTTTTAAATTTTTAATTAAGCACTTTTCATCTTTATAATTTTCTTAGCTTTGTAATAACATAAAATATTTTTAGAAAAAGTTTTAGATTTTTATTTGTTCATTTAGTATTTTTTATAAATTTAAATAGTTTAAAAAGTAATTAAATAATAAATAATTAATAAAAAATTAAATATAAAGTGTAAAAAATATAATTTTAGTTTTAAAATAAGTTTTAAATAATTTTACACTTTTAGGTTTTAATTTCATATATTTCAGTTTTTGTCCCATTTTAGATTTCCCGTTACGCGTTTTTAGTTTAATTAACTCGCGTTTTAATTTTCTTTTGTATATTTGTTTTTCATATATCAATTAGAATTAATCAAAAAGCAAAATCCATATTTCATATCATCTGTCACTCTAATCCAAAACTTTCCACAGTTTGCCCATTCACTCCTCATTGGGAAACGACCCAGGTAATCACTTACCTGGTTTCACACTACACACGAACGTGAGTTTTTGCAAGTATCCTTTTTCACAAAGGGGTGATTTGTATTTATTCACGTGTATCCGTCGTTGCATAATATATATACGTTTTAGCACGGATCACTAATTTAGACTTATATGACACATACAAGAACATACTGCATCACTTCTTAACAACTATTACATCATTCATTCAAACACACACACAAACTCTTTCAAACATTTAAAACACTACACGCTATTCCTAATATACACTTAAATGTCACATACAACACCCTGATGCATCACTGCATTACAACAACTGCATCAATCAAGTAAACACATACACAAAGACTTTTTGACACTTAAAACACTACGCGCCTGATCTAATCTAGACTTATATGACACATACAAGAACTTACCACATCACTTATTACAATTACTGCATCATGCATTCAAACATACACAAACTCTTTTAAACACTTAAAACACTACGCGCCTGAGCTAATCTAGACTTATATGACACATACAAGAACCTACTGCGTCACTTATTTACAACTACTGCATCATGCATTTAAATACACTCAAATAAACTTTTCGACATCTAAAACACAATGCGCGCTACCTAATCGAACAATACTTGCCACAAAACATAACCTACTGCATTACTTCATTACAACTCCTGCATCAATCATTCAAATACACTCACAGAAACGTTTCGACATCTAAAACACACTGCATGTTACCTAACCAAACAATATTTGCCACAATACATAAGCTACAGCATCACTTCATTACAACTACTGCATCACATCATTATCACAACTGCATCAAGCATATAAACACACAGACACTTTTCGACACCTAAAACGCTCTCCGTGTAACCTAATCTAGCATTATATTGCTCAAACAAGTAAATATTGCATCACATTATTACCACAACTGCATCAAGTACACATCACACGCACATACATTTTTTGACACCTAAAACACTCTTTGCCTAACATAGTATAGCATTATATTGCACAAACAAGTCACTACTGCATCACATCATTGCCACAATTGTATCAAGCACACTAAAACACACACACACACACACACATACACTTTTCGACACCTAAAATGCTCTGTGCGTAACCTAATCTAGCATTATATTGAACAAACAAATAACTACTGCATCACATCATTACCACAACTGCATCAAGCACACACACATACACATTTCGACACCTAAAATGCTCTTCACGTAACATAATATAGCATTATATTGCACAAACAAGTAACTACTGCATCACATTATTACGATAATTGCATCAAGAACATAAACACACATAGACACTTTTTGACACCTAAAACGCACTTCACATAACGTAATCTAGCATTACATTGAACAAATAAGTAACTACTGCATCACATCACTACTACAATTGCATCATGCACACAAACATACACACACACTTTTGACACCTAAACGCTCTTCGCATAAAGTAATCTAGCATTATATTGCACAAACAAGTAACTATTGCATCACATTATTACCACAACTGCATCAAGCACACAAACAGACACACATACACTTTTTGACACCTAAACGCTCTTCGCATAAAGTAATCTAGCATTATAATGCCCAAATAAGTAACTACTGCATCACATCATTACCACAACTGCATCACATCATTACCACAACTGCATCAAGCATACAAACACATACACTTTTCAACACCTAAAACACTCTCCGCGTAACCTAATCTAACATTATATTGCACAAACAAGTAACTATTGCATCTCATTATTACCACAATTGCATCAAGCACACAAACAGACACACAAACACTTTTTGACACCTAAATGCTCTTCGCATAAAGTAATCTAACATTATATTTCACAAATAAGTAACCACTGCATCACATCATTACCACAACTGCATCAAGCACACAAACACAAACACATATAGTTTTCGACACCTAAAACACTCTCTGCGTAACTTAATCTAACATTATATTGCACAAACGAGTAACTACTGCATCACATTATTACGACAACTGCATCAAGCACACAACCAAACACAAAGATACTTTTTGACACTTAAAACGCTCTTCGCATAACATAATCTAGCAATATATTGCACAAACAAGTAAATATTGCATCACATCATTTACCACAACTGCATCAATCATACAAATACACACAGACACTTTTCGACACCTAAAACGCTCTGCATGTAACCTAATCTAGCATTATATTGCACAAACAAGTAATTACTGCATCAAATAATTACTACAGCTGCATCAAACATACAAAATATAACCTAATGCATCATTTTTTATCATCAATTTCATCATCAAAAAATACTAATATACTGAAAACGTATTTTAAATGTTTATTACTTTCAGAAACACCTTTTGTTGCCACAATAACCTACAACATCATAATTAAAATAAAAACCTACTGCATCATAATACTTAATACAAATGTATCAGCATTCAAAACAACTGCATCACAATGTAAATTTGTTCCTAAACCCTACTGCATCATAATAAATCTAATACCTTTTCTAATTTACTGAAGAAACAAAACACGATTTTAGTAAGAAAAAATTAACAAAATGATTTAGTAACAAGTTTAGGGTTTGTAAATTAACTTACGAGGATGTTTAAATCGATTGAGATTCGTCTTCACCATAGGTATGATGCAGTAACAATCTGAATGAATTTAGTGCGTGTTTTTATTTGGTGAATTTTTGTGTGTGAGATTTGAGAGAGAAAAGTGTGAAATTATGGGGGGAAAATGATGTATAGATCTATTGTATCTCGTAGAAGTTTTTTTTTTTTTTTTTTTTTTTTTTTTTAGAAAGTTAGTTTTTATTAATACATGTTTGCCCTTCAACTTTGCAGTATTTACAAAACAGCCACTCTGATTTTTTAATCTTGCCACACTAAATCAATGGTTGAGATGACTTCTCATCCTTCTCATTTTAAGCCCTTTTCTCATTGTATCCCCACAATATATATATAGGATAAAGATCAAATAAAAAGACAAATATCCGTACACTACGTAAAAAGATTTTTTTTTTCTAAAAATTCGCGAAAAAATCCAAAAAATTTTCATAAGATCGGGTATGTTGGTGCATAAAAAAGTTGTGAAGGAATTTTTTCTTAAAGTGGATACTTTTTCCAAAAATAAATTATGAAAAAATATATTTGTGCATTAAATCGCTTTTTTGTGCATCAAAAATTTGTTTTTGCACCCAACTTCTTTTGACTTTTTTCATCAAAATAACATTGCGCATCTAACTAAAACAAGTTGAAAATTTTGTGCATCAAAATTCGTTTTTTGTGCATTAATAAAAACTTATAAAAACTTAAAATTAGAAAAACTTCTTTCACAAAAGTTTTATGCACCAACATACCCGATCTTGTGAAATTTTTTTAGATTTTTTCGCAAACTTAAAAAAAAAAATCTTTTTACGTAGTGTACGGATATTTGTCTTTTTATATTAACTTTACCATATATATATACAATATATATATATATATATATATATATATATATATACTAGACTTCAAAGCCCGCCCATTGGGCGGGCATGACTTGTAATTATAGTTTTCAAGGCCCGCCCAATGGGCGGGCATGACTTGTAAGCCCTGCCGGGCATATAAGCCCGCCCACAGGGCGGGCATGACTTGTGATTATCGTTGAAAAAAGTAAGTTTACCAAAAATAAAGATACAAACATACTAAATTACATATGTTGCATACCAATAACTAATACCTTCGTCTAACACGTTGGGCGGGCTATTATTATTATTATATGTCGTACGTCTAATTCCTTCAGGGAGATGTTTAACCATTTTAATGAACTTAAATAATCCAAAAATCCTTTCACAAACTCATCAAAATTTGCAATTCATCCATGAATACACTCTAAATAAACTTAAATCGTCAACAAACCTGCGAATAACATCAAAACTTCATTCCACTTATTTTATTAAGCTTAAATAATTCAAAAATCCGCTACTAACCTTAAAACTTCATTATTTACTAATATTCTTCACACGCAAAGATACTCTAACTAAACTTAATAAAACTTCATTACTTACTAAAAATCTTCACGCGTGAAGATCTCTAACTAAACTTAAATAATCTCAAAAGTTCATTCCTTGCTAACATTCTTCACATGCGAAGATACTCTAACTAAACTTAAATCCGCTAATAATCTCAAAAGTTCATTCCTTACTAATATTCTTCACATGCGAAGATACTCTAACTAAAGTCAAATTCGGTAATAATCTCTAAAGTTCATCCCGAATTCATATGCGAAGATATTCTAACTTAACTTAAATCCGGTAATAATATTAAAAGTTCATTACTTACTGAAAATCTTCACGCGCGAAGATACTCTAATTAAACTTAAATCTGATGATAATCTCAAAAGTTCATTCTTACTAATATTCTTCACATGCGAAGATACTCTAACTAAACTTAAATCCGCTAATAATCTCAAAAGTACATTACTTACATGTAATAATAGTATCGTCTATAGCAACGGCCCTTACTCATCTATAACAACAAAGACTGATATAAATTTATAGCTATGTTTTTGTCTTCCTTTTACATCTTTTTATTAAGAATCAAAACTTCCAAATTGTAACGACTGTCCAAAGATGCTAAGCAAATAATGAATAGACAGTGTTTCATAACCCGCCCGAGGGGCGGGTTAGCTTTATATTATTGTTTGACAAAATCTAATTAGACGTAAGTAAATAACGAATAACGGCAAATATGAACAAAAATAATGGAAACAAATAGACAGTGTTTCATGTATTATATGTTAAATGAAAAATGATAAGTAACCTATCTAATCTATAATTAAAAGATACAAAATTCTTCACATACGTTAACGTTTATTCAACAATTAAAAGATACAAAATTGTTTCTAAGAATATAGTATATGATTTAATCTCAATTGCGAAATAAAGCTTCGTTATACACAATGTTTGCTGTTGATTTTGTGTAATTATTATCCTTATCACAACAAAGAATATTCAATCCATTTCTGCTCTCCACTCTTAAAACAACCACATATAGTTGTCCGTGTGAGGAAATTCGTAAGAGTAATCATTAGCAAAGAGAATTGGCAATCCTAAACACCTCTGAAGTAGTAAAAAGCTGAGAGTTCTATTAAAAAATTAGATAAGGTTATTGATTAACTTGGTGCTATTTAGAAACTGAGATGCTTTTAGAATTATAGTCAATGTCAAAATATTGATGATGAATGCTAAGTACACAAATGATGTTGAAAAGTGATACGATGAAAAATTACAATCAATGAATGGTAACTGTTTCCTACTTCAGTGCGTGATGTCAACATCGTCTTCACATCTCTGCATCATATAATGGACTTCATGTTAACTGAATTAAGATCAAATAAAAAGAAGTATAAGCAATAAGAAAATACGTTAAAAGTTAAACTAAAACATGAAACCATAATGTAAATATGACAGTGTTTCTACTACAAAGAGAATGCACGTATAAATTCATGCAATATATAATCGTAATCATAAGTGGATAAAGAGGGATACTGAGTTAAGATTTTGACCATCACTCTGTTTGTGGTTGGGTCTCTATACGTTTTCACATCACTAACTTTTTGAATACAACATATATAATCTGGTAATGCAATTCATAGTTTTCAAAATATGCTTGGTTGATAGATCATAACCATCAGTTTAGAATACATGTTAGAATCGAATCCCGTGCATCTGCCCTTGGTTCTAGCTCGTAGAACGCAACGAATTTGAAGTTTTCATTTTTATATAAGTAATACCTTGAACTGATGCCATCTCGTTGTCAAATTTCGATTCAAATTCACAAACAAATCCCTTTGAACTCCTTATCTTTCCTGTTACAAAAGATCATAAGAGAATAGTGATAAGATATTGGAACCCACAACTAAAAGTAAAAACATAACTTTGAAAAGGAATCTATTATCGAAAACAAAATCTAAAATACCACCAAACATGATAAGTGTTATATCCAGTCATGAGAAGAAATTATTGAGAATGTAACACGATTGATTAAGATCAGACCTTCTTCTTTAAAATGTGTTACATGTTTAATGGCATTAAGATAACCACTGTTGGAGTAATTTCACCTAGTTCAAGAAGAAATAACGGCTCAACAATATTCCGTCTTATCACAGTGATACCTGTTAACTGTTACTCACAGGGTTGCAGCATGTAACATTGAAGTTGTGTGTACATAAACCCAAGTTTTTGCACACTCACTCAGAAACACTGATGTTGCGCATTTGTTTCACATATTGAGTAGCTACTGCTGTTTATGAGCCTCTTGATAGTTGCCAAACAAATTCAGCACGGAAGTGTTTAGGATCCTTTAGATGCTAAATATTGATAACGGGGATATGATTTTTAACCCATAGGATTGTTTGTCAGATAGGTATTCATCAAAGGTGGCAAATTGGGCAGCTTGAGTAATGGGTCAAAAGTGGTTGGGTGAACTAATTTCATGCCCAGTTGTATTCTATACTTGTGTTCATCCATAGCCACTTAACTACGCTTTGTAGTTTCATTGGTTAACTTTATCTTGCTTTCTATGGAAGAAGAATGGGTTGATTACAAATCAAAATATTCTTTATCTTACCCCTGATTTTTTAATAGGTCAAAATGAAGCTCAAAGGTCATCATAAACAAATTACAGGACTTGCTTTTTCACAGACTTTGAACTCACTCGTTTCAGCTGGAGTTGATGCTCAGGCAAGTGGCAGATTAATGGAATTCATTTGCTGTTATATTTGTTGGAAAACCTTCCCTTACTTCATGTGTTATGACTAATTACAGCTATGTATCTGGAATATTAACGGGTGGGAAAAGAGAAAATGAAGAACTATTCAGTCGCCACCTGGGTATACTAAATCCCAAATCCTAAAGAAAAAAAAATGAAACTTTATTTTCAAACTCTAAACCCAATCCAAACCTCTAAACCAAACGGGCCCTTAGTTAATTTTTCTGCATAAAAGATCATACTTTATAGTTCCGAATAACATGAAAATAAGTAGGTTACCTGTGATAGTTTGGACAATTAACTTCAGTAGCCAATGGAAAAAAGTGATCAACAATAGCCTGTTGGCGTCGCGTTTGGAGGATTTCGGGGTATCCATTTACCGTATTCTTTCGCTTCTAAGGTCTTGTTTTTGTCCCCTGGTTTCATATGTATGAACGAACATCATAAGTTCATGACAGTCAAATTTCATCCTATCCCGCCTGCTGCAGTCTCTGGATCGACTGATGGTATTGAGCTCAGTGTAAATGCCAATATGGAACAAATAAACTTGTTTCTTTAACCTGAACTTATGAGCACGAAAGCAAGCTTTTAAATCCGCTCGTGTATTCCTTCAAAATATATATATACAATTCAAAACTTAATAAAAGGCCGACTTAATCGAAAAGAAAGTGACATACTTGCTTTAGGAGCAACATATTTATGAGACAAACCAAAAGGAAGAAAGTCAAACTTAACAATGCGTTTAGCAATTCTAATAGAAGATGGAAAATAACGTAGTGGGCAAACGCAATCATGAGAAAATATAATAATCATCACTGCTAGCCCTGCAAATGCTACATTTCCAATCAAAGTCTCCAAATTTGAGTATTTGGTTCACTATGGATCCTGCCATTGCTGAAAATATTAATATAAGTGTTCCCACAAATTATGCTCCCAACTGCATATCAGAAATACCACAATAAATATATAACTCTACTATTCGTTTAACATATCATTCTAAGATGTAGAAAACGAAGATACCTTTCACGAAAGTGAAACATCAGAAACTCGAAAATCAATCAAGTAACCCTCGTTCTTTAAACTTCCTCTTTCTTACTCGTCCACTTCTGATTTCGTGTTGCCATTGACCCACTTATCCGTTGGTGCATTTACTGCATAAGAAGTAACACTATAGTAATTAATATGTGCAATTCTGTACAAAAATGCATTTCTATAAGCTATGTTTTTCTCCTCACATAGGATGCGTCTATGGAATGGCATGAGATGCCAAGAACGTGAAGAAGCATAAGCAGCTAGTGAGTACCCACCTTGTGTAATGCATCTTCTGCTTACCTGTTTTGGGTTTTGTATATTCACACCCGAGGGCAAATTCCTCTTTTGGGTTTTGTATATACCCAAAATAAAAAGAAATAGGCATAACCGTAGAACTTGAAGATGCAGCCGGTCCTCCACCCAATGTCTGTTGAGATTGACGAAGTCCTCCACGTCTGTGGACCTCCTTGTGCAAAGCTGGTGCCTACAATATAGGATAATATTGGGAAAAAATAGCAAACTTTGTATAGTACTCCGTATAATTAGTTTATAAGTTGTGAGATGCATGAGATATATGAGTATAAGGGCTGTTTGGGTTTAGGATTGCCTATAAGGATTTTCAATGTGCAATCCAAACAACCCTTAGTAATATTTAATCTGATAAGCAATCCCATACAGCCAATATGAGTGGTTTCAATAAGCAAAATAAGATATAATCTAATAGTACCAGAAGTGAAGCTACTTAGCATTAACAACATTTTGAGGTAAAAATAATAATCAAAATCTTTTGATAAAATGACTAAATTTGTTATACTTAATGACTCTTAGACACAAACAGATAGAATATTATAGTAGCAAACTTTAAAGCTAAGAGCAGCAACAGGCTGCAAATGCATGGAATACCCAGCTGCATTTCCTCGGTTTCTCTCTTCTATCTGTGCTATTTCTTGATGCATTAAATACATCGGTGCTCCTCGTTGGTTGTTCAAAATGGTGGTCTGTGCTCCTTCTTGAACTGTTGTGCCTATGTGACGGTGATTTCTCATCTATTGAGATGAATTTCTGTAGATGCCTGTTGTATTCCGGATACAGCTCTAGCGTGAATAATGGTGATAATTTTAACCTTTCACAACTTCATACACAAAATTCTCTAAGACCAGCTTACACTTCCATTTGAGCTTTGTACCTGAACACATGACAAAACACACATAAAGCATCTGATGCAGATTTTAAGGCTATCTTATGATATAGGTACTTATAATTTTCATTATATATGCTATTTTTGGATACGTCAAGAGTAAGGAGACCATGCAGTGACCCAAGCTCTTGAGGTATAGCACCTGAAAGGTTGTTATCGCTCAAGTTTAAATTTAACAAACTTTTCATCTCCCCAAACTCCTTTGGAATTTGCCCAGACAACTGATTTGTGTTCAGCAGTAGCTTAGACAATTGTGGACTTCCGATTCCTTGTGGTATAGAACCGGATAACTTGTTGTACTGATAGACAGAAACTGAAGGCTTCTCAGGTTTTTTAACGATGAAGGGATTGAACAATTGAGCTGATTTTCTCTCAAATCTAATCTAGTGAGAGACTTAATATTCCCTAATTCAGTAGGAATGGGCCCAGATAGTTGATTATTGGTCAAATATAATTGAGTGAGAGACTTCAAATTCCCTAATTCAGTTGGAATGGGTCCAGAGAGTTGATTTCCCCACAAATAAAGGTGTGTCGAATAGGTATCCATCCAATAACCACTACTGATGTTTAGCCAACAGGGGCTGATTATTTACATATTGGAACATCACATATTTGATGGTGATTAAATTATACAATAGCATTTTAATACGTGTTATTAATCAGTTATTACCACTTTCACCATCTGAAGCGCCTTCAAGCTTTGCAAAAACTTATTAGCGAAGATTAAATTAATCAATATGACATCCGGATGCTAAAGGTACTGCTATAAGAAAGTGGGGGTTGGTATCTTGAGCTGTTGTACATACCTTTAGCATATCGCCGATATTGCAGACAAATGTTCCAGGAATTGGAACTGCTGATATCCATTCGCCTGAAAGGTTTCTTACCTTCACAAAATCCAGTTAAGTGACTAAAAGTTAGCATATCAAAACCATAATAGCACAATTAAATCACACGCCTAATCATCAATCATGATCAAAATTGCCAAAATTTAGGGGACTACAAAATGAGAAGATCATGTGTTCATGTCTTTTGGTATACATCGCGTTAAATATCTATTGGACAAATGGATCATGTGAGTGCATAGTGTTTTTAATAGTGCCACATTCTAAGAATGCTTTTAGTGGAACTTTAGAATGTAACAAACTGACCTGAAGCGCAGTTTTGTCATCATCCTGATTAACCAAAGTCAATAAACCTGCAACATTCCAGATAATTTTCACTTGACCTGCACTAAAATTGAGTAAATCCCGAGTCTAAATTTGAGGAACTTACCTTAATCAGTGTGAGCCCCACTGGATTTATTTTCACAAATGATGAAAGCATGGCAAGAAAAAAAAAGATTAAATGAGAACCAACAAATCAGGAAATAAATAAGTGTTACCAAATAGAGGTACCGAATTACCATCCAACATCGTTCTTTGGCAAGCCCTCATCACTTATAGTTGAGGCACCAGGGTAACCTATTATACGCAATACCCAAAATGGATCTCCAGCTATTTTGCCTTCGAATTCATCTACTGAATCCCTCGCATGATTTTTCTTGATAGCTCTGTTAGTGACCATCAAATCGCATAAACAATGAAGAACTGAAGGGAAATAAACAAATGGGTGCGAACTATATACCAATAGCATCGAAGTAAGATACCTGTGCAAAGGGTAAGATACTCCTCCATCAATTTCTTAAATTTTGGAGGGTCCGTTGGCCTGTCAGAAGACAAAAAATCACAATATTAGCGACATGCTCCATCAGTTATCCCAAAAAGCTTAAAGTGTGTAATAGGCCCCTCAAGTAGGCAAAAATGAATCAACACAAATATAAATAATGATATGAATATGAGATTCAACTAAAATATAAATAATGATTAGTAGAATAGTGATATGAATATGAGATTCAAAGTTTGATATACCATCTGTTGTTTCCTACTAATGGGTCGGAAAGATCTCCATATATCCCCTTGCTTAGTTCTCTATAACACTAAGAGAAAACGCAATTATAAGATGACAGGAAAGACAAATCACTATATCCATCTGATGGATAAGAAAATCACTATGGCAAGCAAGATTACACTTAATGAACACTGAACCGCATTTATTTAGTTTTAAGAAAATATACATTAACTTACCTGTAACCAGCAATGTTCCATGATCATTATAGGCAGGTGAACTTCCACACACATTTTGTGGTGGTCTATTTATGCCTGCAGAAAAACAAAAACGTTAAAGATTAAGTTGAAATTGTCTGCTGCGGAATATAAATAGTAATTTGCAAACGCCAACAAAAAAATAACAGAAAACAAAAAAAAAACACATTACTTTCTATAACATTACGCGCTGGGCGGTTGCTAAAATGACCATGCATTGCCGTTCCAGCATTACCGCCAAAAGCTGAATTCCTAGTAACAGATTCAGATACACATACAGGAGGAGCATAACCATTATTAGAATATCAAAAGACGGAACAATCTACCGCTGCGATATATCCCTAACAGTTAGCACAAACATGTTTAAAGATATGTCATAAATGAAAAGCGAACAAAAAAGAAATTAACTAACGTACGCATATCATTATGAATGGGAGGATCAGGTATCGCAAACGTAATTATTAGCCAAAATCTCGCAATGTGACCTTGCTAAAAGAGTAAGAATTGAAGATTTGGGTGTCATTAGTTAGATTCACATTTGTGGTGCTTCATGCTATATACATAAGATCAACCGTGGAGGAAACATGGAGAAAGATATTACTTAGCAAGGTGGCTATAGTTCAGTTTTATCACAAACTGGGTCAAAAATATTTTTGAGATCAATTCCACTTGTGCACTCAAATACACATACAGGAGGAGCATAATAATTATTAGAATATCGAAAGACGGATTTGAGATCAATTCCACTTGTGCACTCAGATACACATACAGGAGGAGCATAACCATTATTAGAATATCGAAAGACGAAACAATCTACCGCTGCGATATATCCCTAACAGTTAGCACAAACATGTTTAAAGATATGTCATAAATGAAAAGCAAACAAAAAAGCAATTAACTAACACGTACGCATATCATTATGAATGGGAGGATCAGGTATCGCAAACGTAATTATTAGCCAAAATCGCGCAATGTGACCTTGCTAAAAGAGTAAGAATTGAAGATTTGGGTGTCATTAGTTAGATTCACATTTGTGGTGCTTCATGCTATATACATAAGATCAACCATGGAGGTAACATGGAGAAAGATATTACTTAGCAATATTGCTAATATATTCTCAAAGAAATCATGTAGCTCACCAACATTTGTACCCAACCGATGGCGATTTTGCCTGTATGAGTGTCAATTCACCGATCAAGTCCACCATGATCACGGTGTTTCCTCGAGTCGTCTTCCTAAAGCGTTCTTCCTGTTTCAACGTCAGGTATTTTCATAGACAAATAGATCAAGACGTACCATAATATGTATTCATACAAAGTCCTGAGTACTCCTGTCTCAAAGAAGCATTTTTTATCAAATCCTTAACACTTTTAGAGATAACGTGCCATGGGTCTTAGGAGAAGGCGAGTTCACCCTGCAAGATCTCCCTAAACACATAATTCCTACTTTCTATAACCACCTGCAATCATGACAAAATTTATTTCATCTTTTGAGTGTGAAGCAAATAAATAAAAATTTATATGAAATTTATTTCATCTTTGTAATTTCACCCATATCAAAAACTTTCACAAAAATGGGTTAAAAATGCTACTTATGGTAACCACCATTAACCACTACAGGATCCCCTTTTATAAAATATTTCAAAAGATGAAAAAGTAAGACCAAAAAACCACAAACCTTATGCAAGATAAATTTTATTACCGGCCTTCTGTTGTCATTCTGTTTGAGATACAACCAAAACCTAGCTGCAAACAACTACCAATAACCAAAACCACCAACCGGAACTACCTGAAACCACCTAACCACCGAGAGATGGTGGCGAATTCGGCAGAAAGTGGGGCGATCAGGTTATGGTGGCGGCAGTCGGCGGTCGTCCAGAAAGAGAGCGGCACTTATTTGTGTTTTAGGTTAGAGAGAAGAAGGTTACGTGTGTTTTGTGACTAACTAATATGATGACAGTAAAATAAAATAAATAAATAAAACCTCTTGAGAAAACTTAGCATGCTACTTCCAAATAACATCTGGTATTATCAAACCTGCAGACAAAAAAGAAGATGAGCGTGAGAGAATTGATGAAAGAAAAAGGCTGAGCAAAATATAAAATTAGGGTTTGGAGAAAAAGTATATTATGAATGAACGTGAGATTTTTTTTACGTATATGTTATGATTAGGGTTACTAACTTGTAGGGATTCTCCTAATTATCTCATATATTTGTTTGCATAGGTTTATAGATTTGGGCTTGCAAGATATAATAAAAAAAATGTGTTGGTCTAGTGGTAATCAACTTTGTTGATGTTACCAACACCTTAAGTTCGAATCTTGCAAATGGCAAACTTTAGTTGTATTTTTTAAATTTTCGAAATTAGAGGTCAACATGCGAATTTTATTTGGTCAAACTTTGCTTAGGTGGAATTAAGGCCTGCTTACTGGGCAATCCAGCCTGCTTATTCATCAATCAGGCTGCTTACTGAGCAATCCTGCATTTGATGACGTCATTCGCATCTTGTTATATATATGATGTAGATATATATATATATATATATATATATATATATATATATATATATATATATATATATATATATATAATGGAAAATATTAGCTACAATTTTTTGTTGTCAATTGGATACAATTTTGTGCTATAAATGTGGGTCCCTGATTGATAGTAGAATCGATGCACAGGTTCCAAATGTTTCAGGATTGAATTATGCACAAGATTAACAAGAATAGATTCTAATGAGTATCACAACATAATAACGATTATGTTGTATGTATTGTGTGATCATATTACATGATGACAACTGATAACAGAAACAAAGAATATTGGGTTTTGAACCCTTTATTGAATATGATATTATAACTAAAAAGGGTTGAGTTGTTTACAGACATTTGATCCCTATATATACTAAACTAAGAGGCATGATATGAAAGGTTGTGATGGTTCACAAGAACCAACAGACATGACCTTTCATGAATAACTGCCTACTAACTGTAATTAACTAATCTTACTAACTGTCATTGTCTTCTATCTATTGGGTTTGTTGGCCTGCTGGCCCAAACCAGAAAACTTATGCAGCCTTATTGGCACTCTAACAAAGATTAATGGATTATAATTTCCAACATATGCCCCCCCCTAATCTATTAATCTTTGTTTATTCAATCTTCTTGTTCCTTGATTCTTCCTGTTCATGATTTCTTTCTCTTCTGCTTTCTTTCTCTTCTGTGCTGTTCTTGCTTGTGCTTCCTGTCTCAATTAATTTTGAGTTTCCATCTTGTTTGCTTGATACTTGTTATTGAGATCTTCTAATTTTATTCCAAAGTGCTCAATCTTCATTTCTCCTTGACTGTCCATTCCATTAGGTTTTGTCACTGGATCTTCATGATCTCCTAGGCAGTTCCTTTAGCCTCTTGAAACAAGTCCTTATGTTTCAATTTGTGACACCCTGGTTGTGCTATAGTAGCATTTGAAAACATCCAAGTATGATTGTAGCATCTCTTGATCTCTTTACCATATTCATTTGATAGGCCAAGTATCTCTTCAATATAACCAAACCATGTTGAACGCAAGTTTCTTGCAATTCCAGGATCTTTTACAGGTTTCTTTCTTCTTCTTTCAGGATCTTTTAACCGTGGGCTCTGATGCCACTGATAGAACACTGGATTGTTGAAATTCCAGGATCGAATAACATCAAACAAGTATCATGTTTGATAGTAGAATCGATGCACAGGTTGTATTTCACAGGTTCCAAATGTTTCAGGATTGAATTATGCACAAGATTAACAAGAATAGATTCTGATGAGTATCACAACATAATAACGATTATGTTGTATGTATTGTGTGATCATATTACATGATGACAACTGATAACAGAAACAAAGAAGATTGGGTTTTGAACCCTTTATTGAATCTGATATTATAACTAAAAAGGGTTGAGTTGTTTACAGACATTTGATCCCTATATATACTAAACTAAGAGGCATGATATGAAAGGTTGTGATGGTTCACAAGAACCAACAGACATGACCTTTCATGAATAACTGCCTACTAACTGTAATTAACTAATCTTACTAACTGTCATTGTCTTCTATCTATTAGGTTTGTTGGCCTGCTGGCCCAAACCAGAAAACTTATGCAGCCTTATTGGCATTCTAACAAAGATTAATGGATTATAATTTTCAACAGTTTGATGGGATGTGTGGGAGAGACGTCGTGTGTTGGACTGCGATGATTAGTGCTTATGAGCAAAGTGGGAGAGGTGGGACGGCGTTGGAGTTGGTTAAGGAGATGCAAGATGAGGGTTTAAGGATGGATTGGGTTACTTGTGTGACGGTTGCTTCTGCTGTTGGACAGTTAGGTGATGTGAAAAGTGGTAAAAGTGTTCATGGGTATGCTGTGAGGAATGGGTTTTTAGATGAGGTGCCTGTTGTTAATTCGATTTTGGCGATGTATGGGAAATGTGGGGAGGTTGAGTATGCCGAAATGTTGTTTGAGCACATGAAGAAAAGATCTGTATAACGTGGAACTCTATGCTTACTTGCTGTACACAAAATGGTTTAGCCAGTGAAGCTTTGTCACTTTTTGAACAAATGAAGCTATCTGATGTGAATCCTAATGAAGTGACAGCATTAGTACTTGTTTCAGCTTGTGCTTATCTTGGTTCCCGACAACACGCAATCAAAATCCATGATTTTATTACACTAAACAATATAGAAATCAATCTGCCATTGTGGCATGCAATAATAGACATGTATGCCAAGTGTGCAGATTTGGACGTTAAAATTGTTTCAAGATATACCACTAGACCAACTTCATGTGAGCTCTTGGAACACTTTAATCGCGGGGTATGGAATGCATGGATATGGAAAAGAAGCACTTAACGTCTTTAACCAGATGAAAGAAGAAGGCTTTCAACCAAACCACATCACATTCACTTCTGTTCTTTCTGCTTGTAGTCATGCAGGGCTTATCGATGAAGGAAAGAAGTGTTTTTCAGAACTGGAAATATTTGCAGTGGTACAAGAACCGAAGCATTATGCTTGTATGGTTGATATGCTTGGTCGGGCGGGACAGTTAAATGAAGCTTATGAGCTGATAAAAAATATGAAATTACAGCCGAATGATGAAGTTTGGGGAGCTTTACTTTTGGCTTGTAAAAGTTATGGAAATACAAATTTAGCAAGAGTTGCTGCTGATAATCTTTTCAACCTTGAACCAGAGCATACTGGATACTCGTATTATGTACTATTGTACTAATGTCAAATATTTATGCAGATTCAAAAAATTGGGAACAAGTTGGAAAATTGAGACAAGATATGAAAAATAAAGGTTTAAGAAAACCTGCAGCACTTAGTTTCGTTGAATTTAATAACGAATTACATGGTTTTCACACTGGTGAACAGTTGGATTCGTTTACAAGAGACGTGTATCAGAAAGTGGAGCAAATGATTACAGAATTAAAGACGGTGGGTCATGTTCCTGATTTATCTTGTGTATTTCATGATGTAGAAGAGAAAGATAAGGATGGTATGCTTATTTATCATGGTGAGAAGCTAGCGTTGGCTTTTGGTCTCATGAATATTGATCCAAACTTGCCTATCCATATAACAAAGAATCTTAGAGTATGCACTGACTGTCATTCGACTTTTAAATTGGTTTCTCGTGTGTATGGAAGAAAAGTTATTGTAAGAGATGTGAACCGTTTTCATCACTTTGAAGATGGTTTGTGTTCCTGCAACAATTATTGGTAATCCAGAGCAGGTGAACAAAAAATATCTTCATAACCATCAAGTCAGTTTCTATAGATTCTGCCCTTGTAACTCAACTAAGAAACATTGTAGTAGTTCTGATTCCAAATATGTATCAGGAGTAAATTGCATTTTTGGTCCCTAAAGTTTGGCGAAATTGCAGATTTGGTCTCTAACGTTTCGAAAGTGCAACGGTGGTCCTCATTTTAAAGTTTTTGCTGCATGTTTGGTCCCTGATCAACATGAAATGACTAAATTACCCTCGCCTTCTTCTTGTTCTATTTACTTTTCGGCTTTCTTACATAAATGGTCCCTGTGTTGTCGCACGTTTTACAAACTTAGTCCCTTTTTCTTTTTTCTCTTTTTTTTTTCTGAAAAGTTAATTTCGAAATTAATTTTTTTGAAAAATTATTTTTTTTCGAAATTAATTTTTTTAGAAAAAATTTTTTTTTCGAAATTAATTTTTTTTTCGAAATTAATTTTTTTTCGAAAAATTATTTTTTTTCGAAATTAATTTTTTTAGAAAAAATATTTTTTTTCCGAAACGGCTTTTGGTCTCGGCTGGAAGGCATGATGTCGAACCAACCTCACGGACTGAAAATGAAGTCGCAAGCCAAACGGCTTCGACCCAAGTCGTTATACGGAACAAACAACCACACAAATCAAATCAAAACTAACATTCAACAAAACCAAATCCGTTTCCCCTAGTGGGTCTCGGCTACAACGCAAACCCATGAAACAATAACCAAATAAGATTCCCCAAAAGCCACGACATAAGCTCGTACCCAAGCGTATGATTCTCGGTACGCAACTCCAAACACAAACGTAACACAAACATGACGATACCAAATTATTTAAACTCGTTTTTATATAAAACCCACTTCAAAACCCGTTTTCACCCGCACGATTCACGCTAAAAATGTGGGTCGTTATTTGGAATGAACCCTTGGGTTATTCTTTTCATTTCCCACACTTACCAACTCGAGATAATCAATAGAACACGGCGGTGGTGGCGCGTGGTACGGAGTTATCACGCGCGTGGACTTCCAAACAACACAAAAATGGTATGAGCAAGGTGTGTGTGGTGGTGATGGTGGCGTACGATGATGGTGGTGGTGACGTGGGTCTTGTCGGCGGCAGAGAAAGAGGGAGTCGGCTAGGTTAGCACAAGGGAACAAATGAAACAATAAGTTTCATTTGAGATGATATATAGTACTACTAATCCGTTTTTGTCATTTTTTAAACATAATTCATTTCGGAAAAAAATTAATTTTCCTAAAAAAACTAATTTCGATAAAAAAAAATTTCTAAAAAAATTAATTTCGAAAAAAAAGTAATTTTTCTAAAAAATTAATTTCGAAAAAATAATATTTTTTATAAAAAAATTACTTTTGAAAAAAAAAATTTCTAAAAAAATTAATTTCGAAAAAAAATTAATTTTTCTAAAAAAATTAATTTCGTAAAAAATTAATTTTTCTAAAAAAATTAATTTCGAAATTAACTTTAAAAAAAAAAAAAAAAAAAAGGACTAAGTTTGTAAAACGCGCCACAACACAGGGACCATTTATGTAAGAAAGATAAAAAGAAAATAGAAAAAGAAGAAGGCGAGGGTAATTTAGTCATTTTATGTTGATCAGGGACCAAACATGCAGCAAAAACTTCAAAATGAGGACCATCGTTGCACTTTCGAAATGTTAGGGACCAAACCTGCAATTTGGCCAAACCTTAGGGACCAAAAATGCAATTTACTCTATGTATCAGACATTGAAGATTAAATTATCGATCAACATTACTACCGTAAATCTATTAGATTATTACTCCCTCCATTCTCAATGATCATGTTTTAACTTCAAACATTAAAATTTATAATTCAACCAGTCTCATATCACTGTTGATGTTTTTACAATTTTAATGGTAGTTTCTTATTACTTCGTATATTTTTCGATCGATGTACTTATTTTTTTTTTCCACAAAAATATATGCTGATCTCACTTTAAACCGACCGACTCATTTGGTCGGTATTCCCTAAGGGGGCTTGTGCTTGAATTTCAGTAGTGCCTTTGGAAATTGACAGTTGTGGATAGTTGCACAAATTGGAAGATATAACAACAGACTTATGGGTCTTTTGGAAGCCGGATGATACGAAATGGACAAACTTGACTAAAGAAAAGTCAAGTGAATATGCAACCTACTCGGGAACAATACCAAAACACCAGATTCACAGTTTGGATCGAGCCAAAAATGCAGGCTGGCAGGCTGTCTTACTTTTGTTGCTTTGTGATTGCCTGCTGGTTGCTAGACTGAATGTTAAAGTGGGAAAGTGGCAGGATAAAGATGCCTATACACCAGGGTTCAAGGTCTTTAAGCAGGATGAACAAGGAAGAAAGGTGGTGACGAGGAATGGAGCTTGGGTGATCATACTCTGTTATTGGCTGCAATCAAATACTCTGTTATTGGCTACAATCAAGCATTTTGTTAGTCGATCAAAGAAAATACTAAAGCGTTGGGCAATCAACTTCAACTTTAAAAAGACGATGCTAACAAGTAGATTGCCCAACTTTAAAAAGAAGATGCTAACAAGTATCGCAGATGCAATCATGTTGGTATTGTATGCGCATTGTATATTTGCGTCATTGAAACCGTGTGTGGTCTCTGATGTGAAGGAATACACGTGCAAAGCAAGACAAAGAGACCTGTCACATGCTTTTGTAGTTTGTGACAACCAAATATTTGTGTACCGTATGTTGTTTGGGTTAAAGTGATCTGCATATGAAGCAGAGAGAAAGACGTGTATCGTGCTTTTGGAGCTTGTTATATGCCAAACTTTCCACTTTAAAGTCACTTACTACTACGTATGTATGTAACTGTTGCACTCTAGCTCATTGCTTACTACTACGTACGTATGTAACTGTTGCACTCTAGCTCATTGCAAGAACATTTCTAGGTACGCGTACTTGATTGGTAATTCTTTTCATTTAGTCACGTCGATGTCCAGTACTAAATATAACTTGAGATAAATGACCAAATATATGTTTGATGAGGTACAAGTAGTTAATAAATGACCCTCTGATTCGTGCAAAAAATCATAGAAAATTTGACAATTAGAATAGACCTTCATGAAACCATTTATTTGCAATTGAAATCAAAACCACCTTTACAAAATATCCCACGAAACTTGTCTTCAGTTTCTATAGATTTCCAGGCTACAAACTACATATATTACCATTCTTTTAAAATTAGCAACCATGTAAAGTAGTAATGTACAAGAAGACTTACGTCTAGTAACACATGTATATCCAACCAGCTATAGGTACCTTCTGGGCATATACTCGTTAATTCTGAGGGGAAAACTGTAGAACTCCTCGTTTCTACTATCTCCTTTCCGGTGCTGAAATGGGTGCCACCATCCCACACCTCTGTCATCCCGTGCATCATGTGCATCCAACGTGTTGTCTAGTATCGTTCCCACTATCATTGCCACCGTTGGAGGTGAAGAGAATATAGTGTTTAATATACTATTAAACTGCACAAGCAACGAGTCAATTTTTGCTAACACATATTTGAAACTAAATAATTCGATATAAAGAGAAACGATTGATTGATGCTTACCCATCCACCATTAGAATTAACGGGCCCGCGACCAGTGAGAACATAATCAGTGTTCATAACAAAGTATTGGGGTATTGATATTCCGAGAAACAAAGATAATCCCAATATGTAGATGTTTCTCATGGAATTACTGTTTGTAAATTGAATAAATGTAACTCCAACAGAAGCTGGTGAAAGAACAAGCAACTTGTTATATATACTCGTTCAAAAACAAGTGTAGAAATATAAAAAACTAATATTATTCGAAAAATACTCACCAACAAGACCATACAAGACACAGTAAATGGCTGCAAATATTGGCAGAGGGATTGATGCAAAGAAAGCCCCGAATTTTCCTGAAATACATAAATTTACAAGAAATTAGGTACCATGCATGGTGAGACGATTATTAGCGAAATTATTATGAAAGCAAATTGCAGACCAAATATTGAGAAGAAGAGCATGAAAGCAGCTGAAACTTGAACTACTCTTCGACTGCCCACATGAGTAAGGCCAAGAAGTCCAACATTTTCACTGCATCGGGTTTAGAGTACATGAGGTTGTATACAAAGGGTGTTATGCTTAATTAATAGTTGAAAGAATTGGAATGTATAACAAAGGAAATGAGTCGTTACACAGATGCAGCATTCCCAACAATGGAGCCAAACGTCCCGTCAAGTAATTGGCCAATACCCTTCATCATGAAAGACGAACAAATGTTGATTTCAATTTATGCTTGTATCATACAAGGGTGTGTTTGGATGTGCAATTTGAAAGTATTAAAGTGAACATGTGATATTTAATGATAAAGATTTAGAAAATCAACTATATAATAAAACCAGTTGCAAGAGATTTTGTTTAGATGAACTTTGTTGTTTAAAAGTTGTAATAATTAATTATTAATAAAGATATATTTGGGTATTTGGAAATTTTGGATTAGTTAAAAGAATTAATTTACAAATTTTAAAATGAGCATTTTATGAGATGTCTTTTAGAAATTATTTAACCCTCAGATTATGAACTGATGATTGTGACCCCAAGTCACAATTATCAGTTTTAAAACACAAATTCAAGTCATAAGATAGACATAACCGAAAAGAATAGAGTATGGATTGGTAGAAACCTGGAAACCAATGCTTCGGCTAAGGACATGTGCTGGAGGGGGAGTAGCACCCGCAAAACGTGATGCAGCAAAAAAAGTTCCTGTTGACTGCACAAAAAAGACTAACAAAACTCACAAAATGAAAGAAACGAGAAAAAGAATAACAAAAAGAAAGAAGAAAGAATAGACCTCTGCTGTTGAAACAAGAGCAGCACCCATCATTCCAAAAACGTGACTTGCTCTAAATATGGGAGCACCCCATTGAAACGGATACGACATTCTGATCCTAAAATCAGTTAACAAGAACAACAAGTCAGGAAAATTGGCTCCGTGAACATGCGACATAAGGGCAACGTTGTAACTTACCATGGAGCAGTTTCCATGAGGTAGGAACGATCTGTTCTGCAACTTTGTTTTGTTGCCGCACCAACATTATTGTAAGCACCAGCTACAGTGAGAAGAGCAGCAAAAGCCCACACAAGTGCAATGCAAAAAAGCAAACCAAATCTTTCAAGAATAGGGTGCGCTCGATGGTGGAGCCGCTTCATATACTATCGCATAACATCAACCAATTTTCATCATAGATACATACACAGTTACACACATATATACATACGCAAATTAGTAAGTATGTACCTGTTGAAGGACAACCAAAAATATAAGCATAGGCAGGCCTATCTCCACACATCTGGCAAGCTGTAATTACATGATGTAACAAAGATTATTAGTTTGATTATTTAAAGTGGAGTCATAAGTATTAAAGACTTCAAGATATAAACTATCGTACCTGAGGAAATCCCCTTCCAAATAAACCAAGACCGGTTATAGACACGTATGCAACGATAATAACAGGACTAAATAGCCTACATTAAGCCCAAAAAACCGTGAAATTAGAAAAAGCAAGTTGCTCTGTAAAACATAATGCAATACAATTGAAGATGTTGAACTGAATAAAGTAAAACATTACTTTGTGAAGTCTCCCCATGCCCTGCTAAATCCAAGAATCATATTGATGAACGAAGATATTATTAGTGATCCGTGAATAGCCCTCATAGTGTGATGGAATCTCTAAAGTTTAAAACATAAAGAACCAAGACGAATGTTGGATACAAAAGGATAAAAACCTACAGTTAGAAATATGTTTAATTAATAAATATGCATACCTCACGCTCAGATCTGAAGTCTTCATCCATAAGATCTTCTATTATTGTCAACACTGATAAAAGATAAGCAAAAGAAGGACCCATGACGGTAGGAAGCCTGCTACCAATTAAAGTTTGCAAAAGGGTATTCAAACCCGATGTAAATAGAACCGCTTGAATTACACGAGCTTTATCACCCTATATAAACCAATAGAGCAACAAACTTTAGTAACAATAAGCTCATTTTGCAACTTTTTTCTTATATTTTGATTAGCTTGATTATCGAAACTGATAACATAAATATGTAAAAAGACGCACATGACTACCACCCATTGTAGGAACAAGCTTCGTAGCAATCATTAAAACACTACCCAGCATCACAATATAGTGTTGGAAACCAAGGAAAACAGTTTGTGCTGCAAAAAAAAAAAAATTAATGAAGCAGTAAGAAACATAAAATAATGTCAAACACAAGTTTGAAGGTCAAACTTAACAAGACTAACTAAATAACAATAATATATTAAAATAATAAAGAACAAATTTTGAAGGTCAAACTTTACATTCCCTCCACATCAAAGACTAAAGATAAAATTAATACAGATCGATTACAATAATAACTAACCAACATATGTTATATTATTAGTATTAACATTCTACAAGCAACCAAATTCCCTGAAACTTTTATAAATTTTAAGGCTATTTCTTAATTAGCTTGCTTGACATCAGGTCCTAAAAAGTCAAACTGTATATCCTTTTATTCCCTAAAATAGGTGCTCTGCTAATATTCACATGAATAACAAATATAAATCTATAACTTCTTTTTTTCACATAAAAAGGGACTTTTCACAAGATTCAGTAGGAATCAAACTGAATCAAATATAGGTTTATAAGCTAAAAAAAAGACCCAAAAAAGAGCTTACAAATCAAGAAAACTTACAGCTTCATATCTTAAATTTTAACATACAATATTTTCATAGTTATCAACTTCATAAACCAATAAAAGTTCAAATTTTAACAAGAATTAAACCATATAACCAAAAGAAGCCAAGAACAAAGATAGCAAAAAGGGTATCCAAATATATAAACTTACAACTTTTTTTAGCTTAAAAATCCAATTCTTATAGCTTCAAAACATCACAGAAATGAAAATAACAAATTAAAGATTTTATAAGAATAACAAAAAGGGTATCACAGAAACAACTTCTTAAAGCATAAAAATCAATCTTTATAACAATATTAAAAAAAACCAACAAATATCAAGAAAAAAAAAGGTGAAACAAACCCCATGAAGGATTAGAATGGATGCAATAGTTAAGCTGAAGAAGCTGTTCAGATGGAGGAAAAGCTGGTCCTCTAGCTGCACCTAGTGGCTGATGGATGGTCATCGGCGGTGGCATCACCGGTGGATGTTGGTGTCCATTTTCCACCATAACTAATTTTTCCGACTGCCTTAATTATTTAGAAAATTTCAGATATTTAGAAGAAATGTTCCATAAATGAAAAAACAAGTACAAATAGTTTGTGGCTTCTAGCATGTGGTAAGAGTACGTGTGTGAGAGAGAAAGTGTGTTTAGTGTGTGAAGGAGAATGTGTCTTTGTCAGGTTTGGAAAGCCGCAACAGACAACATACAAACGAGAACCACTACTCAATGTTGGTGTGTTTTCATTTTCCACATGTAAATAGCGTTTTTCTGCCTTTAACGCGTAAAAATATTGTTTAGATAGATAATTACAAATTAACTAAAGCTAAATGTGAGAATTTTTAAAAATGCAAAAATCGAATTTGGGTTCACAACTAAGTCAAGAATTTTGCAATTTTTATTTGCTCATGTGCAACCGTGCTACTGCGCAACCCTATTAATAATTTAACATGTGTCATGACAAAAGATACCATTCTAATTATTTGGTGACACACTTGTCACATTTTGAATAGGGTCGCACATTTGTCTTGCTCGACAGGCGGCTGTGCGACTGTGCGACCCATTCAAATTGTGACAAGTGTGTCACCAAATGATTAGAATGATATTTTTTGTCATGCCACATGTCAACCTTTTAATAGGGTCGCGCAATAGAACGGTCACAAATGACAAAAATTGGAATTTGCAACATTCTTAACTATACTGTGGACACAAATTCAATTTTTGGTGTATTTTTAGAATTTCCCTTTTTAAAAATTGTCTAAATGCGTATTTTGCTAACTTAGTCATACTTCAAGATTTGATATGCATAGCAAAACTGTTTTTGAATGTTGATATATCTAAGGGCACTCCCAACGGTGGCGTTAAGCCTGCGTTAAAGATACTAAAGGGTGCGTTAAAGTGGCGTTAAAGGTTGGAGGGGTGATGCATTAACGCAGCATTAAGGGACCGAGATAAACCCTTAACGCTGCGTTAAGGGTGCGTTCGGTAAAAAAAAAAACCATTCTTGGCCCCTAAAACGGCTGAACTAGCCGTTAAATTCAAAAAAAAATTACATTTGCGCCCCTTGTGTTTTATATCCGTTGGTGAAACGGCTAGTTGTAAAAATAAAAAAAAATTCAAAACCATTTTCACTCTCCTATAAATACCCATTTAACACCACATTTTTTTTCACACTTCCACAAATCAATATACTATATCATATACTTTCATCTTCAACCTTCCACACACAAAAAAGATGTCCGGCTTCAACCTAAACGACGGCGACGATACCTTCTTTAATCTCCTAAACACCGGGTGGAATAACCCAAACGCCGGGTCATCTTCAAACCCGAACCCACTTGGCTTGTCGAGCCAAAAACTTTACGAACAACATCAACAAATGTTATATTACGAACAACAACAACAAGCGAATCTAAACACCAATTTCTCCGATCTTCAATTCACCCAACATTCACAACAATCTCAAACCGCAACCCATGATGTTCCCGATACTCCAACGTCTCCTCCAAAGCCACACAAGCCGCGTATCAAACGAAAGGCCAGAAAAACAAAAAACCCCAAACCTTTGGAGGATGATGAAGAAAACACCAACATCATCAAACGTTGGAACCCACAAGAGGAAACGTGTTATGTTGCCGCGACGGAGGATTCAGAAGTGAGTCAAAATCAAAGCAAGGATACATTTTGGCAACGGGTGAAAAATATATTTTTGTGGTTCGCTTATTTCACATTATACATACATGTCAGAAAAAATGATATATATATATATATATATATATATATATATATATATATATATATATATATATATATATATATATATATATATATATATATATATATATATAGTCAATAAACGTTAAACATTATACATCCTTGAAAACGAATGATGCAATTTTTTTTTATTATCTTCTAATGTGATGTTAACATGAGGGGTATTTCGTCTTTTGTTTGTAACAGTTATTTTGAAGTTTACTATTACTATTATTACTATTATTATTATTATTATTATTATTATTATTATTATTATTATTATTATTATTATTATTATTATTATTTTATTTATTAAGATTGTTATTTAGTATTATTTTATTTTATTTTTTCAATTTATATATATTAATATTATTATTACGACATTTTAAAAAAAAATTATTAAATTCTTTACATTTAAGTTTTCATTTTTATTATGATATAATTTTTTATTTTCATTTTTAATTTTTAGTTATTTTATGATTATTATTATTATTACTTTTAAATTTTTATATATCCATTATTATTATTATTATTATTATTATTATTATTTATTTTTAATTTTATATTTTTACTTCAAAATTTTATATTTTTTAATATTATTAGTATTTATTTTTAGTTGTTTTTATTCTTATTATTTTATTATTATAATTATTAATATATTATTATTATTTTAAAAGTCACTTTTCATCTTTTTTAATTTAAACCATCTTTATTCGTCTTAGATAAAAAAAAACACACACAAAACCCTTCTTAACAAAATCATCTTTATTGATAAATTGGGTGGGATAAAGATGATTTTGCTTAAAAAAAAGGTTTGTATGTATTTTTTGTTTCAAGAAAGTGAGTAAAAAGGAGTTAGAGTTAAAAAAAAAGGTGAGAAGTGGGTTTTAACAACAACAATAATAATAATAATAATTAAAAATAATAATAATAATAATAATAATAATAATAATAATAATAATAATAATAATAATAAAATAGATATAAAAATTTAAAAGTATAAGTATAAAAATAAAAATAAATAAGAATAAAAGTTATAAAACTTTAAAATTTTAAAAGAAATAATAATAATAATAATAATAATAATAATAATAATTTAAAAAAAATAAATAATAATAAAAATAAAAAATTGTCTATAAAAAATTTAAAAGTTAAAACAAATTAATAATAATATTAATAAAAATAAAATGAAAAATTAAGGTAAGATAATAATAACAACAACAACAACAACAACAACAAGAACAACAATAATAATAATAATAAAGTGATGTTTTATAATAATAATAATAATAATAATAATAATAATAATAATAATAATAATAATAAACTGCAAAATACATCCATGTTAGAATCAAAAAGATAAAAATGCCACTTATTTTAGAACTACGCTAAAGGATAACATAAAAAAATTTGCATCGTTCATTTCATAAAAGTATAATGTTTAACGTTTATTGACGGAAGAATGTAATGATATATGATATGAAAAGGGTTAATAGACAAATATATTACTAAAGTTTGCCAAAATGTTCACATAATTTACTAAAGTTTAAAACGTTACAAATATGTTACTAAAGTTTGGTCTCTGGTTAGATAAGTTACTAAACCTTTTAAATGATGACATGATTTATTTTTTAAGTACAAAACGGTCCTTGTCGTTAGCCGGGTTTCACGTATTTAATCCCTAGACCACTATTTCTGTTAGTTTGACCGTTTTATACGTTTTCATATGTTTTTACCCGTTTTTATACGTTTTATCGGTTTTTATACGTTTTTATACGGTTTTATCCGTTTACGCACGTTTTATCCATGTTCGTTCGTTTTTTAAGTTTTCGTCCGTTTTTCTTACGTTTCGCACATTTTTATCCATTTTTATATATTTTTATCTATTTTCATACGTTTTCGTCCTATTTTCATACGTTTTCGCCCATTTTATTATGTTTTCATACGTTTTCGTTCGTTTTTTTATGCTTTCATACGTTTTTATTCGTTTTCAACCGTTTTTATACACTTTTATCTGTTTTATACGTTTTTATTTATTTTCATCCGTTCTTATACTTTTTCATCCATTTTTATACGCTTTCGCCAGTTTTTCTTACGTTTTCGCCCATTTTCTTATGTTTTCATACGTTTTCGTCTGTTTTTTTTTACGTTTTCATAGGTTTTTATCCATTCTTATACGTTTTTATCCGTTTTTATGTGTTTTCATCCATTATTATAAGATGTTGCCCGTTTTCTTATGGCTTCATATGTTTTGTTACGTTTCATACGTTTTCTTACGTTTTTATCCATTTTTATATGTTTTCATCCGTCTCTATTCGTATGAAAAGGTGTAAAAACGTATGAAAACATATAAAAACAGATAGAAATTGTCACACATCGTAATTTCAGGCCATTTTCATAATCTCGACAAGTTACTATTCCTGAGTTACTATTCACTATTCACCGATCACTATTCACTTTTTCACTATTCATCATTTTCGAGGTCAATTTGATATTTTGAGAAACTTTCGAAAATTTTACTATTCACGTGACACTATTCATTCCCGGAGAAAATTCACGTTCATCATCAGCAGTCATTAATTCGTAAACCTAGTTTACGAGTGTTCAAAAATTCACTTAACCAGTTCGGTTTAGCTGTGAATTCATGCATTTCAGTTAAGGACACATCACGTAGACTAGAGGAGTCTGCATATCATCAGTATCATATTCAGTACAGTAGTTCATGCACGGGTATGCATTATTACAGTTTACGTATGGTTATCTATATAATTAACGTTACCACTCAGTAATTTCTACATACATTATACCAAATACTCCCGATAATGATCCTAGTATATTTTCATACTAAATTTAATAATATAGAGATGATATTATTAATTTACCCGATATTATTAAATCAATCGCTTAAATATGCGTCAGGAGCTTATAATTCCGTCATTTTTCGAATTTTTAACCCGATAACTATTCTGACACCCGATTCTTGTCAGGAATATATTTTTACCATTTATGCAACTTCGTCGTATTTTACATCACTTCGTTGATATTTATTTCAAGACAACTCGATACCCGATAACACCCGAAGTATACAATAAAACAACTAACTCTTACATTATCATCCAAAAATATCTAAGTTTCACCATTTTCTTCCATATAGTACGCCCCACCCATCCCTTTTTCTCTAAAAGTCTTTGTGCATTTATGAAAGTTAGTACACATGTTTCTTATTTAATTTACATTACCTAAACTATCCATTTCATTTCAAGTTAAAAAGATCAAAACTCATCTCTTTTGTCTCTCCATTCTCACGGCACAACAAGAACAAGAAGGAAGAACCATAAAAATTTTGAGTACAAGTAATTTACTAGTTCCTTATATGATCCTTGTTAAGGTTTTGAAATAAAAACCTCAAGGTTTTCATCCAAATCTCTTCAATCTCATCACACATTGTAAGTAACTTCAAAAACATTTATTTTTCATGTTTTCCTTTCATTTGATTTATATGATCATGTATTTTCATGTGGCTTTTGTTAAAAATGCAAGTTACATAAGTTAATGATACCATTTCTTTTTAAAACTATCTCTAATCACTAGATCTATAACTTTCACTAACATCCTCATGAAATCCACTATATTTAGTGATGTTTAGGACCCCATGACCCTTTGAGAAGGTGTATGGTAGATCAAGAGTACTTGTGGAGTTGTGTGGAAGTAGTTTGATTAAGTTTTGGACTAGGAAAAATGTATCCTTAACCCATATATATACCTACTGCCACGAAATTTATTTTCTGAAAAACTCAGATTTTTGTGAACCATTTTGGTCTCAATATTTAGAAAATACACTCAAAAACGAACGCGTGGGCGCTTGAATTACTAGAAATGGACTTATAATGAAGAAGTTATGAATTATTGTAGTTACGCGACGAAAACTATATTTTTCAGAAAATAGTGTGCTGTTGGCCGAACTTTAAGGGGAAAAATGAGTCGTTAACCGTGATCTAGATGAGCCGAGCCATTGAAAATATGTTAGTTTATGTTTAAACGAACCCGTGGATATAAAGAACGTTGAAAACGAGCTTGTAACGACCGAGATATGGATTTTTGAATATCCGACGAAATATACAATTTTTGACAGCCCACTTTTGTAAAGAAAATAAAGTGTAAAAACTAGTATTTTTATAACTTGTAACTTTGATAGCCGATTATCTAATCGATCGAGGCGCGGTTGATTCAAAGTCAAAAGGAATGATATTTAGATATTGTTGTTAGGTTTTTGAAAACGTCAAGTTGGATTACTAACACGTAAAGTGCACAATTTCGCGACTAGTTTTACACGGCCGATTTGGCATGTTTTCACAAGTGGTAAAAAGTATTATTTTGTGGCAAAAATATTATATTTGACTATATAATACCAAATAGGGAATCATGGAGTACCATTTCACCATATATATACGAAAAGTATTTTATGACTTGACGATATGTCAAAAATGTATATTTTGACAACAAATGATATTTTCCAAAGTAACAAGTGGTATCGTTAACATAAGTATTTGCATGAGTTGAGTTGTATCATTGCTTACATTAGATCACAACATTATAATAGGTAGCGGTTAGAGACCGAACCTCATTTTCATCATAATCATTGTGATCATTGTGCTATCATACCAGGTGAGTTTTCATAGCCCCGTTTTAAATTTATTATTGATTTCTAAATTCTCGGGGGAGAATACATTGCACCATTATTTTTATGCAGACCAAAGTATCAACTCATTTACATTGCTTAAGTTACCATCATTGCCAATTTAAAGTCCCCTTTATTTATCATGGACCGTTAATTACGGGGTAAGCGATAGTGAGTGAATAGATCTATTGAGGGTGACGCCTCCGTTCGTGGTTGGTAGCGCCAACTAGTCATACGAACGCATTTCATTTTTATCATATCCAATTTCAGAGTGTTCGGCAAACCACTCTGAGGGGGCATTCATAATCAGTCAAGCTTCGGGGTCATGAGCTTAAGAGCTAATGTATTATTTTTATGTGACATTTTGTCATACACATTTATACTTATGGTTTCCGTACAACATAACATTTTCATAAACCTATGAACTCACCAACATTATTGTTGACCATTTTTAGCAATGTATTTTCAGGTATATAAGGCATTACATCATGGCCTGCATGTGGACATATCATGGAGTCGCGATGACGACGCGTCTCACTTTATATTTTTATGCACTTATCTATCGTTTGAATTGTATAAACATGTTTTGTGAAAACTTGTTTCAACTTTTGGGACCTAAACTTGTAACTCTGAATGCTTTTACTTAATCAAACGATGTATTTTCAAAACGACATTATAGGTCGTTCAATATAACTGTAACTGTGGTGCTATGATCAGTCACTCCCTTGAATGCAACATTCCGCTGCAAGTCACGAATTTGGGGGTGTGACAGATTGGTACCAGAGCAAAGGTTATAGCGAACTAGGTTGTATCTTGGACCCTAGACTATAACCACACCATCATAGCATCTCATCATTTCATCATAAGTGCATATTCACTATACATGCGGTTTCATGCATACACTATGTGAGTTATTCATGCTTATACTTATATATATATATTTATATTTCACAACGATATGTCTTCACCCAACCACCCTATTATCATTTCGGCAGACTCGGTTATCGAGAATGCTTTTTCATCCACTCATACACCTACATCACCACACCCACCATTGTTGGATGATAATTTCCATCTATTTGAGGTATTTGTACTACCTAAGCCGGACTTAGAAGATACTATCAGTTATGACACCGAAATTTTCAAGATTCAGGAGACTGCCCCTACCTTCCCACCATCACCATTGTCATCTCCTTTTTCCATTCCCACATATCAGGAATTAGATGACACCTTGTGGATAATACCAAGATCACAGACTCAACAGGAACACCAGCAGATTCCTCAAGAATGGTTTGGAATCTACACTATCTCATAAATGATCGATGTACAACTTCAGACCCCACATCAGGACTCATCCCGACCAAAGGATGCCACAACCTTGGATTCACTCATAGGAACACTAGGGAACCCCTAGACTAGACATATATCTTTACTAGCTTTTACTATTATCCTAGCCACGGGATGCGTGGCATAGTTCAAAGAAACTTGTAGTATTTTGATTGTTGTACAACGAAATCACCAAGTATTGACTCTATTATATGGATATGGTTGTGCTATCTATGATATCGGCCTACATCAACCGAAATTTTCACATATTACATCCACGTGTGTTACGACATCTCGTGGTTGCACCTTGTTGTGATCTCACTCCATTTATACATGTCATGGTTGCGCATATATGAGTATGATGATCTTTACTACTTATAAGTTCTCATGATCTCTTATGTTTGTGATGAAGTTAGGTTTAATCAAGCCACTTCAGACATGACACAAGCCACTGTTGGGCAAACCATTGCCAAGGACTTAGCCACAGCTCTCACCAAAGATCTTACTCATGAAGAATTTATGGGTTGCAATCCCCCCTCCTTTAACGGATCTAAAGACACTAAAGGATTTTTCAAATGGTGCGAAGAAATAGAAACAATATTTCGATGTGGCAACTGCCGCAATGAAGACAAGGTTAAATTCGCCACTTGCACTTTTCGGGATCATGCCCAGGAATGGTGGACTAGACATATTCAGATAGTAGGAGTCGATGCTGCTTACTCAAAATCTTGGGAGAAACTAAAAGGGATAATGACTCGAATATATTGTTTGAAAAGCGAATTACGAGCAATGGAACAGGAAATTCTAGACTTTACCATGGAAGGAGATGATGTTGACAAATACACTGAACGTTTTTATGAACTAGCACGACTAGGCCCTACAATGGATGAACCAGAAAGCAAGAAACTTGAAAGGTATATCGGGGGACTCTCCCCAAAAATTCGGATGATGGTCACCTTATCAGAACCTGATACCATGTCTAAAGCTATCCTTATGGCGATCGAGGCAAAGGGATACCTAGCTTACGCCGAGACCTTAGGAAACAATAATGACAACAAACAAGAATGGCACAACACCCACAATAAGAGAAAGTGGGATGACAATCAGAGTGGTAATGCTACCCAACAACCACCAAAGAGACAAGAAATTACTGAGGCCTATGCTGCAGGCCCGACTGACAAGAAAGGTTACAAAGGTACCCTACCCAAATGCAGCAAGTGTCAAAGTCATCATAAACCTGGGCCTTGCCTTAATCCTTGTAGTAACTGTAAGAGAATTGGACATTCGACTAGAGAATGCAAATTCCCAATCATTGCCGGAAAGGAGAAACCTCCAGTGAAATGTTTTGGCTGTGGAGAGATGGGACACTACAAGAATGAATGTCGGAAACAAGGAAATCAAGGGAATGGGAATCAAAGTGGAATAGCTCGTGAAAGAGCCTAGGTCGTTGGAGGACGACAACCATGTTTAAGCACAAGGAACTTCTGCCTTTATAATAAACCATAGACGGAGCCCGCTAGGATTGTATTTCTTTAAGAAGTCTATCTTAAGTACTTTATTGTAACCCAGATGTATTATGTACCTTTCTATCCAATGTAATCTCTACCTTTTATCATCTCTACAGTAATCACAACCTTCGTTTATTTCATTACCTATTCCAACTGCCCAATTTTCAATCAGTCAGCAACAACATACATTATCCTAGAAGGGAATATGCAGATTTGACTTGACTATAGACTAGTACTATTCAATGAGATTATCCCATACGCCATGTAACCTATTCAACAGGTTTTAATCCCAACTATTTCATTACCGCTTTGTAAAAATGTTCCACATAACTTAACCCCGAGCAATATGCTACAATCACAGGGAATTGTTATACAAGAATTTTTAAACCATGTTATATTACCATTACAGCACAAATTGAGTTACTGGTATCCTACCAAATATTTACTTCCATGAGAACCGATTTTCTTGTTAAACAAAATTTCAGACTACCATCTTATCAAACAAAACGTTGAGCACCATCTAAAACTTTTGAGAGACATAACATTACTTCGATTAAACCAAGCATCGCATCATTGGTCCTCAATTATACATAGCCTGATCACCTATGTCTAATTCAGGAAGGATCATGCCATGAAGGGAACAATTACCTTTTCAGGATTTCTAATAACAATTTTCATTCAAAATATTCTAAGAAAGTAAAACTTTGTAAACAGGTAAACTTTTCATAAACATCATTATCGACAAACTCTCCCTGAGTACCTACACCACATATCACCTACTTATCAGTTAAGTGGATTTTACCATTGACCTTTCTAAGAGAAACCCTTCAGCTACGAGGAGAAATTCATGTCATGAGAAAACAACAAAAAGGGTTTTGGAACCATAGACAAGGACTAGAAACATACAGTAAGTTGATTCATATCGCAATGGAAAATTTTGATAAAGGAAAATCTAGGGTAATACTATTGAATAGTAAGGATCGTGGTAAGGAAGACCAAGCTCCTTAGGTAAAGGGAGACTCATATCATGACATTAGTTAGCGCAAGACAGCAAGAATCAGAAACTGTTACCATACCCTCATTTTTCCGATAACGCCATTTCAGCAAACCTATCATCATGGAATGTGTCGAGACACATTGTACGAAATTCAAATACTCATGATAAGGGATAGACGATACTTCTCAACCTTCCGGCAATTCCTTTAAGATAGTCTCTTTTCAATCAGATACACACACGCTCTACCGTCCTCAGACCAACGAACATTGATGGATCGTGTTTTGGTTGATTTATTGTAAATCGGGAGGCCTTGGATGATGAAAGATCATCATCTTCATGGTAAAGAGTAGAGAGAGAAAGTGAAGAAGGATAAAGAGGAAACTTGATGATATTATTGATAATATGAAAGGTGAAAATAAACACACAAGCTTCAACCCTCCTAGTGAAGTCTAGGAGGTGTATTTATAGAGCCAAAACACATGACTTTACAATAATGACGGTTCTAGTCCATGTGTTTGTGGCAAATAAGATAACTAATGTAATCACACATATGTTGTCACATTTTGGTGCGAGAAGCGTACCCAACAATCTTCCCCCAATGTGGCAACATATGGGATTACTTACATCATATCCTACAAGTAAAAAAATACAAATAAAGAAAGGTCTTCATAAGCTCTTCATGTGCTGAGGATGATTATAGTTGACGCTCTTTGTCTTTATCTTGTACCTCGGCTTGAGAACTTTTCTTTACTCGTAGTCACATGATGTAATATACATGAACTGGATTAACTTCCCCCCAATTCATGCTGCATGTCTTTAACGGCTTCTTCATCTACTTCTTTTTGGTGAAGTTTCTGAATCAGCTTCCCCCCAAACTGACAACCGTCTTCAGCAGATTCGAAACTTTGATGTAGTTAACATGTCTTCTATCTTTTGAAGGTTGTAAGTACGCAGCGGAATTTGTAGATGACATTGTAAACCACACCAAGCAAACGATTATGCTTAATGCGGAAACTCCGTTCGGGGGTAACATGCGAGAAATTTAGCAAGATCTTCTCACATTAGTAGGCTACTTCGCACATCACACTCTGCGAAAGTTGAAACGAGTACACCAAAATCACAAAACTGAACCACTGATCATCTCTGCGGACGTCTTCCGGTAGTAATAAAATTGTAAGCTCGATCACGTGAGTCTGTTATGCATCCCCGATGTGCACATTTCTTCCCCCTGAATGCAGATCCATCTGGAAAAAGAGTGTTTTTGCAAAAAATGCAAAGAAAGTCAAAGAAAGTCAAAGCACATCTACTCTCTCTTCCCCCACGATGTCTTCGCGGAATCGGAAGCATACACACTATGGTTACGATGGAAACGGAGGCAGCGTCCACCCTGTATGTCCAATTTGTCGAAGATGTGTGTTGTACCAAAAAATAGCCCGTGAGAATCAACTGCTGATAAAATCTCTACTCTTCTATACTCTTCTCATCTAACTCTTTACCGACCCCATTATCATTCTGACGGCTTTTTGTAGTGACCACTGATGGAGAAAATCCAGTATTACGAACTTGAGACTGAAGTAAAATAACCCGAACTTGTGACTTAAGCTTGCACTATTGTCTGACTAAGTACCTATACTGAGCACTACAACGTAACTCCTTTAAGCATAGGTCGTTTCATATACCCATCCAACCATCCTTTACTGTATATGAACTCATCTTGAATCATCCACATCTTTGTGTGACACTTGAGCACTACAACGTAACTCCTTTAAAGTGATGGCTATACACTGTGAGCACAACAACGTAACTCCTTACATCAGGTATAACGAGATAACTCAAGTCTTAATCATTTTGAAGGTTATAAGTTCGAACAAGGATCTCGAAGAATCATGCATCCAACCAACCCCGATATCTTCAAGATACTAAGTACACGCACCCGTGATATCCCACTTCAACCTCAAATAAATAATAAAGAATTAACTCCGTAGTCACATCTTGCGGTTCAATACTTAACACTAGCCTTTTGACGGTTTAGGTGAACTATGATAATGGTTTTATCCCGATCTTGTCAAAAATGTATCCCCGTGAAAATTTGTTAGACCAAAATACCAAAAATAAATACCACACATTTATCACAATGTAATAAAAATACATTTGATAAATATGTCATTTTGACTTTATAATATGTCCAGCCCATTGTTTTTGTTCGGCCCACATCCAAAAACCCCAATCAAACCCGTCCAACTCCAACCTAAACCTAAAATTTCGGATATAAAATACCCTTTATCACTCCAATTTACCCTAATCACACTTATCATAAACAATCAGCCTCCTCCTTAAAAAATCCGCCTCCTGACTTCATTCTCTGTTCGTCTACCAGATTCAAAAAAAGGACACCAACCACAACGAGAAGAGTACATATCTTCTTTTTGTAATCACACCACAATGAAAAAGGTCTTCTCTTGCAACCACACCGCAACGAGAAGGTATTCTCTTGCAACCACACCGCAACGAGAGATAAAGTCTCGTCTTCAAGTTATTGTAACAATGAAGGTCCATGGTAGGTTCATATGTTGTGTTTTGATTTTCTTTTAACCGAACACAAAGAAGGATGAAACAAGATTGTTTGGTCCTTTCTTTAATTTTCGTATATTGAAAGATGCTTAGCATAAAAGAAAATAGATCGATGATGTGAACTTTTTCGTTTGTTTGTTCTTTATAAGGATCTGATATATCGATGAAAGAAATGAAACTGAGGTCTTGTAGTTAAATTAATTATGTTTGGATCATGGTTTAGATATGTGTAGATGGGTTAGGATAGTCATGGATTTGGTTGTGTTGGATTAGGACTGGTAGTGGTTATGGTTGAGGCTCTTACTTGTCGGTCTTGGTCAAGGACTTGTTATGTAGAACCAATGTTTTAAAAACCGGTTTTTTAGACGAACCGGCCATGCTTCCGTCACCGGTCGAACCGGCCGAACCGCCCAACAAAAAAAATCAAAAAAAAAAAAAGAAAAAGTCAAAACCGGTTGAACCGGAAAAACCGGCCAAAACCGGAAAAACCGGCCGGTTCGCTACAGTAACCGGGATTTATAAAAAACCGGGATTTAAAAACCGGCCGACCAGCCGGAGGCCGGTCGAACCGGCCGGTTCGAACCGGTTTTTAAAACATTGTGTAGAACACTGAAGTCAATATGGGTCGAATAATGTTTGGTTTTGGTCTTACCAGTTCATCATCTTCTTCTTATCTTTTATTTCTTTTTAACTTTGACCGTTGACCACTGACTTGTTGACCCGAGCAACTGCGATAAGTGATCTTGTACCAACTGCGATAAGCGTTGTCACAACTGCGATAAAACGCAACTGCGATAAAAAACGCAACTGCGATAAAAGCTCAACAGCGATAAATTATCGAGATTGGATGTTATCGCATTTCTTGTACAAGAAACCGAACTCAGATAGAAGAGGGTTTTATCGCATTTGCTTTACAAGCAACTGCGATAAATAAGGGTTTTGACTTTTTGACCAAGAAATCCGGCGAGATTCCGGCCAAAATTTTCCGACTATATTTTCCGATCACCTTTTGACTCTTTTTCTGATCAGTTTATATCAGCAATATTACCACAATATTCACGGGTTAAAAAAGACCAACCCATTTAGTCTTCACGGCAATTAATCAAATCAGTCACAGAAAAAAGGATAAAGATGTATACAGACAACAAAATGGACCAGATACACGCAACGTAGATAAACTGTTTATGGTACTTTTTGACAATAAAATATTGCAACAGCATCACAAACAGATTAAAAAACAAACAGATCTGAACCTCAAATAAATACGATTTTGACAAGAAAAAATCACAACAATCAACCAAAACTAATAACCTGGCTCTGATACCAATTGATGAATCGTGTTTTGGTTGATTTATTGTAAATCGGGAGGCCTTGGATGATGAAAGATCATCATCTTCATGGTAAAGAGTAGAGAGAGAAAGTAAAGAAGGATAAAGAGGAAACTTGATGATATTATTGATAATATGAAAGGTGAAAATAAACACACAAGCTTCAACCCTCCTAGTGAAGTCTAGGAGGTGTATTTATAGAGCCAAAACACATGACTTTACAATAATGACGGTTCTAGTCCATGTGTTTGTGGCAAATAAGATAACTAATGTAATCACACATATGTTGTCACATTTTGGTGCGAGAAGCGTACCCAACACGCTCTACCGTCCTCAGACCAACGAACATTGAAGAAGACCACCCAAGTACGATTAGACGTACTCAGCACCATATAATTATCCTTGAATTATTTGGAGTAATCCTTGGACATTGACAGATTTCACCATTCAACAATAATCATCACACGAATACAAGTACAACACCCTTTGAGGCACCTTCTGGTCGAAGTACCAACTACCCATTGACAGACCGAATCTAGAGATTTCCATTTCATTAGTCTAGAACTCAATAGTGAAACAACAAAGGAAATGGTACAAGTCAAGAATCAGGTACAAGCGACAAGAGAACAACGTAAAGGTTAAGTCAGTACATGATTGCAAATCATGGGAATTAGGTGCCCTTAAGCAGCAAACCATTAGGATTCGAGTTGGAAAACGAACTACACGGAAAACTTTGCCCTGGAAAGGCATGATGCAATTTTGGAAACACGGGAAGTTGAACCCTAAGTACATTGGACCATTTAAGATTCAAACTAGAATCGGCCGACTGGCATACATATTTGAGCTTCAGGTAGAGCTCAGCAACGTACATAACACCTTTCATGTCTCAAACCACAAGAATTGCCTAAACTCGACTATAAGATCATTTTCATAGAAGAACCATGCAGAAACCATGGACCGCAAGGCCAAATAGTTAAAACAAAGTCCCGTTCATCATCAGCAGTCATTAATTCGTAAACCTAGTTTGAGAAACTTTCGAAAATTTTACTATTCACGTGACACTATTCATTCCCGGAGAAAATTCCCGTTCATCATCAGCAGTCATTAATTCGTAAACCTAGTTTACGAGTGTTCAAAAATTCACGAAACCAGTTCGGTTTAGCTGTGAATTCATGCATTTCAGTTAAGGACACATCACGTAGACTAGAGGAGTCTGCATATCATCAGTATCATATTCAGTACAGTAGTTCATGCACGGGTATGCATTATTACAGTTTACGTATGGTTATCTATGTAATTAACGTTACCACTCAGTAATTTCTACATACATTATACCAAATACTCCCGATAATGATCCTAGTATATTTTCATACTAAATTTAATAATATAGAGATGATATTATTAATTTACCCGGTATTATTAAATCAATCGCTTAAATATGCGTCAGGAGCTTATAATATAGAGATGATATTATTAAGTTACTAAACCTTTTAAATTATGACATGACTTATTTTTTAAGTACAAAACAGTCCTTGTCGTTTGCCGGGTTTCACGTATTTAATCCCTAGACCACTATTTCTGTTAGTTTGACCATTTTATACGTTTTCATATGTTTTTACCCGTTTTTATACGTTTTATCGGTTTTTATACGTTTTCAAACGTTTTTATCCGTTTTCGCACGTTTTATCCGTTTTCGTTCGTTTTTTACGTTTTCGTCCGTTTTTCTTACGTTTTCGCACATTTTTATCCGTTTTTATATGTTTTTATCTATTTTCATACGTTTTCGTCCGGTTTTCTTACGTTTTCGCCCATTTTATTATGTTTTCATACGTTTTCGTTCATTTTTTTATGCTTTCATACGTTTTTATTCGTTTTCAACCGTTTTTATACACTTTTATCTGTTTTATACGTTTTTATTTATTTTCATCCGTTCTTATACTTTTTCATCCATTTTTATACGCTTTCGCCAGTTTTTCTTACGTTTTCGCCCATTTTCTTATGTTTTCATACGTTTTCGTCTGTTTTTTTTTACGTTTTCATAGGTTTTTATCCATTCTTATACGTTTTTATCCGTTTTTATGTGTTTTCATCCATTATTATAAGATGTTGCCCGTTTTCTTATGGCTTCATATGTTTTGTTACGTTTCATAAGTTTTCTTATGTTTTTATCCATTTTTATATGTTTTCATCCGTCTCTATTCGTATGAAAAGGTGTAAAAACGTATGAAAACATATAAAAACAGATAGAAATTGTCACACATCGTAATTTCAGGCCATTTTCATAATCTCGACAAGTTACTATTCCTGAGTTACTATTCACTATTCACTATTCACCGATCACTATTCGCTTTTCACTATTCATCGTTTTCGAGGTCAATTTGATATTTTGAGAAACTTTCGAAAATTTTACTATTCACGTGACACTATTCATTCCCGGAGAAAATTCACGTTCATCATCAGCAGTCATTAATTCGTAAACCTAGTTTACGAGTGTTCAAAAATTCACTTAACCAGTTCGGTTTAGCTGTGAATTCATGCATTTCAGTTAAGGACACATCACGTAGACTAGAGGAGTCTGCATATCATCAGTATCATATTCAGTACAGTAGTTCATGCACGGGTATGCATTATTACAGTTTACGTATGGTTATCTATATAATTAACGTTACCACTCAGTAATTTCTACATACATTATACCAAATACTCCCGATAATGATCCTAGTATATTTTCATACTAAATTTAATAATATAGAGATGATATTATTAATTTACCCGATATTATTAAATCAATCGCTTAAATATGCGTCAGGAGCTTATAATTCCCTCATTTTTCGAATTTTTAACCCGATAACTATTCTGACACCCGATTCTTCTCAGGAATATATTTTTACCATTTATGCAACTTCGTCGTATTTTACATCACTTCGTTGATATTTATTTCAAGACAACTCGATACCCGATAACACCCGAAGTATACAATAAAACAACTAACTCTTACATTATCATCCAAAAATATCTAAGTTTCACCATTTTCTTCCATATAGTACGCCCCACCCATCCCTTTTTCTCTAAAAGTCTTTGTGCATTTATGAAAGTTGGTAATATCCTCGACCCCAACAACCCACCACCACAACAACACCCACCTCCTAGAGTCCGTACCTTAGGAGACTACTCCCATCCTAGCCACCATGGCTACCGAAACACCATTGAGCTCACTCAAGGAGCCAATGTCACTCCCTTGCGATCCGACACCATCCGGTTGGTGCAAAGCGGATGCGCATTCCATGGACTTCGTTCCGAAGATCCTAATCAACATCTCAAGGACTTTCTCAAAATCGTTGATTCCATAGACCTTGATGTTGCCACTCGAGAGACGACCCGACTGCGTCTCTTTCAATTCTCTCTGCGGGACCAAGCTAGTCAATGGCTAGAGCACCTACCCGCAGGATCCATCACCTCTTGGGATGATCTCACCACTCGTTTCCTTGCTCAGTTTTTTCCACCAGGAAGAACTACCAAGCTAAGGAATGATATCTTGATGTTCCAACAACGTCAAGGCGAAACCCTCTACGAGGCATGGACTCGATTCAAGGACTTACTCCAAAAAGTCCCTCACCATGGCATAGAACTTTGGCTCCAAGTCTAAATCTTCTATGACCATATCAATCTCTCCACGAGGCAAACCATTGACCAATCGGCCGGTGGTAAGCTACGTGATCTAAGTGCGGAACAATCATGGGCTCTCCTAGAAGATCTTGCTCTTTATGACAACGAAAGTTGGAGTGATCCCCGTGATTTGAATAAAACGGTCAAGGCAATATCTTTGCCTTCGAACAATTCAAGCACTTCCGACCGTAGGATCATAGAACTTGAAGACCAAGTCAAGTTTCTTATGAAATCCTACGAGGCTCCTAAACCTTCAAGCCAAGTGAACAAAATCACTTCTTCATGTGAATTATGTAGTGGTCCCCACGACACTCGTGATTGCATGGAACTCCCCGAACAAGCTTTTGTGGACTACGCATCCTCGCGTACCGACGGAGCGGGAGACAAGTGGTACACTTTCAAACCCGAGCCAAACCCCTACGATGATTCATACAACCCCTCATGGAAAAATCACCCAAACCTTAGGTGGAAACAAAACCAAAACGCACAACAAACCAATTCTTCCAACCCACCTAATCGTTTCCAATCAAGCGGTTCCAACTCGAACCGTACTTTCAATAACAATCCTTCCAACAATTATGGTAGTACCAATAACTTTGAAGGATTGATGTCCCAATTTATGGCATCTTAAGAAGCTCGTTTGGCCAAGTTTGAATCTGAATTCAATCAACAACAAACGGAGATGACCAATAAGATTGACACTTTGTTGAAAGCCCTCAATGACCGAGAAATGGGAGCACTCCCTAGCAACACAGTCAAGAACCCGAAACTAAACGTCAACGCCATTTCATCGGTTTCGTCTCCTAGTTCTTGTCCACAATATTATTCGGTCAATTCCATGAGCTCGTGTTTCAAACAAACCCAAGTCGTTCAAAATGACCAAGAAGTTATGATATCCAAATTGGTCAACAACATAGTTGAGACACCTCCCACTCAAAACCTTGACAATGAATTCAAGGAGCTCCACCTTGAAAGTCCGGTTGTTGATGTGTTGGATGAGAAGAAGCTCAAGTTAGGCGAAAAAGGGACCGCCTTTGTTCAAAACAAGCTACCTAAGAAGTTAGATGATCCGGGCTTATTTGTTCTACCTTGCAAGATCGGTAATTCGGAGGCTTATGACACATTAGCGGATCTTGGATCAAGCCTTAACCTACTTCCGTTACCTCTCTACACCTCTCTAAAACTAGGAAAACTTGAAGAAACCGAGGTGATAATAGGCTTAGCGGATGGGAGTGTTGCTTACCCAGTTGGAGTAGTCAAGGACGTGTTAGTACACATAGGAAAACTAACCATTTTAGCCGATTTCCACGTCCTTGATATGGTTAGCGACCCTACATGCCCCTTGTTGATAGGTAGAGGATTTTTGGCGACCGCTAGTGCTATGATTGATTGTAAGGAATCTAAGATAGCGGTAGGAAAAGGTGATACTTGGTCAGTCTATGATGTGAAGAAACATGCTTATGATACTAGTGATGAACCAACACCCCATTGGTTAGAATTAAATAGGAGACCATCTAGATATGGACCTTGGATCGATAGAGACTTCATAGGACCCCAACGCCCATTTTACCTAGAAAAGGACTTTGTGAACCGAACACATGCGGTAGAACAACTCTTGGCTAGGGACACTGAATTGGATCCATTTGAAGACCCTCTAGTTTTTAGGAAGATGATTGATTTCCTAGGAGTTTTGCCAATTAACCTAGGGATGAATAAGTGGAGTTGTGAGGACGATGATCATAAGTGGGATTGGGACAAACCACCCAAAGATGGAGATGGGTCATGGCATATTAAGATGACATTGTATGACCCGGATGGAGAGAAGTTTGAAAAGATATATTGTACTAAGCGGACCAATAGGAAACTTCAATCCAAGCTTAACCCTAAAGACGTCCTCGATGACGAACTCACTTACATAGGGTAGAAGGACTTTGAGTCTAGCTACAAGACTCGTTAATAAAGAAAAGCGCTTCTTGGGAGGCAACCCAAGCTTTATTTGCTTTGTGTGTTTATTTATTTGTTTGTTTGATTTTATTTGCTTCCGTATGTATGTTTAATTTTTATTATTATTGATTCATGTTCAAAACTAAATTGTGAAAATGCTTTATCTTGTTTTTAACTTCGTCTTAACTACATATAAAGGTATTTTGCAAAAGATAAGTGTAAGGGAAATCCAAATCGGTTTATTAGAACAAATGAACATGAATCATAATAATATTAAATTAACATACATATTAGTAATTGTTTGAGTCAAATGCTTGTATCGAGTCATAATGATGTTTTGCAGGTTTTCGTGTTTGTTTTCTCAGGTTTAACAGGTTATTTTGGACAAGGAGATGTATGTGGAATCAAGCTTTTGGCGATGCTTTAGTCTTGGAGCTTCTACATTCTCTTGGAAGAAGATCTAACCATGTTACCTCTTTATCCACCAAACGAATCAGGGGAGTATTTGATTTCATTCTTTTACCTTATTTACTTTTACATCTTGTTATTTGAACATTGGGGACAATGTTCATCTTAAGTGTAAGGGGGGGTAAAGTACGATACTTTAGAGAATACAAGTGCACTTGATTTTTGTTTGTTTAATAGTAGATGTGCAATAAAACTGAGAGAAATACCTGTTAAGGCAATTTTAGTGCCAAATTTAAAATTTTTTACAACATATAGGAGTGAAACTTTGATCTTAATGAGCGTCTCATGGATAGGAAGTTATATGACTAGCACAAAACCGTACCACTAAAAAATTTTCCACCCCCAAATATGTGAGGTTCGCCCCTAGAATTGGTAGGAAAAGCATTTATGCTATGATGTGTGTACCGGTAGCACTTAGATTCTAGAACTTGCGTTAGGACCATTCCGAGGCCACAAGTGAGACTACATTCGTGTAGTTAGATTTACTAAATGATAAGAGGCACTAGGATTAACCCATTGTTTTACACCTGTGTTTTTGTTATAATTACATTGGCTACATTGGTCAAGTAATTCTCCCACACCTTTTGCGTTGTACTCATTTTTAGTACACGATACCCCTAGTACACCCCTCAGAGCCTATCTTTTCGTTTCTAACTTTAAGCATTTTACTTAAAGTAAGAATTTGTTTACACCCCACTTAAATGTACACCCAAATCGCCTTAGCCTACCTTGTATGCACTCATCTTTAGTGCATTATTGTGACAACATTTGTTTAAACCCCAAGTTAATTATCTAATTGATTACATGGTTGCTAAGTCGAGTCATATCCTTGTACATATTGTTTTGGGACGATTGGGACTCATGGGTAAAGTACTAGTGTAATGGAGTAATGGGGAAGAACAACATTATTACCCCCATATGTGCTAAATATTTTAAAAAGTACTCCAAGTGTTTCGATTATCTTAATTCGAGTCATTAGAATAGTTAATTGTAAAGTTATGTAAAAGTTCAAGTGTAAGGGGAATGCAACGCCCCTATGATGTATTATTTTGGATGGTAGGGCAAGAGTGTATGAAAAAAAAAAAAAAAAAAAAAATCAAGAAAAATACAAAAAAAATTAGAAAAAGAAAAGTAGAAAAAACATACGGACTACCATCCCGTTTCATTTTATGTTTATTTTATGTTTTTGTTATTTTGTTTTTAGCTTAAGTCGAGTCTAGTCTTGGCTTAACAACGCCATATTGTACATGTAATTAATCAAGATCTTTAACTCGCCACCAGTAAAATATCCTTTATCCAACAAAACCGTGTTTATCATATCCCTACACCTAACGTTATAACCCGTTTAAAAGTCCTCTTTGATAGTTTATCTTAGGTGCTTACGCCTAGTGGAGGAGGTTTTTTATCCTTTCCCAAGCCTATGGTAATCTATTTGCTATGACAGGTAGTGAGAGATATTATCCATTTTCATTTATGAGATTTATTTTGATGACACCTGAGAGATGTGAGTATCTAAACACTACTTGTGAGGTGCTAGTTTGTAATCTCCGTGCTTATTATGATTAAAGTGGAACGACTATTTGTTGTAATTACTTTTATATTAGCATTAAATGACCCCTAACTTGTATTTTGATTAGAATAAAAGCGCATTTGCTTGAGGACAAGCAAATCTCAAGTGTAAGGGTATTTGATGAAGCGAAAAGTGTACCGCTTTTAGGGGGTCATTTAAGCCCTAAATCGTATTTATTTGATCAAATATTGCCCTAAATCGTTCCTTTTGTCAGTTTAGGTACTTTGGAGAAGAAATCTGGAAAATGAAGCATTTTGGACGTTTTTGGAGCATAAAAGTGAAGAAAACGACAAAGTCTCCAAAGCTGCTGGAAAAGTACACTTGACGGCGTCAAGAATTGCTCCTGGCGGCGTCATGGCTTGGCAAAAGAGGTGGATATGAAAAATACACGTGACGCGCCAGAGAGTTTTACAATGGAAATTCTGACGGCGTCACCCTTTAAGATGATCAAGGTCGTCACGGTTTAAGTTAAAGAGAGACGGCGTCAAGCACATTTCTGACGGCGTCAACCCTTGATAGGCCAGAGCGGATTTTGGAGGATTAAAGAGGGACGGCGTCAGGAAGACCATCCGGGAACCCTAGCCACGGCGAGGTGACGGCGTCACCTCCTACAACGTGACGCCGTCAGCCACTAAACTCTATATATAGTTTTGCAATTTTTATTCATGGTGTGCAACTTTGTGAGGAGAAACCCTAAGACGAATTTTCTGCCATTTTTAAGGGTTTTATACCCTTGGATCTCCCATGTTTAATTGAAGATAAGTAATCATTTAATCATTCAATATGTCTATGTGTTGTTTGATTATATCTTGTTCTTGTCTTTTAATTAACATGCTAGGCTAGATTTATCTTGTGTTTGCTTAGATATAATGAAACCTAACTATTGATTATTGGTTATTAGTGTGTTATTAATTGTATTGGATGATTGTTTATCGATGTTAGGCTAAAGAAAACTGGTTAACCTCCTATACGGTAACTTGCTTGATCGTCTTAAGAAACATGAACCAATGCGTACTAAGGTTTTTATGGTTGTATTTAATGCATGAGCGAATTCTAGTGATCCCATGTTAGGAGCTTCTTAGCCGGCTCGACATAGGAGTGAAGTAGGAGCTTGTAGAGTTGGGGAAGTACGTACGCCACCCCACGATTGGTATTAAGGAATACACCCGTTATCCACGCAATTAATACACACTAATCAACCGGTAAAAGATAGTTAGGGAGTAAGGAAATCTAAGTAAACACATTTCTCTCCATATAAGTTCCACGACCTTTTCATTTTCAGTTATTTTATTTTATTTGCATTTGTAGTCATTTGGGTTAGTTGACTAGCAACTAATTTCGCCCACTCCTTCAAACCCGAGATTTTACTTGCTTTCATAAAATTATAAAAATACAAAAAGAATCTTCCCTCACCCTTAGACCTATTAGAGTAGTTTTTCAATCCTAACGACACTATTCCCTTAGAGAACGATCAATCCCCCGGTACTTGCCACTTCACTATACTACATCGGTCAGGTACACTGCCTGGTGGGGATTGCAAGCTTCTCGAGATCCCTCGAGAGGTAAAACCTGTTGTAAGGTCGCAAAACCATGCATCATATCTATCGTTTGAATTGTATAAACATGTTTTGTGAAAACTTGTTTCAACTTTTGGGACCTAAACTTGTAACTCTGAATGCTTTTACTTAATCAAACGATGTATTTTCAAAACGACATTATAGGTCGTTCAATATAACTGTAACTGCGGTGCTATGATCAGTCACTCCCTTGAATGCAACATTCCGCTGCAAGTCACGAATTTGGGGGTGTGACAGAAATGGATAAAAAAGAATGAAAACAGATAAAAGTATATGAAAACGTATAAAATGACGAAAACGTATAAAAACGGATGAAAACAGATAAAAACGTACGAAAACATAAAAAACGG